>CM053583.1:338292321-338332127 GCA_028627135.1 Pseudochirops cupreus
CAGTTTTCTGGTATTTAAATGAATGCACTATCTATATTTCTTATGTAGAGAGCCTGTTCCATTTTGTGATTAATAACTATATCAGCATATTTATAGTTACTGTAGGCATTGTGAATACTGCATTGCTGATACAGTCATCTGGGTCCAGAGGCCATATATTCTTCAGGACAACTGGAGATAGCCCAGGATTCAATGGGAAACCCTGGCCCTTTTAGGCTAAGGCCTTTTCAGGTCCTCACTTTGAGTGAGGTAAAGCCCATTCAGTGAATAGGCCTCTTTAAGAAGTGAGTCAAGGGATGACCCCTTTAAAAAAAAAAATCAAACTAGGAGGGGAAGACCCTCAGGATTGCTGGTCCAAAAAGAAACTATTGACTAGTTACTACTGACATTCATCCTTCTCTTCCTTCCATGCTCAGCTCAGGAGCCACCATCTTCAGAAAGCCCTTCCTGATTCCTCCAAATGAAAGTGTTCTCTCTGGCATTAAATTTTCCTAGAGAACTCTATTCTTCTTTGCCCCTATCACTCCATAGCATATAGCCTGCAGTAGAATGTCCCCCTCTCAAGAGTCAGGAGTAGGTCCTTTTTTATCTTTGTACCTTTAACACAAGGCCTTGCATATTTTTTTTAACTGGATCTGTGATTTCACTGGTACAAGAAACTCTGGGTAACTTCCTCTACAATAGGGGTGGGCAACCTGTGCCTCGAGGCTGTTCCCGCCCCCACCTCCAACAAATCAACACATTTTCTGAGACTTCTGGTATTCTGGTTGCCTGGGGCATTAAGACATCAAGAGATTTGTCCAAGATCACAGAGCAAGCATGTGTCAGAGACAGGACTTGAATCCAGGTCTTTTTGACTTTTATTTAGGCCATTATACCACTCTTCCTCTGCCTCTTCCTCCAGTAGTTCATCAATAAGTTGATCAAACAATGAGCAAACATTTATGAGAGCCTGCTATTTGCCTGGTACTGTAGTAGGTGCTGAAGACATAAAGACAAAAAGTGAGACACTCCCTGCCCTTGGGGAGCTTACATTCTACTGAGAGGATGCATTATATTCATAGATAAATAAATACAAGATAGGCAGCTAGATAGCATGGTGGATAGAGCTCTAGTCTGGAGCCAGAAGACCTAAGTTCAAATCTGACCTCAGATATTCACTAACTGTGTTACCTTGGGCAAGTCACTTAACCTCTGTGTTTGCCTTCATCTACTGGAGAAGGAAATGGGGAACCAAGAAAATCCCATACTGGCTCACCAAGAGTTGGACATGAATGAATGACTGAAGAAGAAGAAATACAAAATATATACAAACATTTTGTGATTGAAGATGGGAACAAATGAAAGAATTTATACACACATATCAATCAGCACCATACACAAAGTACAGATTAGTATTTATGTGTGCTTTGCAATGCATGTACATAAAGGGGCAATTGTGTGTCTATAAATAGCACACGTCTATGAAATTAGAAGAGAAGGAAGGCAGGCATTTTTCACATGTGTTCTGTTTTTGCTGAAAACAGAATATTTCCTTAACAAATTAGCTCATCCATTAAAAGAGAATTACTTAAATACCATTTACTATTATACATATATATTAATATATATGTATACACATATGCATATATATTATTTACTATTACCACAAAATATGTGGATCTAGCCAAGATCCCCTTGGTAGAAAGGTTTCTACATGAAGATTCTCCCTTTGGAATAAGTTGTCCCCAGGACAACCCAATGATGGGGTGGTTGCCCTTCATTAACCTTCCATGTGAAAGGAAATTTATTAATCACACCATATTCATACTGGCCCTTAACTGTAACATAAAACGACTGAACTCAATGACCATTAAAGTCCCTTTCAACTCTAAATCTATGACCTAAGCAACCTCACACGGAATCACACAATCATTAATTCTCAAGAGTCAGGAAGAGACTCAAAAGTTTTCTGGCCTGTCCCATACCTAAACAAGAATCCCCACCCACACCCATAGAACATTTCCAACAATTGGTCCTTCTGCCTCTGCTCATAGACCTCCAGTGATGAAGAACCCATTACCTCCTGAAGAGTTAATTCTACTTTTGGGCAGCTCCACTTATGAACAAGTTATTATTTACATCTAACCAAATTCTGCCCCCTTAAAAATTCCACTCAGTGGTCTAAATTTGGCCTTCTAGTGGCCAAAATTAGCCCCCTTTATGCATTCTACATTCTAGTCAATCTTATTCTGTCCTATTCTTATTCCATATATTTATGCAGATCATACTCAACACCTGGAATGGAATCTCTTTACATATGTAACTATTTCTTTTATATCTTAAAAACCTGACACAGGTACAACCTCTTCAATGGCATCTAACCCAATATCTCTTCCCTTTCCCCAAATCTCTCATCCTTCTCTCCTGGATTTTCTACTAGACACTTATCACATTCATACTTACATCACAGGTATCTAAGAATTTGTCTTATCCCCCTACTAGAGTGAAAGCTCCTCCATACCAAAGACTATGCCTCAGTCGTCTCTTTTGTATCCCTAGTGCCTAATATAGTGCCTTGTATTAGAATGAGAGCACCTTGAAAGAAGGAGCTTTCACCTTTTTTTGTATTCTCAGCATTTAGCACAGTGCTTGGCACATAGTAGGAACTTAATATTTATTGACTGGTAGGAATTTAACATTTTTTTAAAATATGGAGTTGACTGGAAAGCCACATCTCACTGCTGACTCATATTGAGCTTAGAAGTTCACTAACATTTCCCAAATTTTTTCCACATGAACACTATAGAGCCATGACTCCTCCAATCCTGTACTTGGGAAGTTGATTTTTTTTTAACCCAGATATATAGCTTTACATCTATTCCAGCAAAACTTTACCTTATTAGATTTATCACAGTTTTCCAACGTGCATAAATATTTGTGAGTCCTGGTTCTGGACTCAAATATTCTGCCTCACACTTTGTGCATAGATAGTACCTTTGTTTTGTTTTGTGTTAGGTTGGTTTTTTTTCTTTATCTCCTATGGATGATAGCAAGGATCCAAGATCAGAGAATTGAAGCTAAACTAAAATAACCCTGAATCAGTATGTCTTAAATTAAAAAAAAAAAACCCACTATACTTTAGAAACTGTGTAGGGATAGTCACTAATATCATGGGAAGCAACAGAAAAAGATAATGCTATGGGGCTTTGAAATAGATTCCTCTAACCCATAGGTTCCCAAAGTGGGCAATACCACGTCCTGGGGGATACTGGAGTGATCCAGGGGTGTGGTAGTACCTTTGGGTGCAATTAGGGGGCGTTGAATAAAAATTAGGAGGAGGGAGAAGCATAAGTAAAGAAGTGAAGAAAATTTTGAAAAATTGTTCATACATATTTCATCTGTCGTATAACGGAGTTAAAGTAGTAGTGATTACATTATTTTCCAAATAAAACACACAAAATGCAAGGTGTAACCAACCGATCAGTGGTCAAGTCTTACCAAGAGGTCTTAACAAGCAAGTGTTGGCAGGGAAGGATGTCATGCATTGTCAGGAAGTCCAGCATGAATCAGCAGGAATATGTGCATGTAATGACTTATTTACAATATGATACCATACAATTACATGATGCAATATTGCATCATTAAAATTTCAATGCAGGAAAAACCCCACAAATTTACAATAAATTATTGAATTTAAGATGTGTCATTTTTAAAAATTTTTATATTTTTTTGAAATGCACTAAAAAGTTAAAGAAAGTAGATTTCTGGGCAGGGGAGGGGGCACTGAGTTTTTTCTTCTTAAAGGGGGATAGTAGCTTGGGAACCTCTGCTCTAGTTTGACATGCAACTGTAGCCACTTCCAAAACAAAATGGTTCCCACAAGTTATCACTGAAATGTAATAATAGGCCCAACTCAGGTGACTCTATGCACCTTAAAAGGAACTGATCGATGAAACCTATTGGTTTCTTTTCTAAAGTGTATTCCTTCTCCATTTTATAAAAAGGCTAATTAGAAAGAAAACTATTCCAGACAATGAACTAGTTCCTTTCACTATATCCCCAGGCTGTTCATTTGGACAGCCTAAAAAAGATTTTAAAAAGCTCCCATTTTTATAGCACTTTAGGCTTTAGAAGGCACTTTCATCACAACCCTATGAAGTAGATAGTGCAAGTAATGTTAAGCCCATCTTATGGAAAAAGGAGTTAACCCTAGCAGAGGCAAATTGCCCTGCCCCTGGGTTCATTATTACTTAGTACTAGAGCAAATTTGAACTCTAGTCTTAACTCAAAATCCTCTGTTATCCTATATTGTCTCTCAGTTCTTGAATATCTTCTTTCCTGAGCTCTTTTTGCCAAGAGTCTCAAGATTTCCTTGACAAGGTTGTCCTACTATATTAAATTTAACATACCTTAAAAAAAAAGATGTTAAATATAACAAATTCAGTTTCATAAACAATCGTCAATCAACATTGATCATAGACAAAAGATGATAATAGTTGACAAATTCTTTGTATACTGAAACACTGATGTTTATTGATGTTTAAATTCATAATAAGAAATGAAGGATTTTTTATTTTTAAAAGAAAAATTCAGTAATAGCTAACTTTCTATGTACCAAGCACTGTGCTAAGCGCCTTATAATTATTATCTTATTTGATCCTCAAAATCAGTCTGGGAGGTAGATGCTATTATGAGCCCCATTTTGCAGATGAGGAAACTAAAACAAACAGAGGTTAAGTGACTTGCCCAGGGTCACACAGCTAGTAAATGTCTGAGGCCAAATTTGAATCAAGTGCTCTTGACTCCAGGCCCAGTGCTCTATCCACTGAGCCACCAGCTGTCTAATTAATTAGCCTTTTGTAATCTCTTTGCCCAAATAGAAAGTTAAGGCTGTCGTTCCTGTTCTTCTTCTTGTTTGTCCTTCATTCTTGAAGAGGACCATGACATCAGGAAGGCGATGCCATGACATGCAAGTGCATTGGATTTAAGTGAGGGAGGGCTCCGCAAAGTCACGAGCCTTACTTTCTCCTCCCAAGCCATTTGGGTCCAGTGGCCAGATATAGATCAGGACAACTGGAGACGGCCCCATCATTCCTCCTCCTTCAAGATAGACCACTGCATGCTGAGCATCACACAGCTCTCATCCACTTTCCAAAGTGGGTATATCAGGGTAAGCTGGCAGTTTCCCTAGAGGTGGACAGAGCCTAGTGCAAGATTTCCAAATGATCCCCCTCCCAGCTTCAAATCTACAGTCCTATGACCTATACAAGTGAAAAGGTAGTAAAACTCTGGTCTAATGGAAAAAGCAATGCCCAAGGATTTGGAATAACTAGTTTTCGGGCCTGTCTCTACCAATATGTCTGACTATAGGAACTCATTTAAAACTCAAGCTATAACCATCATAAGCCAACCCACAAGTTTCTTTTTCAAAGAGTACCAATTTCCCCCCCATATTCTACTACTGGTACAATATATGTGTGAAGAGATACATCACTTAAAAAAGCCAATTCCCCAAAATATGTTTTATTCATCAACCTTGTCAGGATTCAAGTCTAATTTCATTATTAATATAACAACTGAATCACCATAATAGATCCAAATGTAAGAAATTAGCTTCTGAGAGCACCCACTCCATCCGTGTTTAAGAAACATAAGAAAGCACAGGGTTTGGGAAGTGTGGGGGTGCTGGGGGAAAGGATCAAGAAAGGAAATTAGTCAATCATCACTGATTAACTGTCATTTTCCTAAAGTAAACTGACTCTCATTTATTCAGATTTTCCAGCAGGAACGAACCCCCAGCAATGATCGAGAAGGTCAAAGTTTTTGGAGGAATAAATCTCAACTGACTGTATAATAAGTACTGTGAATTTTAGAAATGTTGTGAGAAAATTTTCAAAAAGGAAAAAGAATCAAGCTGTCACCGCTAGCTCCCTTTGGTTGGGACCATCTGGTCTATCTGCAGAAAGACAACTATTCTTCCTCGAGCCGAGTTGGTCCAAGTGGGACACGGGACGATATACTCTGTGACCAAATGCGTCCACTTCATCAAAAATGTAGCCTGGTGGCTCAGGAAATGAAGCAAGGCACTTCACTGGTTCCTTAGGAGTATAGCTAATGTTGTACGTTGTTTCTCCCATCAGAGGGGCCTGACACCGGGCAGGGGGAATGAAAGGTTTACAGCTCTTTGTGATAATGGGTGGATGAGGCACAAAGTAGGTCTTGGTAGTGGTGAGGTAGTCCATGGGATCCTTGGGCAAGCTGAACTGAGGAATGGGTTTGATGGGCTCTTGCTTGGCGGTGGGCCACTGCTTGAAATCATCCCTATTGGTGGTGGAGCCTTCAAAGTGCCCCGACTTCTTAGGTGGTATCACAGGACGGCAGCTTTGGGCAGGGCCCCCTTTCTGATAAGTGTAGTGAGCTTGCGCTGTGGTCAAGAAGTCCATCTTCTCATCTGGGGGGATGTAAACTGCCGGGGCCCGAGAGTACATTTGGGATATTGGCCATACTTGGTACTTTTCCCGGAACTCAGTTGTGTTGATGAAGGGGCTTTCACAACTGCTAATCTTGGGGTTAGGTTTCAGGGACTTGGCAGGCTCCCCAAGCAATCCCCTAAAGGCCTCCTTGTGGGTAGTCAGGCCATCAAAGGGGATATCACAGGGCTTGAACTTGCTAACCTCCATTGGAAGTCGTTTCTCTAGTGGATGTGCCACATAATTCAGCTTGTAGTTGGTCAAGTCTTCCAGGGGTAGGGAGCATGTCTTTTGCTGATGATGGGGCTTGCAACTCACTGTGGTCACTAGGCCCTTGAACGGGAAATCATCCTGGTGAGTGGTTCTATAATCAAACTTTGCTGCTGCTGGGCGATGGGATTGCTCTGGTTTTATCAGCTCACGTTTTGGTAGGTTCCAGGGCACATAATCAGCTGGAATGAAAACAAATCAACACAGGTCATACCTCCTGACACGCACAGTATGTATGTGTGTATGTATGTATATACCCACATAGAAATAGGTATGACTGAAAATTAATAATCTATTCCTAAATATATTCTTGTTTCATACAATACAAGGGTTACCTAGGTCCTAGTTGAATGAAGGACTTAAGTATTTCAGCTATATCGTGTTTCTAAAAAGGAGAGCTTTATTTCACACACTGCTGATAACCCTTGCATCTAAAAGATAATGATGATGGTGCTAATTAATAATAACTAACCGATAATAATAACCAGTTTGATAAAGTAGCATGGCAAACTGGAATGAACAACAGATCTAGAGTCAAAAGACTTGGGTTCCTATCTTGCCTCGGCTTCCTGCTAGCTCTGTGTGGCCTTAAGCGAGCCACTTCATTAGCGTTTGCTATGCACAGGTCATTACGTTTGGCACTAAGAATGACCCAGACCCTGCTCTCAAGGTCCATGTTATAGTCTAATGGGGGTGGGGAATAGCAAGTGCCAAATAATTATGACACAAAAGGTGAGTTAGACAATTCAGTTAAATTTAACTAGCATTTATGAAGGGCCTATTATACTTAAGGCACTGTGCCAAAGAAGAGGGCCAGGCAAAATGAGAAATTTAAGGAGGAAAAGCTCATTTTTACACAGTGGAAGGGGTGGGGCCAGAAAAGGCTTCCTGGGGGAGAGAGGATGTGGGATATTAGTTAAGCCTTTAAGGTAAGGCTAAATAAATTATAGAGGGCCTTAAATTCTAGGAGCAGGAATTTCTACTTTATTCAAGATGCATTGGGGAACCACTTAAGGTTCTTTTGAGTAGATGAATGACATGATTATATAGCAGTGCTTCAGTTTCCACATCTATAAAATTAACTAAGGCCTCGGTTTCCACATCTGTAAAATGATGATGAACAACATATGCCCTTACCTAAATACTTTATTTTGTGAGGATCAAATGAACTAATATGCCTGTAAATTGCAAACTGTTACCTGCCTTCTATCTAACATTATTATTGAATTGTGGCTTAATAGGTAGGCAACTGAAACATTTTTTAACATAGTCACATAAATTTTAAGTAAATTACAGATGTGAGCTTCAAATTTAGATCGTCAAAATCCCAAGAATTCATCAAGTGTCCCAATGTTGCATATGCTTTGCTAGACAAATGGGGAGGGGAAAGGGAAGACAGGAAGGGAATGAGCATTTATTAAGTGCCTGCTTTGTGCCTAGTACTGCACTAAGCACTTTATAAACATCATCTCATTTGATCTGTACAACAACCCTATGAGGTAGGTGCTATTATGATCCTCATTTTGCAGCTGTGGAAAAAGAGGCAGACAGAGGCTAAATGATTTCCCAGGTCACACAGCTAGAAAGTAGTCACATTTGAATTCAGGTCTTCCCAACTCTAGGCCTAAAGCTCTTACACACTGCAAGACCTAAGAGTTACAGAGCCCCTTACTTCAAAGAGCTTACAATCTAAGCCTGGTAACAATAAGCTAACCTTCTAAAAAGGCGAATGACTAACAAGGAAAAAGAAGGTGTGTTGCCATAAGCAATAAATGGTATTTGGTTGGGTGGTAAGTGAATACCACTACCACATTTCATAGAGAATGCAGACCAGAAGAAAATTACCACCACTTCTTCCAAATAGATGGGAATGACTTCCCAGAGATGGCTGGGAGAGCTGGGCATGCGGCCACAAGGGAAGAGACTCTGACACAAGAGCCTCCTATCTCTATCATAATAAAAATAGCAAAAGCTGACATTTATATAGGATTTTATAGTTTACAAAGCATTTTTACCAACACCTTAATCCCCACAACACTGTAAGAAAGACCAAAAATTATCATCCCCATTTTACAATGAAGAAACTGAAACTTAGACACATTTAAGAAGCTCTCTTATAGTCTATGCAGCCAGCACATAGAATTTGCCAGAATTTGACCTCAGTTCTTCTGGCTCCAAGTCTAGTGCTTTTTCTGATTGTTTCCAGGGAAGACAACCAGCACCTGTGGCTGCACGACTTTATGTGCAAAATGTCGCTGACTAGCCCATTCAGTCATCCAAAAGACATTGACTGAGGTCCCTCTATTCACAAGGGACGAGGCATATATAAGAGTACATCATTTCACAGGTTCTCAAGGTAACCAAGAAATAAGAGTTAAGAAGAAGCAAAATGACAATGAGTATTTAAACAACTTAACTTCATCACAACCGTCCTGTGTGTAACAAAAGACCCCCAACCTAGACCTTCACTTATAAGGTCTCAAGGGGGTTCCATAAGTTGTAAATCAAAAGGTCATAAGACTCCTGAAAGTCCAAAGTTTGAAGGATCATAGAATAATAAGTAGTGAGAGCTGGAGGGACCATCTAGGTAACCCCATTGTACAAATAAGGAAACACAGGCAAAGGAAGGTTTGAGGATTTATCCAAGGTCAGGGGTGGAGAACCTGCAGCCTCAAGGTCACATGTGGCCCTCTAGGTCCTCAAGTGCAGCCTTTTGACTGAATCCAAACTTCATAGAATAAATCCCCTTAATAAAAGAATTTGTTCTGTAAAACTTAGACTCAGTCAAAAGGCTGAACCCAAGGATCTAGAAGGCTGCATCTGGCCTTGAGGCCACAGGCTCCCCACCCCTGCCCAAGGTCATATTTTAAGCCATCCTCCTAGAGAAGTTTCCTAACACACACAAAAGAGTTCAAATGGCTATGTAGGGAAGTTTGGTTTGTTTTTTTTTTTCCCTAGGCCCTCACACAGACTTTCCAATGAAAGAGTCCCAAAAGGAGGAAATTTGTTTGGAATTGCTAGACATAATCTATAAGGAAATGTGAAGGAGAGAAGATGGTGGATCATTCCCCTAAAGTTCCTGAATGAGTACAGGGCTATAGAGAGCCACAAAGCTGTATTAGGTGTCAGAATTTCTGATAAACTTCTCATAAATTATCAGGCTTGAAATAACTGATCTGAACCCAAGTGAACTCCCCAAAACTCCAAGGTTCTGACATCACTGCATGTGACTGTACTGGGAATTTACCAAGCTTAATGCCTTACTTAAGAAGAGAGAAAAAGTATGGGATGGGAAACTTCAGTTTCATCCAGCTGCACGTGTACAGACCCCCTCGACACACTGTAAGTTTATTTTAGGCCAACGAGACTACCATGTATTCAAAATATGCTACATTTTAATTGAAAGCCTAATCCTTTTCCCAGAGAAATTAATGGTTACATCAGCATCTTGAAAGCATTAGTGTGAATTGAGAGGGAACCTTCTCCGGAATCCAAACCACATGTTCCACAGGCAGACTTCAACACAGTCAACTAGGATGACAGTCAAATGGGGTGCCGTGCTTGTGGATCCCTACATGCTCCCTAGATGTAACAGGAAGGAGATGGGGAACTTTACAGACCTCCCCACGTGATAGGTGGTGTGTTAAGAAGTCAAGTTCCTAAACTTTAAGCTATTACTTGTACTGTTCTCCTATCTACCATTTCATATGTAAAACATTTGTGATGGATCCTTGCACTGAGATCCTGAAAGTCTACACACTTTCACAGTACAAACAGTTCATCCAAAGGAGTTTAGTAAAACCAGGGCACTGGACAGGTATTCAGAAAAACTATCCTTTCCAAAGGGAGTAGGCAGGTGGGGCACAAAGGAGGGACTTTGTTTTCTTCACTATAGATTTTTTTTTTTTAAAGAAAGTAGCTCAATGCATAGGCAGCTAGGTGGTACAGTGGATAGAGCACTGAGCCTCAGGAAAACCAGAGTTCAAATCCAGTCTGACACTTACTAGCTGTGTGACCCTAGATAAGTCACTTAACCCTGTTTGCCTCAGTTTCCTCACCTGCAAAATGAGCTGGAGAAGAAAATGGCAAACTACTCCACTATCTTTGCCAAGAAAACTCCCAAAAAGAGGGTCCCAAGGAGTCGGACAGCATTGAAAAATGACTAAACAAAAAGCTCAATGCAGACCCAGAGCACTGAATAATTATACTCCACATCCTTCCAATTGCACATTGTTTTGAAAATACCACAAATTACAACCAAATGCTGCTCCAATATATTTTACTGGCGTTCCTGTGCTACAGGAAAGGTGCTGACCTTAACAGTGATAAAGGGAAAGATTTACATATGTTTCCTATGGAGTAAAAGTAAGGGGAGTGAATATGTGGCAGAACTTCCATATGTATTGCTTATAAGAAATGAGGTTTTTAACGATCTTTGTCTTTCTCCCTCCCCACCCTCTTTATCCCCCTTTGGAAGAAGGAAGAAGTTGTGCCATAAAATAATGAAGTTACAAGGGAAATTACTAATGCAGCAAATGAATTGTAACAGCAAAAAAAAAAAGTCACTTGACTCAGTGATAAAATAATAAGATAAGGGAAGAATGGTCCCTGAACACCTTCTAAAATTTCTGTTACAGTTCTGACCACATGTGAGCACTCACATAAAGGAGAGGAAAACTAACCTTGGAACATCAGCCTGAATACCTCCCCAGTGCCTGAGCGACAGCCTGGTGTGCTCAGCAGCCTTAGAGACTACTTTGATTTTACCTATCCTCTCTCATCTGACCCTCTAGGAAGCAGCAGGTCTAGGAAGATCACAGCATGGAGTTTCTCTCAGTGCTAACCTAACTGGCACATACACGCAGGAGTTTTGGTTAAAGTGTATCGTACTCTTCCCAAACAAGCTAAATTAGACGTAAGAGAAAACAAAAGGGAAAAGACCACAAAGAAAACTCTCCAAGATGGAAGGGAGATAGAAGGGGAAAGAAAGTAAGATATGGTTAAGTTACACAGATATGGAGGATTTTTAATTGATCACCCCCTACTCCACTCCTTGCAAATTTTCCAAGTTAGGGATCCCATAACAACTTCTCACATAGATTATCTGAAACTGAGCTCGGCTCTCTCACCTATTTGTATATCTGCTTTGAAAGTATCTTGATAGACTGTGTATTTTTAGAAAGTGTTAATGTGCATTTTAAAAAAGATTTTAGGGGCAGCTAGATGGCACCATGGATAGAGCACCAGCCCTGGACTCAGGAGGGCCTGAATTAAATCCAGCCTCAGACACTCAGTATTTATGTAATTCTGGGTAAGTCATTTAACCCAGATTGCTTAAAATAATAATAATAAGGGGTGGCTAGGTGGTACCCTGGAGTCAGGAGGACCTGAGTTCAAATCCAGCCTCAGACACTTAACACTTACTAGCCATGTAACCATGGGCAAGTCATTTAACCCCAACTGCCCTGCCTTCCCCCTCCAAAAAGCAAAAACTTAAAAAATAATAATAATTTGGCTGTTCAATTTGGTGCATTAAAATTTTTTAATAAAATAAATAAGATTTTATAGATTTTCCTTAACAAACAAAATGCTGAACTTTCGGGCCCTAACAGCTGCTTTTACCTACTACATGAAAGATTCTCTAAGATAGCCCTGGGGTTTAGGAAACAGGGAAGAGCATTGGATCATTGGATCATATGATTTATAAATGGAAGGGACCTTATAGAACATCTAAAGCTGACTCTCTGGGTTTATAGATGAGGAAATTAAAGTGCAAAGAAACTCAGTGCCTTGCCCAAGGTCACAAAGAGAGCAAGAATTCAAACCTGGGTCTTTGAACATTATTAGTGCTCGAGGTTGAGCCTTGTTAGACACATAAGTACATCTATGTGGCAGAGGACATGAGGTGAGACGTCAGACAGATCCACATTTCCCTTTTTAATTTAGTCCTCTTCAAGCTATGCGGACTGAAAAAGGAGAAAGACATGAGAGTTTTTTCCCTTTGAGTCAGAGTTGGGGACGCACAGGCAGAGACGTAGAAGGGATCTGAGAGGCCGTTGACTTAGACTATTCATTTTTCAAATGAGATAAACTGGCCCCAGGAAGATTAAAAAGAGTTCCCCAGGATTACAAAGCTAGTAAGTATGTGAAGCTGGGTGGGGTTCAAATCCAGATGTTCCTGATTTTAAGTCCAGTCAGTGTTCTATTCATTCTGCCACATTGCCTCTAAATCCAAGAAATATTTCTGCTCCCCGTGTGTCGAGGTGTGAAGAGTCACAGCAGGTGTGATGAAACAGGACTTGACCTCCATCCCACTCCCCAAACTCAAGAAGGCTTAGTTTGGTCATTTTTTTACAATCACTACTTACATACATTACTGAGCTGATTATCATTTGTGCTCATTTACTTATATAACACAATAACGATCACTCACCTCATTACATGCATGTCAGGTAAAATGGATATAAGATTTATTTAACAGGGATAATATACCCTGTTCGTGGGCGCTTGGTATTTAGAGTACACTGTTTTCACGGCACGCTTGTCTACTCCAAACTTAAACTCAATAGAAGTAACAGTGAGAAAGTTTGTACCATTAGAAGTCATCATATTGGGTACATAACAAGTTAACTAACATTAACTTGAACCTGAAGATGAAATAAACTAAGGGCAACCTCTTTTTTGGTCTGGGTCTATATTTTATTGGTGTAAGAAATTCCTTTTAAGGGCATTCCCTCCCCTCTTTCAATATAGTACAGTAGCTTCTCTGCAATTTACATTCTTAGAGTCTTTATTGGCTTGCCTAGTGTCACACAATCCATATTTGCCAAAGGCAGGATTGGATGAAGGTCTTCCTCAACTCTCTATTCATGCTAACTATCTCTCTGGAGTGGCCATATACGTCAATAAATTTTTTTCTAATCTAAGTAGAATGGCCTGGCGAGAGAACTTCCCAAAGAAAACAATGAGGGCTTAATCATACCTTTATAAGTGGCCAGAGATTCCATCTTCTCTTTACATGGATGCTTGTTTTCACGTGGTCTGACAGGATCTGCTCGACAGACAGGGTAGGGATTATAATCCTGTTTATATGTTGTGACCAAATCCATATTCTCTTCATTTGGAATGTACTGTTCGGGTGGCTTTAACTTCACTGGCAATACTCTGTGAGGGGCATAATCTCTCCTATAAATAAAATCAACACGTGACTTTAATGGTTGGCTTAAAGCTAAGGCACAGTCAATGCTTTCTACCATGTAAAATTCAACAAATATTTATTCTATTCAATTCAACAAGTATTTTTAAGTGCCTATTATGTGTACTATGCTAGAAATAGGGGATAAAAAATTAACATTTCCTGCCCTCAGCAGGCTAATGTTCTACAAGGTTGCTTACTGTGTGTACAGCACTATGTTACTCACTATAGGAATACCAAAGAATTAGAAGGGTATAATGCTTGCCCTTAAGAAAGTAAAATTTAATTGAGAAGACCTGTTTTCCTATTCAAAAAAAATATTGATATTACATGACTTCTCCATGTATGTAGCATGTAGGAAAAAATAGAAACAAATGCAAAAGTAATATGTGAAAGCCAAGTACTTGATGTTTGTGCAATATTCCTCAGTCGGTTTCAGTCCAACATGTGGAGGTCTGATGAGCTTTCTTGATCACGAAAATAACTTAGAAACTGTAGTGATGAAGAGTCTTCTCATTGGGTGGAACTAAGGGTAAATGTAAAAAGTTCCAGCCAATGATCTTTCACTCTCCTCCTAGGTGGCTTTCTAGTGAGGATCTTGCTATGAGCCAGTGGTAGGTGGGAGGCTGCCTTATCTCCTACCAAATGACCACATGTTCCTCAGTAACTCCGTTTCTCTGGGTTCCTTTGTGTTTATTCTTTCCTGATCATATATAAAGAGGTATGTGGAGAAGGAACCCACCCAGGCTATGAGTCTATGCACTTCTGAAAGTCAGAAGAGCCATCAGAGTTTCCCTCAGTAACCAGAGTCAGTAGCAGAGACCACTGGATCCAGTAGCAAAAATAGCTGAATGTGGTGAAGAACCAGCCCTGAGGAGTAGTTCTTGCTTAACCTAGTTCAACTGACAAGTATTGCTGGTCCGGGTTATGCGGGTCACTCCTCAGTAATAACTCCTCACTACATTCAGCTACTGCTGCAATGATGGAAACTCAGAAAAAGTAGAAGATTGCCAGGGCCGGAAGACCTAAGGTACCCCTCCCTCACCACAACATATTCCGTATATGTACCTCAGAAACTCTGTGCTTCAAATCTGAGCCCACTTCACCCCCCTGACTTGGGGTGGGAGGATATTTTTGTACTTTTGTCCTTGCTATGCCTTCTCAATAAATATCCCTCTGGAAAAGGTAATTAATGTCAACTGGTTAATGGAAAGCATCATAGTTACCCCTAGAATCCTGAAGGAAGAAATAGCAAGCACTCTCTGGGGATCCATCTTGCCAGTGAGAGTGGGGGGTTAGGATAATGAATTCATGGAAGATGCTACAGAAGGTAATATATGACCAAAACCCCAAATGAGAGTAGAGGCAGTAAGTGCTACAGGAGTTCTGAGAAGAAAGAGCTCATGGTGGATTGCAGCAGCCAAGGAGGGTTGGGAGCTGTTGGGTGGGACCTTAATGGAAGTGGTAGACCTGAAGTTGCATCTTGGAGTTCAGGGGGATAGGTGAGGAGGAGGAATAGGTCATTCCAAAGAGAGGAAACAGCACATATGTTTCCAGTATCCATATACTCAGCAAATTGACATTTCCCCTTTTTTTTTCCTTTTCCAAAATCAGGGTGAAATTAGTGATGCAATAAATCAAGGAACTAAGCCTTCATTTCTGTAGCTGTAGTCTCAAGCATGATCCACATTTTATGGCACAAGGGATCATAACAGCATAAGATTTAAAGCTGAAAGGAATCTTAAAGGTCATCTAGTACAAATCTGTCATTTTAGAGATGGGGAAAGTGAAGCAGAAAAGTTTTGACTTAGCAGAACCAACATCTATCTGAACCAGGTTTTCTGACTCTAAGTCAAGTATTATTTCAAGGAGGCCAGTGGGGTGGAAAATATGTGCTAGTCTCATCTAAACAACGTCAATTTCCTTCTTCCCTTCACTAAAAACTATCACAGAATTTAAAACAATAAAATAGGAATTATTTTATTTTAATAATTCCAAAGGAATTATTTTAATTCATGAATTATCCTGACCACCTGAGAGGAATATGTTATCTACCCACACCCAAATATACCTGGCCTGGCTCAAATGGGAGTTATCAAACCCTCCCTCCTTTTAAATTTAAACTTAAAAAAAAAAAAACACCACGTGTGTGCATGTGCACACTCAATCACACAAATTCTGCCTTGCTTTAGAGCATATATCAACAGCAGTACATACATCCAACTGGGCCAGAGGAAAGCAGATTCCCCTTGACAGCGCATTCCACAGCAGCTCAGCCAAAGGGGAAGGTTTCCGGACAGGAAAACATTAGAACCAAACACCAATAAAATGTATTTCCTGGACAAAATCTGGAGCAACATTCCCCTAAACCATGCTTGACTAGCAAAGTTAACATGCTCCACTGTAATCTGTCTTGCACAGATTTATACACACGCTTGTCAATAAACCAAAACCAAGTCTTGTAAATATTGGAGGGTGGGAAAAAGGGAAGATGAGGCAGAGAGAAAATTAATCTCTCTGGGGACTTGAGCAAATAGCGGAGAGTCATTAGACACTTTCATTGAACTTGTACAGCCCCAGGCTAGAGTTTAAAGCTGATACTATGACCATCAAAAATGCCCCCAACCCATAAAGTATGATGCCAGGTGCTTCTGCATTGTCAGTCAAATGTAAAACGGGCAGCTACATGACTTGTAGCATCTGGAAAATTATTTTCTGTATAAAACTTTGAGGACGGGAAATGGGTCCCCAAATGGGCAGAATGGTCCATACAACATCACTTTTTATACAAGTATCTTCCACTGGCATCAATTCAACACTGTAATTAGATACAGCAAAGAAAATATCGATGATATGGCCTTGAGGCCACCACCTAGGCAAACGCCAAGTAGTGAAACTTCTCATAATATTGTCCTGTTTGGAGAACACATAAATAAAACTGCATTTCAGCTTAAATTAGAGAGGAAAAGCTGTTGTCTGTCAAAAATGTCAACACTAGAAAGGGGAGAAATGAGGAGGAAGTGGGATCTTCATTTTAAGAAGCCACTAGGTTGAGTGTGAAGGCAGTATTGGACCACACATCCCTGTATAAACATATCATTCAAGTAAGTCAGAGTAACTGCTCTGTTCCATTTCACATTCAAAGAGAGGAATATCAGAGGATCCTAAGGGCAAGAAATGAAGGAGGGAAAAATAATTTCATTGTATTATTCATTCCCCAGATAGCCCAGGGATATTCTCTGTTATACATTTCCTAGATATGGGTGGCCTTAAAATAAATACATAATGACTCTATGGTATAGAAAACAGGATTAGGAGGTGATACATTCATTCTAATCCAGAATTACCTAACAATTGGTTGTAAAGAATGCTGACAACTGTAAAATCCTCTATTATTTATCTTCTCTTATAAAGCTGAATATAAAATTATATAATTAGTTTATTCCCCAGAAAGCCCAGGGATATTTTCTGTTATATGTTTTCTAAGCATTTTTGTTGTTCAGTCATTTCAGTCATGTCTGACTCTTCATGAGCCCATTTGGGGTTTATTGGCAAAGATACTGGATTGGCTTGCCATCTCCTTTTCCAGCTCATTTTACAGATGGGGAAACTGAGGCCAACAGGGTTAAGTGACTTGTCCAGAGTCACACAGCTAGTAAGTGTCTGCGGCTGGATTTGAACTCATGAAGATGAGTGCTTCTGACTCCAGAGTCAGCACTCTATCTACTGTACCACCTAGTTTCCCTAGTTATGGATAGCCTCAAAATATAACAACCCTATGGTATAGAGCAAATGATTCAGAGTCTATGTAGTCACTCTAACCCAGTCTTATCTGTTAAATAACCCAGTATTATCTGTCAAATGGTAAAACATGACAGGCATAAAATTCTTTAATATTCACATTCTTCCATAAAGTTGCCTATTAAGTAGTTAACAATTACAACTGAATACAGAAAATTGGTTAATCATTGAAACAAGGAAGAACAATTAGCAAATTTAAGGACTGTGCTTTGAATACTTTCCAAAGGTTAAGTGTTTGTTCAAAAAATGTCTTTCTGCCCTCAGTAAATGGAAGTTTTAACCAAATCTTGTTTCCTGAATTGAAAAGCAAGAAGTTTAAGATTCCAGTGTCTTCAATGAAATGCATTTTTAATTTACCAAAGCAAAAAAAGTTTCCCTCCTTCAACAAAAACAAAATACCTCTGAATAGTATCAGCCTAAGGATACAATCTTTTTTGAAGACATTGGATGTAACACATATTGAGTTATAACATAACTACATCTCCCCATCGTCATATAAAACAGCATATCCTATAGACCACATAAAATAAAAACATTTCCATTTTCTCAGTTGTCACTCGGACCTCTAGTTTGTAAGATCACAGATTTAAAGTTAAAAAGGATTTTTGATATTATGTAATTTAATGCCTTCATTTGAACAAAATGAGGCCCAGACTTGCCCAAAATAACGTCGGTAGTGAGTAGGAGCAGAATCAGGATTGGAACTACCTTTGATGCCAAATGCATTGCTCTTTGCATTACACGAAGTTCCTGCCCACTTGGTAGTGCTTGTACCATCTACCTTGTATTCCTCAAATACAATCTTTAGCCACTCCTTCTTGAGTATTCACGGTGAGTCATGACCTAATAAAGAAGGGAAGGATCGAAGGTATGATGTAGCAGTAAGAACACTGGACTTGGAGTCAGAAAGACTGGGGTTCACAGGCTACCTCTGCCAAAGGAAGGTCACTTTGCCTCTCAGTCTAAATTTCCTTCTCTGTAAAATGGAGATAATAGTATTTGCACCTCTGATTCTCATAGGATTTGGGAGAGGATCCAACGAGATGATGGGAGGAAAACACTTTGTCTTACCTAAGGTGCTAGATAAAGCTTGGCTATTATTAAGGGCTTGGGGGTTTTTTGGGGGGAATGAGGGAGGAAGGCAAGACAATGGGGGTTAAGTGACTTGCCCAAGGTCATACAGATAGTAAGTGTGTCAAGTGTCTGAAGCCACATTTGAACTCAGGTCCTCCTGACTCCAGGGTCAGTTCTCTATTCACTACGCCACCTAGCTGCCTCCCCCCCCATTATTAAGTTTTAATTAAATACACTATATTTATGTAGCTGCAAAAGTTACCTAATATAGGAGGTCAAAAACTAAGATAAAAATTAAGCAAAGATTAAAGGAGGTTTGCTAAGGAAGACGACTATAACAATTTAGCCAGGTGGCATATAGAGTGCTGGTGTGTGGAGTCTGGAAGACCTGAGTCAAGTCCGAGCTGTGTGATCTTGGGCAAGGCATTTAAGCTCTGTGCCAAGCTCAGTTTCCTCACCTGTTAAATGAGGAGGGGTAGATCTATGACCTTGAAAGTTATCTAGCCCTAGATCAGTGATCCTATGTTTCCATGATTTAACAAGGATGGATGGGAAAAAAAGGTTTTAGCAAAGGAACGAACTGCAGAAAGGAATAAAGTCAATTATAGATACACTGGAGATGATGAGTTGGGGTCTTCGGAGTGGCCAAGAAATCTTTTTCCACACTAGTGTCATCTCCACCTTGGTTTAGCTGCCCAAGAATCCTCTCCTGGCCCAGTGATGTTCCTCTTCTGGTGGTTTAAGTAATTTTCAGCATATATATGTTAGTGACTACAGAAGGAAAGAATGCATCCATTTGTTATGCTCAAATAAATGAAATTAATAAACTCTCTATAATTACACCCATTAAAAGCATGGCCTGAGGGGATGAAAGGAGAGAGATTTAGAATTTGGCAACATTAGGAGATGGTTAAACTTAAATATTTTAAATTATATTTTGGATCTAAAAAAAACAAAGGTACCAAACCTTGGCAAAGAAAAAGAAAGAAAGAACTATCTTGACTCCAATAAAAATGTGAGAATTACCGGATGGGTTTTGATCCATATGCAAATCACTTAAGGAGGGACCACTCAAATCAATGATTTATTGACCCATTTGACTACTTGTGAATACACATGATTTGACCCTTAAAATCAAACACTTTTGTATAGAGGGGCAGCAGCAGAGTGTGCAGGATTTGGAGTCAGAAAACCCAGGTTCAAATATCAGCTCTGCCATTTACAACACATACAACACCTTTGGCAAATCACTTTACTGTCTGGGTGTCAGTTTCCTTTTCTGTGTAATTAGAGTGGCTGGATTACATTAGTTCAGAAGGCTATAATATAAATCTCTGATTTTATGATCAAATAGAAACCTTTAAGAAATCTCCCTTCTTAAAAGTAATTGCTAAAAGGAGCTGGGTGTTTCCCCACTCCCAACCTCCAATATCCTCCATTAAAATCCTACTCTGATGTCTCAGTGTGGTGTAGAAGTGCCTCTGGATATTTGGAGTGCAGAGTGTAAAGTCCATTGGGTCCTACAGCTATGGAAAGTCTTCATATATAAGACTACTGATAAACCCTGTGTCTCTCATCCAATAAGCAACATTGCTAAGTCCGGAGAGAAAGACCCATCTTGTCACTAGAACCACCTAACTAAGATAGAATAGAATAGTTGTGATCTACATGATAAGAAGGAATACACTGATGAAACCACAGCTTCTTGACATGAATAATGACAATTAATTCCATTCTAGGAATGTTCCTAGAACTGACCCAAGGTGATTAATAAGTGAGGTTCTCAGCAATATATAAACACAATAAGTGAAGAATAAAAGGGCTTCTCTGGGTGGCACCCTCCCACTGACAGGAGATTTTCTCTCTCTCTCTCTCTCTCTCTCTCTCTCTCTTTTGCTTTTTGGAGGGGGGAAGGTAGGGCAATTGGGGTTAAGTGACTTGCGCAAGGTCACACAGATAATTAAGTGTCTGAGATCAGATTCGAACTCAGGTCCTCTTGACTCCAGGGCCAATGCTCTATTCACCGCGCCACCTAGCCACCCCAAGATTCTCTTTTTTTAAAATGCATAAGACAACAGAAAGGCCTCAAGTAGATGTCTGAGGCATGTCTCCTCTCTCCTCTCTTCTCCCTTCAGCTTGTCAAGCATGAGGAGAGGTTAAGTCAGAAAGACTGTGTCCTGAACCCATTTCTCTAAAGTTGTATGACTCTGGGTAAGTCACTTAACCTCTACTTCCTCATCTGTAAAATGGGAATAATAACAGCACCTACTTCACCGGGTTGTTGTGAGGATTAAGGGAGATAATAACTATAAAGTGCTCAGAACAGGACCTGGCCCGTAGTAAGCACTAAGATAAATGTTAGCAATTATAGCAGCCAAAGAAGTTATTACCTACCCTGGATCTTTTTTTCTTTAGCTAGTGGAGAACTATTCTGGGTCCTGGAGTAGACAGAGTCACATGTCTATTTTCTAATTTCCCCACTACTTCTTCAATGAAGGGGCTGAGAGTCAGACTGAAGCAGGAGGGAGACAGAAGGAACACAACCTTCTACTGACTGATGCCTTCTTTCCTTGCTCTGGCAGAACAAAGACCGTGTCAATACTAACACGTGCAGATAAGGGAGCAGTCAGAGAGACTTTGAACTACAACCAGCCAGCCGTGCAGTCAAGACTACTGCAGCTACTGAGATGGAGGCAGACTACCAAAGACAAATAGTAAGGGAGGGACTCTATTAGGTCATCCTCACAAAATTCACTCAACAACTGCTGATGGGCCTTACCATGCTCACAAGATCTCAGAACAACAGCAACTGAGATAGAAACAAAATGCAATGGAGAAAGGCCAAGTGAACACTTGAGATTTAAAAATCTTCTCTACCCCCATCTTCCCACTCTTCCTGATTTCCCCCATCCCTCCAAACCACCTCAAGATGCACCCAACCCACAATGCAAGGGGAACTCCCCTTATAACTTGTGAACATTAAGTCTTAAGGTTACAATATTATGGTCGTCCTCTTTCCTTTTAAAGTCCAATTTCCCTTTACATCTTAACAGTAGCTATAATTATTACTATCATCTTTTTCTAAGGATTCTTTTTCTTGCCTTTTTCAGGTTGGTCTCCCTAGAAGACTGCCTTCCTCCCTCACCAAGCAAGAGATGGATGTGGAAACTGGGAAATGATGATCACATTTTCCATAATGCCAATATATATTTTATACTACCTTCTAAAAATTTTTAACCAGATCTACCTTGTGCTCACCTCAACCTCCATCCAATTTTACCTCTCATCCTTTATAAAATATTGGCCCAGTGGACTCCCTCTTTAAAACTAAGAGTTAGTAGTACCGCTACTAGAAGTCTAGATCCCAAAAGATCAAAGAAAGAAGGAAAGTGTATATATATACGTATATATACGTATATATGTGTGTATATATATGTGTATATATATGTATATATACGTATATATATGTATATGTATATATGTGTGTATGTATATTTGTATGTATATATGTATGTACATATATACAGACACACACATATATATATACATATAAATATTTTGAGCAACACTTTTTGTACTGGCAAAGCTCTTGGAAACTAAGGAGATGCACATCATCTAGGGAAATGGCTAAAGAGATCATAGAATATGATTGTAATGGAATACTATTGTGTCATATTTTAAAATGATGAAGAGAATGGTTTCAGAGAAACCAGACTTGTATGAAATGAGCAGAAACAAGAGAACAATTGATACAATAATAACATTATAAAGACAGACAATTTTGAAAGACTTATAAACTCTGACCAGCACAATGAGTAACCACAATTCCAGAGGACTTATGATAAACCATGCTACCTGTCTGATGGTGGAAAGATGGGAAGGATGATGGGCTCAGGATTCAGAATGAGACACATATTTTTGCAAGCATTTGTTTTACTTGACTATGTATATTTGTTGCATGGGTTTTATTTTCCTTTCTTTTTCAATGGGGAGAGGGGAAGAAAGAGGGCAAGAAGATGGAATCTTGTTCATTTATAAAAAAATAAAATTTAATTTATAAAAAAACATCAGGAGTGATAGGTAATCTAATCACATTTCTGGCAAGGCCTTTTTTCCCTTCTAATTTTACCCCACCTTTGTCAAATTCATTTTAGAGCTGTGATGTAAAAATATAGGACCTGACCTTTCCAATATGAGCTAGGTTCTTCTCCAAAGTAATCAATTTTTCCCATCTGTAGAATTAATCCCTAACTAGTAGAAACATGATTACCAAATCAGTTCATCCACAAGGATTTATTAAGTGCCTAAATATGCCAGGTACTATCCTAGGTACTAGGGATACAAATGGAAAAAAGTGAAATAATTCCTACTAAGTACAGTCTAATGGGGGAAACATCAAGCATATGTCTAAGTGTAAACAACTATTAAGATTATAAGTAGAAGGTGGTTAATTATTTAACAATGGCACTAGTAGTAGGGAGATCATGTAGAAGGAGATGCTTTAATTAATTTCTTGAAGGAAAAAAAACAGGGGGGTTCCTATGAAGTAGATATGAGAAAGAGTCATATTCTAGGTATAGATGACAAAAATGGACCAGAGTAATATCTCAGGACATTTGTGTCTTAGTCCCATCCAACCATGGAATATCAGAATTGAAAGAGACCCTAGAAAATATCTAGTATAACTACCATTTTACAGATGGAAAGAATGAGTTGAAATTCAGAGGCTATGTACTTCCAAGAGAAGTGAATTGTTCAAGGTCATGTGGCTCACTAGAGAGAAAACTGGGGTTAGAAACCTCAGTCCAGTACCCTTCCCTACATCAACACTGCTGCATATCAACACTATTTCACACGACAGAGTTTTACTAATGAAAAAGAAGCATGTAGTATAACTCTCTTAGGCGTACCTATAAATTTAGTTTAAGTCAATCTAGCTAAAGGCAGATCCTTTTAAGAGAGCATCCAAGGGTTAGTAGAAATAGTTTCACATTAAGAAATGGCTGAAAATAGCAACCATTTCACTCATGTGCCATGTGCTGTAAATTGCAAGCTTTTTAAGATTTATGAGCAGTAAGAGTCATGTGCTGTTCTAATGGTATCCCATGCTGTGATGATAACCTTTCCAGAAGCCAGGTGTTTTTTGTGTTTGGGTTTACCATCAAGCCAAGCAACCAACCACTGCATTATACCACTGCCCAGAAGCAAGCTGCCAAGTTGCCTTGGGCACCAATCTCAAAAATTAAGCCAGGCCAATCTTTGATACTAAGAGTTCTTACTTACACATTCATCATCCCAGAGGAGATGGTCAACAGTCACCAAACAAGACATAGAACATTGCTCAGGGCCACAGGGGTTGGATGTATCCAACTATATCCCACCTCCTTCATGACAGATATGCTTCATATTCTTTGGCTATTAGTAATTTCCCAGGTCACACGCTCTTTCAAGATCCACAAACCAGGGCTCTACTGTGGAAGGAAAGGGCTAGAGATATGACTCAGGATTGACTCTGATAAACTCAGGTTTTGATACTCAGTACTTTCTCAACTCACCCTCAATTGTCTCTCCCCTTTGATTAGAGAGCTGAAGGCAGGGTAGGGTAAAAGTAGGGTAAAACATTAAACTCTTCCCAAAGCATTCCTTTATAAAGGGCTGCCAGAGAATTCCAAAATACTTGCAGGGGAATTCCAATGTCCATCAGCAGCTCTGTTTGTCTCCAACCTCACATGCCTATAAGTACCCCTATGTGCCTGTCACCAGTTCCCCATCTTTTTGTGTATTGCTTTTCCCCATTAGATTGTAAGCTCTCTGAAGGCAAAGACTCTCTCTCTCTCTCTCTCATTTTCTTATTTGTATCCCCTACACTTAGCACAATGCCTGGCACATATTAGGCACTTAATAAATGTTTATTGAATTGAATTCATTGGTAATCTCATTCCTTCTAGTGTGCCTAAGTGGAATTCCATGATTTCCAAGGATACAATAAAAACCACTGTGAGATTCCTTTGACTTGTCTTCCCTTTATTTTTCCTTCAGAGATCACAGGAAGGGAAGGAGAGCTATTTTGTCTCTCTCCCCTCTATTGCCTCCTACTCTATGGCACTGGGTATAGATGTGATGCTCCTACCACTTCTTCTGAACACAGCTTACATTCTTCTGGTGGAGATAATATGCAAACACATATTATATACATGTGTATATGTATCTATACATACTACATACAAAATAAGTGAGATAATTTGGAGGGGGTAGGCATTTGGAACTACCAGGAAATGCTTCATATAGAAAAGTGGTGCTTGGCCTGAATTTTGAAGGAAACAAAGGATAACAACTTCCAAATTCGTCTCCCTTCCTCAAGGTTCTCTCAACTCCAAATCTTCCTCCCTACAACTGCCAGAGTGATTTTCCTTTTAAAGTTTAGGTCAAGGTCAGACCATGTTACTCCCCTACTCTATCAACTCCAGTTGCCCCCTATTATATCTAGGATAAAATATAAATTTTATGTTTACATCACATCATATCATATCATGTCATGTCATGTCATATATTATATTGTATTATATTATATTATAATTTTATTTTACATTACATTATTATTATATTATATCATATCATATTATATTATATATCAACCTGACTCCACTCAATATACAGTTTTCAATTTTAATTACCCCCTCTTTTATTTATTCTACCTTTGAGATAAATGGTCTTCTTACTGTTCTTTATGCACAAGCACTCTAACTTCCTCTCTTTCTTTTGCACTAGCTGTCCTCCATGCTGGAATTCATTCCCTCCTCACTTCTCTCTCTTAGACTCTGCTCAAGATTCAGTTGACATGTTACCTTGTTCATTAAGCCTCTCTTGATCTCCCTCTTTCCTCACCCCATCAGCTTTAACATTCCCCACAAAATCATTGGGTATCTATTTTGTGGGGCCTTTGGAAAATGCCCAGTTCCCCCAACATGAAGGCATCCCTATGGGGACTTACCTGGGTGCATCCTGATCTCCCAAGTAGGAGGCACTTTGTATTGTATCAAGTGGGTGGAGGTAGCCTCCTTTGATTGGCTGCATATATAGGACAGTCAGAGTCTCTAAAACTGGTAAGACTAAGACAATCTCTTTTTGTCACTTTTCTGACACATTCTTTCCTGTGGACTCCTTTCCTCCTTCATCCAGAGGGTGAAAATCACTAACAAGGATAGCATAAATTGAACCAGCAAGAAGGGATGAATTTCCTTCTCCTGTTCCCTCTTTTACCATGGCCCAGAGAAATGAGCCTGGGAGTATTTGGTTCTGTTCTGTTCTCCATATCCTTCTCAAGTTTTGGGTGGAGGTGGTAATCCCTTACCAAACCTGAAAAGTCAAGTCATGGCAACCTTGGAATCAGGATTGGAGGTGGATTGGTGCAGTCAGACAACCTAGCAGAGAATCCCAGAGAAGCCAGGCTGCCTGAGACATGACCCCAAAAGGAATTTCAGACTTGGAACTGGAACTGTATAGGAATGAGGATAAACTATGAACCTGATCCTCTTCCTCTCCCCAGAGAATGAGCTGGTACAAAGCGAGAAGAGAATTATGCCTCCCACATATTGGAAGAATAAGTTTGTATATTTGTGATTTTAATTTTTGAATTCTTTGTAGAAGTTAATCCAACTGTTAGTGGCTAAATGAGACTGTGATGCAGGGGACCCTCCCTACACTTTGGGGAACACCAAGGGAGGGAGCTAGAGACATTTGCAGAGAACCATAAATACCCCAATCCCTTTAAGAGTAACAGAAAACCTTGGGGGAGAGGAGATATGTTATCTACCTGGTCTTCCAGCAGTGAGGGCCATGGTAGTCATGTGTTATACCTGTATATGGAAGGCAGCATAGTGTAGTGGATGGAGAGTGGGCTATGGATCCTGGAAGACCTGAGTTCAAGTGTCACCACTGACAAATACTGGCTATGTGAGCCCCTGGGTAAATCATGGAACTTCTAGTTTAGATCTAGGTAATCTTCTAATAGTATAAATTACCTAACTTGTGCTGAAAAGTTTCTTAACTGATGAATTCCCTATATCACAGATTTAGTCTCTTATCTTCTAGTGTTGTTTCTCTGGTAAACTCCCTGAGGGCAGGGACTGTCTCACTTTTGTCTTTGCCTCCCCAGCACCTAGAGCAATGCCCAACACATAATGTTGTTGTGGTTCAGTCATTCAGTCTTGTCTGACCCCATGGACCATAGCATGCCAGGGCCTTCCATCTTCCACTAAGTCTTGAAATCTGTCGAAGCTCATGTTCGTTGTTTCCATGACACTATCCACCCATCTCATCCTCTGCCATCCCCTTGTCCTTTTGCCTTCAATCTTTCTTGACATCAGGATCTTTTACAATGAGTACAGTCTTCTCATTATATGGCTAAAGTATTCAAACTTCAGCTTCAGTATTTGACCTTCTGGTGAATGGTCACTTGCTTTACAAGGGGTTCTCAAAAGTCTTCTCCAGCACCACAATTTGAAAGGATAGATTACCTCCTAATCCAACTCTCACAACCTCATGTAGCTACTAGAAAAACCATAGTTTTGGCTATATATACCTTTGTCAGCAAGGTGGTGCTTAATTAATGCTAAATTACTCATTTATTCAGGAAGTGATTTATCCAAGGTCCTATAGCAAGTAAATGGCTAATCCAGGATTAGAACAGCTCCTTAGACACCAAATCCATTGACATTCCCACTATATACAGCCTTATATATAATCCTTATGATCATCTAAGGTTCAGTTGCGAGAATGCTTCAACAGCTCTGTCCCTTCCCTTTGGCCAAATGTTGATTTAGGTGACATTTTTCTGTCTCTGGAAATTTTTTAGGCTTTGTTTTGGTTCATGACTGTATAGGATGTTTATTGTCATAAATAACATGGATAATGAATAATTTAAGATCATCTACTGGACAAATTTCATTTTACAGATACTCAGGAAAATTCAATTTAGGGCCCACAGAATGAAGCAGGTTGAGCCCGTCTTCCCTAAATATAGAAGTTTCCCCTTTTATCTCTGTTTACAGACCACTACAAAGACTCTCAGAAATTATGGAATTCTGAGCTGTGTGCTTCCAATTGATACTTGCATACTTCATCTCTTAGATGAAATTTTAAATACAATCAGAACTCTTATTTTTAGTGACCTCTGAGATGTCACATGATTGATAACATCTGCCTCTCTAACATTCCAAGGAAAAGATTCCCCTCCTTCTCCCTCACCACCAGGACTCCCTAGACTATTTAGAATGACTTCTGTTCAAATATTAAACTCCAGTACATGTCCCAGTGGCTATATCTCTAGGAAAAGGTTGTTTTTTCCCCCAACTTTTTATGACTCCATATAACTTGGTTTAGCTGATGAGCCTCCCTTGGAGAAGCTTCTTCATCCAGGGGGATAAGAGAAGGAAGATGCCAAACAAAGTCTTTATAAGAACAAGAAGAAAAAGAATATGAAGGAGCAAGCTGAGCCACCACTTCCAACCAACACATAAAATTTTCTTTTCTCTTCTTCTCTCTTACAAACCCCTTCTTTTAAGGATAAGGCTTCTGAACCCGCTAGGCTTAAGGGATCCATGGTTTCAGGCCTGAGAGCTGGGTTTGATTTTAGGAATGATAAGACCTAGATCATAGAAGCATATGATTGACTCACATTCTGGTAGTCTCCTTAATAACTGACATGAGAAACCTTGACCCTAAAAACCCTGCTCTCCTCATTGGTGACTCATTTTCTGGAAGGGCCACCATTTCAGGACATGCTCCAGCCATACTTCACCTTATTTATATCTCAATTCACTCTCAGGACCGCCCCCTCCTTCTCCAAAGTCTCCTTGCTATCTCTGAGGTACCCTTCCCCATCCCCTTTCCAATTCCTCTCTGTCTGTTGTCTTCCCCCATTAGAATAAAATCTCCTTGAGCATAAGAGACTATCTTGTTTGCTTCTTTTGTAGCCCCAGGATTTAGCACAGTGCTTAGCACATACTAAGTATTTAATAAATGCTCTGTAAATAAGACTTAGAAGTGGAAGGGTTTTTAGAAGTTATCTAGTTCAACTTTCTCATTTTAGAGATGAGGAAAATGAGACCCAGAGGAATTAAGTGACAAGGACAGTAAGTACTTGTGAGTGTTAGAGTGGAGAGCAAATAAGGCAGTGGGAAGAAATTCTTACAGGGCCTCCAGTCCCCCCAACCCTTCACTGGATGCCAGATACATTGAAAGATAAATCTTTTCCTAAAGAAATTTAAGACTAAATCATGCTACCTCATCTCCTGACAGAGATGCAAAATGAAACATACATTTTTTTATATGGCTGGCCAATATGGAGATGTTTTGCTTAACTACAAATGCGTATTTGTTATATAAGGGTTTTGTTTTCCTTTTTTTCCCCAATGAGAAGGGGGAGATGGGAGGAAGAGAAAATAAATGCTTATTAATTGAAAAAATATGTATCTTTAAAATTTTAATATGCAAACCTAGGTCTGCCCTAATTCCCATTTTCCTGATTGGAACAATTACTCCACTGCATGGTATATAGAGCCTATCCCTGAGGATCAATAATTCCAGTCCCAGCTTTGCCCCTGACTAGCTGGTATATGCCTAAACTACCAAAGATAGCATCCTTCCATGTGAAGAGGCTGTGAACTGCTTGGGAGAATCATGAGGACTGAAACATGCATAGTCACTCTGTGTTGACCTACAAAGTAGCTGGAAGGAGATTTTCCATTGGCTTCATAGCTAGAACTTTTGGAGTCTTCAAAATAGCCTGATTCAGTATCAACTGAGGCTTTGCTGCATTCATGTCTTGGGGAGTAAGGCAATTCAGATTGCTACTGCTTCCTAAGGACCATGAGATCTCTCCATCTGACTTGCAGCTAGCCATATGTGTTGTCACCCCAACAGAATGTGGGGTTCTTTAAAAGTAGGCACTGTCTTGCTTTTCTCTTTGTATTCCCAGCTCTTAGCACAGTGCTTTACACATAGTAATCACTTAATAAATGTTTTATTCATTCATTTATTTGTAGCTGGTAAGACCATGTGTAAGGAGGGAGAGCTTTAGGGTCTCCTTCCCTTCCCCCACCCAATCTGAGACCATGTAGCCCCAGAGAAATGGGTCTGTGTCTTTGGTTTTTTCATTCTTTCTCTTCCATTCTAGGAATGGAGAGTGGAGTTTCTAGTCTTGGCCAGAATCCAAGGGATCTGGAAGTCTCAAACCCAGGAAGGCTATTGGAGCCAGAATAGCAGCAATGCCTTAAGGACTAAGGGTCAGGGATTCTAGCCCAACAGAAGCCAGCACCTATGTCAACTGTTCATTGTTAACTGGTTGTGGAACATCCTTATTCATCCCCTACTCTACTTTCACATGGCCACCATTCTATATTAGGTTTTCATCATCTAATCTGAACTATTGCAAACAGACTCCAAATTGGTCTTCTTCCCCAAAATGGAATGGACTGCTTTTGAGACTCTTTCTCACTGAAGGTCTTCCAGGTAAGGACCATATGACCATTTGTCTGTAAAATTATAGAAGGCACCCCTTTTTAATCATGGGTTGGACTAGTTGGCTCCTGAGGTCTCTTTTCAATCCCTAAATTCTATGATAAATTCTATGATTCTTTGAACCTGTAATCCTATGAGTCATAAATTTGGAGCAAGGGAGATCTGGATTCAAATCTTGCCTCCAATACTTAATAGTTATATGAACCCAGGGAAATCATTTAAGCTCTCTCAGCCTCGGTTTCCTTATCTACAAAGTAATAAATGCCATTTCCAGATCTTATTTTTAAGAAGGTTTTTCTATGTCAAGACTAAATTTACCTTTTTGCAACTTCTACTCATCATCCCTAGTTCTGCACTCTGAAGCCAAAGTGACAGGTGATAGTCCTTCAAATACATGATGACAGCCTACATGTCTCCCCTAAATCTTATCACCTTCAGGTTCAACGTCCCCAGATCTCCATATGACATACTCTCAAGATTGTTCACTAGTGGCTGGTCCTCTGAATACTGTCTAGTTTAATCAACATCCTCCCATAACCAAACACAGTTGTGTAGATGTGGTACAACTACTCTACCAACCAAAAAAAAAAAAAAAACAAAATGCCTCTCAAGAAGCTTCTGTGGCTACTTAATACCCCTAAGACAAAATACAAGTTCCTCAACTTGACACTTAAAGTCCTACACAATCATATTCCAGTCTACCTTTCTAGATTTGGTCCACACTACCTTCCAACTCGTACTGTATGTTCTAACCAAACTGGCCTACTCTCTGGTCCCCCAATTCAGGATTCCATCTCCTACTTTTTCCAAACTATTGCCCATCCTTAAAAATGTTCTCTCTCCTCCCTTTCACTTCTTAGAATGCTTACCTTCAAGGTTCAACTCAAATGCTCCCTCCTAAGAACATCTTTCCTGATTCCTCCAGAAATAACACGGTTAGCGTTCTCTCCCTCCTACAGGGATCAGTTGTTGTTGTTGTTCATTCATTTCAGGCATGCCCAACTCTCCGTGACCCCACTGGAGGTTTTCTTGGCAAGGACACTGGAGTAGTTTGCCACTTACTTCTCCAGCTCTTTTTAAAGATAAGGAAACTGAGGAAAACAGGGTTAAGTGACTTGCCCAGGATTACACAGCTAGTAAGTATCAGAAGCCGGATTTAAATCAGATCCTCCTGACTTCAGGCCTGGCACTCTATCCAGTGAGTCATTTCAACTGTCCATAGATCTCAGTGACTTAGCTGATGACATGTAATATTCTGTAATAGAAGATGATCTGCCTGAAAACAGAACTGTTTTTCATTTTTACCAATCTCCCATGCCTTGCGCTTAATCATTATTCTTTGGATTGAATCAGTTACAGTATCCTTGAAAAACAGAGTTCTGCCTATGGTAATTATTCCATCAACTGATCTTAGGTCAAAAGAGGGGCCACTAAAATTAGTTGTCACTAAATGTTTCCAAACACAGAGTTGAATATTCTCAATCCAATGCTCAAATACTTTATAAGAACAAATTGAAAGTAATAAAATTCAAAATTATCTTGAGCAGGGTAAGCCCCCTTCATTTTCTGGCTAAGCCCTGGAGCTGCCCTGATGTGGGTGCACTTCTCTCCCCATCCCCAAAAGGTCTTATGGTTTTGATATCTTTCTCCCACTCCAAAATTATTCACAACAATAATGCACACACAGCACTTTAAAGTTTACAATGTACTTCCCTCATAACTCTATGAATCAGATAACATAAATATCATCCTCACTTGTCAGAAGAGGAAATGGAGATTCAGAAAATTGCCCAGAATCTTATAGCTAGTTAAGAATCAGAGCCAAGATTAGAACCAAGGTCTTTGAACTCTCAATGGAATGCTTCAACAGCTGCATTATACTGTATGGCTTCAGCAGGCCCATGTTTCCTCCTGCCTCATTTATCTGACTTCCCACTTTTGAATATACATAGGGAAAACATGTTACAAAAGGAACAAGTTTTTGTATTTTTTTTTTAGCCAGAATTCTCTTAGAAACTTTGCTATACTTCCAACCTATAAAATAAGCAGATTTTGATGCAGGACATTTTCAGGACACTCCTCCAAGTGGAAACAGGAAGTCTAGCTCAGGACTATCCTGCCTAAGGAAATCTGGTCCTTTGCGATCCAGACCACATGAAAACTTTAAATGCCCTCTCAGGCATTTTTAGTAGTAGATTGTTATTAGAACCTCTACAAACCCATCCTTTAAAGCATATTCTTCATTTTTTGAGCAGGCTTCTCTTAGGAGATATTTCTATAGCTTGTGTGACAGTTTGTCCTTCCTTCTCAGAGAGAACCATGACATCAGGGAGTTGATGACATGACTTGCAATTGACTTTGATTTGAGTGATGGAGGACTGTGCAAGGTTACCAGCCTCACTTTCTCCTCCAGGGCCATCTGGGTCCTGGCCAGATATTCATCAGGAGGCCTGGACATGGCTCAGGATACATGGGCCAAAGTCTCCCACTACATCCTACACTATAGATGAAGACAACTAGGAAGTCTGGCCAATCTCCAAATCATTTTAAAAGATTAGGATGGTAGAGGTAAGGGTTCCTTAGTAATAGGCAGAATCCCATAAAGACATTTCATAAGAATAATCCTAGTATTAATTATTATTTCTCCCCCTCCAAAAATATATGTATATTGTCTTACCTTGCTGTAGAGGTGCCCTCCATTGGTACAGACCCTTTCTGATAGTCTAACTTGGGCTTGAAGGATTCTCTTGGTTGGTAACACTGATGAATACCATAATTCTCTGTGTACTCTGAAAGAAGGCATTTGTTCTCTGATTGTTCATAAATCTTGGTAGAAACATGTGGACAACGATGGCGCCTAAAAAGAAAAGCAGAGAAATCAATTACTCCATTAATGTTCTCCTCAGATACTCAATGGTGGATGCTTGAAAGCTTCAAGCTTTGTAAGGTCCTACCAAGCAGGAAAGATTAAATTTTTGCAAGGGAGGTGTAGATTCTTTATTGGCAATCCATAGACCAAGCTAACTCAATTCAGGGAGAGTCATCACCAGCAAAAAGTTACGAAAAGGGTACTGAATTTTTTTAGCCGTGGCCATTGATCTAAGGTGACAATTTACTAAGGTAAAAAAAAAAAAAAGGACAATAAGAGTCACTGAGTCTAATTCCCTCATTTTATGAAAGAAGAGACTAAGGCATAGAAAGAATAAGTAACTTGCCTAGGATGACAGTTAGTGACTTAAGTCTTCCCCCCTCTGTGTCTAGTGGCCTACCCACAAAGTATTAAAGCAGTTACTAGTTAGAGGAATAGGTTTCAAAGTGGTTACTCATAAATTAAATTCATTCAAACTGTTACTGAAGGCTATGAATTCAAGTACACCATGCGAAAGTGTGATCTTCAAAAGGAGACAACACAGGGTCATGAAAAAAATGCACTAGATTGGGGGTCTGGATTCAGGTTTGAGTGCCAGCTCTGTGTCACTGAGCCACCCTGTGCAGGTCATTTCAAAATGGAATGGTTGGTCCAGATTCTAAACAATCTCTAAGGTTCTAAACCCTAAAACACAGGAAAATAGAAACAACCATTCATCTTCTCTGAAAAAATATATTTGAAGTAGCTAGTATTAATGATAGAAGAAAAATCAATTTTTAAAAATCACTTAGATCCTAATAAAATAATGCAAATAAAAAATTTTGAAAATGTTAGCACTAAATACAGTTTGAGGGGCAGTGTCACTGAATCTGCTTTTATTCATTCATAGAATCATAAATTAGTAACTAAAAGAGAACTTGGTGATTGTAGAGTCCAATATCCTAATCTTACAGTTGAGAAAACTGAGCACAAGAGGTTAAGTAATTTGCCTAGGGTCACACAACTAAAGAAGTTCTGAGGTAGTATTTGAACCAGGGTGTTCCTGACTCCGAGTCCCATCCTCTACCCATTATACTAGACCGCCTCTTTGCAGCAAGATGGTAGAGATAGCATTCTTCAACTCTATCACATAGTTTGTTCATCACACATGCAAATAAGGGAATGAATCACATTGTTCTATTCTGAAGGGTCATGTTATTCTATTCCAATTGTATTCAAATATAATACAAGTGGATTTTTGTTATGTTTGAATAGAGTTTGGCAGTTATGAAGCTTTTGGATTCATAAAATGGAAATCTCTTTATCTTTGTGAAATTAACTGCTAAGATAACTGGTGTATAAGATAATCATTTCAAGTTTACAGAGAATTCCTCTTATAATAATCCTATGAGATAGGAAGAATTATTAACCCTATTTTACAGATCAGGAAATTGAGGCTGTGAGAGTTTAGCTTGTGACTTCCCTGGTGTCCAAAAGTCAGGAAATATCAGAGTCAGAACTCAAACGCGCAACCTCTGGCTCTAAGACCAGGGCTCTTTCCCCCATACCAAACTGCCTAACAAGATATTTGCCTTCATGAAGAGAGGAGTATTTAAGAAGACAGTAATGGAACAAAAGGAAATAACTTAGTTTCTTGTCTTTAGAGGTGATCCAGTCCAGGAACAAATTATTGTCACACAAAGAAAATGTCCATAATAATTTATCCATAAGGTATTTAAAATGAGGTTGACAACCTGCTCTCCTTAGAAGGACTGTGCTGAATCCAATGCCCTACTATTTGCAACACAGCATAGTGCAATTGTTCCCAGCCTTTTCAAATCTTTTTTATTTTTTTTTTATAAATTTATTTTAAACTTAAATATGGAACTAGAAAATAAAAATAAATATTGTCATGTGCACAGCAGAACATAAGAGAAGATTCAATATAAAACAATAAATTTCCATTTCAAGAAAACCTATCTGATACATTGTTTCCAAGGCTGTTCAGCTTTTCTTTGCTTCCTTGTAGGTTTTATTTTGTTCTCTGCTGTGCACTTTTTACTTTATTTTTTCCTTTTGCTCCTCCTTCCCCCACCCTAAAGAAGGTAACAATTAAGCATATATATGTATATCTACATATATACACATGTGTATACATATATACATATATAAACATATACCTATATACTCATACACATATATGTAAGACCCTACTATGCTTATTTCCTATCATTTGTTTCTCTGAAGGTGGATAGCATCTTCCTTCATAAGTTCAAGTCTTTCCATGCTGTTATAAATCAACCAGCTCATCATTTCCTACACCACAACAATATTCCAATCCAATCACATGCTATCCAAGAGATTTTCTATTAAAGCTTTTCCCCAAATTTCTGTATCCCTTCTATTCTGGGCTATATAGGTTTCAAATCTTCTTAACATAAAAAAGGTTTTACAAACTCCTATATCACTATAAAATAACTGCACTTTTAGTACTTGTTGAGGAAAATATAGGATGTCAAAAAAACTACTATGATTTCAGTAATACTCGAGAAATGAATTTGTATTTCATTAATCACAACCACATCTGTATCCATTGAAAATATACATATGTATGATAATATGCGGCATAAAATAGATTTGTGGACATACTAGGTCTACTAATTTATTCATCTCCATTGTAAAATCTTTTCCTCCAAAGTCTCTATGAATCCTTTACAATAACCATAGGCAAGGTGGAAAGAGCTATGGACCTGGGGTCAAGAGAGCTAGGCTCAGGTCTTAGCTCTGACACTCAACTACCTGTGTGATTCTAGGTGTCATATAACCTCTCTGAGCCTCACTTTCCTCAGATGTAAAATAGGGATAATATTATTTGTACTATTTATCTCACAGGGTTTTACAGAAAACCCTCTGGAAACCCCCAAAGCTGCCAAGTCAATGAAAGTTCTTACTGTCATGCCCTTCAAGATTGTTTCTGGCTCTATGGGCTCTACTATTACTTCCCCTTTCTTGAATTATTTAATTGTCTTGAATATGGGTCATATAAGCAATCAAAATATTTCTTGACACTGCTAATAATGTTGATGATGATAGGGACTTACAGACAAGTCCCACAACTTTGAGAACTCTGTGACTCAAAGTAAAGGGGAAAAAAAGTGCCTTATGTGAAGAAATCTGGGTTAATTGTTTTGGATTTTCCCCCCTTAAAGCTATCAAGTTGAGAGAGAAGAAAAATGTCTGGAGTAATAGGAAAAGACAATTTAAGGAATGACATCCTGAAAAATTCAACAGTATTCAATCTAAAACCTGAACCTGTACTGAAATCTGACCATGTTAAAGTTGGAAAGGACCTCAGAGGTCCAACCTCCTATTTTACAGATAAGGAAACAGCATCCCAATGGATTAGAAGTATTTTGGCCAAACGAAATCACAGCAGAGCCAAAGCAAGGAACAGGCATCCTAAGCCCTGGGCCAGGGCTCTTTCTTCTAAACTATGCGGACAGGACACAGCTAACTCCAAAATGACATCTCTGCCTGAATCATACTACCCATTGTTTCCAAGAACACAGAGGAAAAGAAGATTATGCCAATAACTTTAGAATGTCACAATGTAAGCTGGCAAAAAGAAAGGTACCTTATGACCTTCAAGTATACTCTGATAGAGAGAGAGAGAGAAAGAGGAGTATATACATATATACATATATATATACTGTATACATATGTGTGTATATTGTATATATTCATATAGTATATGTATGTATATGTATATATGTGTGTATATGCATATACACACACATGTACTGAATACAGTAGTTTCACCAACCCCTTCACCCCAGAGAAGTTCACAGACTCCTGACAGGGAAGCTGAGTCCCCTTGTTAGAGTAAGATTGGCAGTAGTAGACCAAACTCCCTTTTCTCACCAGTGGGGAATTTGGATATCAACTAGCCCCCAGAAGTCTTTTCTCCTCCCAACTAGCATGAATCAGAATCAGTCCCCAGGCTCTTTGCCTGGATCTAGAGAAGAACCCTATAAAATCCTATGAGACCATACTGGTCGAGGAGAGGGTGCTTCATTCCCTCCGGGACCCCAATTCCCTCTGGTTCTGTTTCCATTATTCTTCTGATTGTAATTTGTTTCAGATCTTCTGTCAGCTGGCTAGCTTTACTATCTTTATTGTGAACTCCATGTTTCCCTGTACAGGATTATTTGTATTCTGAACCTCCCTCTGAGTTTGTTTTAAGTCACCAGGCCCTGAGAATGAGATTATAAAAGAGACAGATGAGTTAATGGTGCCTGACAAGTGTTTTGTTCATTATTATCAAACTTCATGCCTGCCTCATTTGGTGGAGTGAGACTCATTAAAGATGCTGAAAAGCAGAATTTTAAGAAGTTTTTCAGGACCCAGAGCAATCCAGAGAGCTGTATTTCATAGGGTCCTCTACTTAGAAATCAATGAGGATGTTAATAGGACATCCATCATTACATCCGAGGGTTTTCTGGGGTCCAGAAAGTCTTATGGAGGCAGGCCTTTGACATTCACATCTTCACATCCCTACAATCTACATTTAGCAGCACTAAAGACAGGACACCAACTCATTGCCTCCATTTCTTGTTTCAATTTTGTCTGTTCCTCCAAACCATGCTTACACCTACCAATAATCCATCCCCAAAACCATACTAGTAAATTTTTTTAAACTAACAATTATTTTAATATCCCATCTAAATGAAACCATTTATTTCATAGAAATTTCTTTTCTGGCAAATATTTCCAGACAAGACAGGGAAAAATAATTCTGGATATTCATGTCTCTATTATAAAGTGGGTATCATTATAAGAAGTTAATATCACCAGCAGCTGGATCAATGCATTGTATAATTGACTTATATTTTCAATGCAATTTTAATTTAAAACCACAAGGCTCATTCCTTTAAGGACTTTGAAACCTATTTTTTTCTTTCTTTCCTGTGACTAGGAATTTGTGCTAGCTACTGTAAAAGAAAGGAAAAACATATGCAATACTATCAGTCAGTCAATAAGTATTTAAGCGTACACTACTAGACCAAATGCTGAAAATACAAAGAAAGACTAAAATTGTCTTGTTCTGAAGGGCTTTATATTATAACAGGGAGACAACATGCAAATAATTAGGTACCTACATATAGAGGAGGCAGAAGGCAATCTGAAAAGGAAAGGCACTAGGACAGAGGAAGGAAGAAGAGATGGAAAAGGCCTCCTGAAGAAACTGAGATGAGTTTTGGAGAAAGTGAGGGAAAGAAAGAGACAGAGGGAGTCAAAGAAAGAGGAAGATGCCAAGGATAAGGGCTCCCTGATGAGAGGACAAACTCTGTAAGATATTCATGGTTATCGGGCCTCACTTAGATACAGATCCTATTAAGGAGACCAAAAAGGAACAGTCAATAGATAAGAGGAGAACCAGGAGAAAGTCCCAAAAATCTAGAGAGAAGAGAGTGATCAATAGAGGCAAAGGCTTCCAAGAAGTCAAGTAGGATGATTGGGAAAAGGCCATTGGATTTAGTGATGAGGAGATCACTGGTAACTTAAGAGAAAGCAGTTTCAATGTAATGATAAGGTCAAAAGCCAGGCTGTAGTGAGTTAAGAAGAGAATGAGAAAAGAGGAAGTGGAGGCACCTGATTAGTTTTATAATCACTAATGAAACCTATGATACACTTATAATAATATAACATATAATAAAGAAAAATTATTTTAAATTATCATTAAAATCTATCAATATCAAATACTTAGCTACCAAATTATGTACAAGATCCACATAAAGACATCCATAAAAACCACTTTAAGTGAAATAAAACTATCGCCTATCTCTGTGCCTTTGCCCAGGCTCTCTCCCACATCTGGTATACATACCTCCTCTCCTCTTCCTCACAGAATCCATCTCTTCCTTCAGGATGCTTCTCAAATAACACCTTCTGCATGAAGCCTCTCCTAAACCCCTCAACTAATAGCACTCTCCTTCTCAAACTATTTTGTATTTAACAATTTTGTTTTGTTTGTATGTATTCTTTTTATATTTATCTTTCCCATTGTATATGTGAACATATATATATATATATATATATATATATATATATATAGTTGTTTATATATGTATATAACTGCTGTCTCTCCCACTGTACTCTAAGCTCCATGTAATGATTGCTTTGATTCATTAAATCTGTGTCCCCATAGCTTGGCATGCATAGTAAGTGTTTAATAAATACTTGTTGATTGAACCAAATATTTTGGAGAGATATCTAATGTATATGCATATGTTCATGTCAAGCCATCATAATAAAGATGACAAAAGTGCTAAAAAAAAGTCACTTTATAGATTTAATGTAATATCAATCAAAATGTTAATGGGCTAAAAAATAGAACTAGATAAAATTCAAAGGGAGGAATATTCACGTAAGAACAACATGATAAATGATGAAATGGTGGAAGGAGAATTTATACTTTCAGATTTTGTTATGGGAATCTGAAGATCTTCCCTGCCCCTAGGCCCTTTGTTATAGTGGCTACGTGACTCTGAGGACCCTTGGATATTTGAAAGTATACTCTGTTCCCTAATAGGCTGAATGTGGTCACATGGAGCCTGTGGCGCCAGGCTTGTTTTCCAGGAATGCC
>CM053583.1:338332627-338370930 GCA_028627135.1 Pseudochirops cupreus
TTTTTCTGTTTGTTTGTACCTTCTGTTTGTATTCTCTGAAGTTCAGGGTGCCGACTTTTGCCCCTGAACTAGTTAAATGATATGTTTGATTAAAGTAAGATTGTTAACCCATTTTGAGTTGCTTTCCTTCAGAAAAGCAGATCTAAGAACCTGTGCTAGCAGCCACCCTGGGGGTGCTGGGGTGCTTGCCGATACAGATTTCAAGTTATTCTATAAGGCAGTAATTATCAAAACTGGTACTATGTATAAAACATAAAATCTGATTAATAGTACCAAAGAGATTATGCAATATTAGAACCAAAAGCACTCACTAGACCTGTATTTGATATTCTCAAGCCCATAAAACAATGAGGAAGGGAAATATTAATCCATACAGTTAGAAAAACTGCATCTCAGTATGGCAAAAAAAAATGAGTTAGAACCATCACATACCATATACTACAAAGAACTCAGAATGGATGGATAATCACACATTTTTAAAATAATAAAACTGGAAAAATTCAATCATATCTGTTGCATTTATGGAAAAGTAGAAAATACATCTATTTAACAAAGAAGAAATTATGGGAAACAAAATAGATTCTGTTGTGCAAAAATGACACTCTTCTCAACAATAACAAAAAAAATACATCCAGAATAAATGCAAAAAAAAAAAAAAGAAACAAAACTCAGCTACTTCAGACTAAAACTCTGATATCCAAGATCTGCAAAAAATCAATACAGCTTTACAAATAAAGTAAACTCTATTCCCTAGAGGACATGTGATCAAAGAAAATAAATAGGCAGTTTTTAAAAGAAAACAACAGAATTTATCAATCATAACTACCTACGAGCCTTAAAATATCTCAACTGGAGAAATACAAATTCAGAACTCTGAAATGTTACTATACATGCAATTTAATAACAAAGAGAGTTTTTAAATGGTAAAATGCAACGTTGGCAGTACAGTGGAAAAAATAGTACACTATGACTCTGCTGTTTGAAGCATGCATTGGCTGTTTTTATAACCTTAAAAAGGATTCCATTACTAGGCCTAGACTGTAAGGATGTTATTGATGGGGGGAAAGAGCAGACCTATTTATAAAAAAATATTCAAAGTACCACTTTTCATAATAGCGGAAGTCTACCAATACTTGAGAGCTGGCTGAACAAAATGGAATATACTAATACAACAGAATATCACTGTACCATAATTAATGCAAAGGATGAGGGAAATAGAAGAAAAGGAGTTTAGAAGGACAGAAGAAGCGAGCTGGACCTTTTGTTATCTTGGTCAGGCTCCATGAAGCTTGCAGCAGGTTCCACTGTGGTTGTCTGCATTTTCTCCTTATGGTGGAATGAGATTTCTAGCAAATATTCAAAGAGTTCAGGTCTCCTTGTCACTACTATAGTTTGCCCCCATGCCAGTTTTGGGATCTGAATCAGGATTCCATTATCCACTAGGTTTTCCTCATCTATAAGATGTTTCTAAACTTCCTTCTAGTTTTAAATCCCCTGATTTGAGTTCTGTCATGGTCTATTGTGGTGCCTATTATCCTTCAGTAAACTTCCCCAAGGATAGGGGATGAAATTAATTGTGAAGAACATATCATAATCACTCAGGTCCATTCCTGGATGTACAGATTTTTTTCAGATAAATCAGAGATAACAGAATTGTCATCGTGGTAATATCAACTCCACATTCTCCATGATTTCCTTCTTCCCTAATCTGGGGACTAGGAGCTTCCTCACCTAAGGGCAGGAAGAAAGGCAAGTCTTACCAGCAACAGTGGTCCCCAACTAGAGTCTGTGGAAAGGGTGGTCAATTAACCTCTCACACAGAGATTCTTAACCTAGGGTCCATGAACTTTATTTTTAATGTAATTTGATCATTGCATTTCAATATAATTGGTTTCTCCTCTGTTTACTTTCTTTTATTCAGTTAAAAACATTGTTCTGAGGAGGTATGCGTAGACCTAGTCAGACCAGCAAAAGGGGTACATGACACAAAAAAGTTAAGAAATCCTGCCCTGAAGTTTTCACAGGTTGTGAAAAATCAATTATAATATCTTAGAGTTCACTCTCGTCAAGGAGGGCAACATTGGGGATAATCAGATTCATACCTTGTATTTTAAGAGGGAAGATTTCAAAAAATTAAGAAAAAATAATAGATTTTAATAAAAAAGAACTTTTTTCATAGTATTATTAGGGTGTTAAGTCAGAGGAATATTAGAGATTCATTTTAATTCAAGAAAATGTATTACATGTTCAAATGTATTAAATGTTAAGTAAATGTTCCACTAGATATATGGATAAATGAATAAATATACTACATGCAGTACCCCTAGTGCTAGGTAACGGGAAAACAAAGACAAAAAAACATGAGCAGTCTCTGCCCTCAAGGAGCCTGCGTTCTTTTTTGAGGAAAGAAGAAGGATGACCTGAAGGGGCAAATACTTAATAGACTTGAGGTATAGATAGTTGTCACACTAGAATTCCCTTTGTAGAGATAAATTAATCCCACAAGTCTAAAGCTTTCCAGCCCTCTGCTGTCTCCTCTCTTGATTTTTTAACCTCATATCCCTATCACCAAAGGAGCTAGAAAAAAAATGGCTGGACGTATCCCTCCAAGAGGCAGGAATGAACAGCCTACCTAAAAATAACAGTCCACTATGGCCTCCATGTCAAAGAAACTAGACAACCTCCAGATTTCAGCTCTGCCATTTACAAGGTCTACTATAGGAAAAATGGAGAAGAGAAATTGACTTGTGGGCTTGATTTTATTTTTCCCTCCCTTTCTTTAATCTGCTATGAAATTACCAGTTATTTGAATTACCTTACCCTTTTGGTCTGAATATAAGCCCCACTACTAAAATGAAAACTCTTTTAAAAGAAAAAAAAGACAGAGTTATACACTGAAAAAAATGACAATAAATATAGGTTACACTGAGGTTTTATGAAAATCAGATTTGCAGGGAAAGGATGACCTATATTTGCACCAGGATAGTAGAATCATAGTTTAAATTTAAAGGGACCTTGGAAATTGTGGATTCCAACTGCCTCATATACATGAGGAAATTGCCTCCAATTCCTCCCCTCTTTCACTCATTCTTTAACCCTTTGCAATCTGGTTTATGACCTCATCACTCAACTAAAATCACTCTGTCCAATATTCCCAATTATCAGATTGTCCAGTCTGGGGATATTAGCAGTGTTAATCCATCTCAACCTATCTTGCTGTATCTGCCATCGTAGACAGTTCTCCTGGATACTTCCTCTCTTCTCTGGGTATGTGTGACACTATTCTCTCCTTAATCACTTGTCTGTACTTCTCAGCCTCCTTTGCTGAATCATCATACATATCATTTCCCCTAACTGGGTATTTCCCAATGTTCTGTCCTGAGCCCCCTCTTTTCTTCTCCCTCTATTATACTGTCACAGTTACCTCATCAGCTCCCATGAGTTCTATGAGATGATTGCCAAGCCTATATATCCCACCCTAGTTTCTCCCCCAAGCTTCACATCAGTCTCACCAGTTGCATAATGAATATTCAAAATGATGTCCCAGAGACATTTTAAACTCAACATGTCTAAAACTGAACTTATCATCTTTCCTCCTGAACCCTCTGCTTTTCTAAAATTCCCTATTTCTGTTGAAAGCACCATCTTCCTTCTCCTGGAATCCTCACTTACTTTACCTGTCCCATCCATTCAGTTTCCAAATCTTGCCATATCTATCTTCCATGTTTCATGCACCCTGACCCCTTTATCTCTACTCATAACTACCATCTTACTTAGTTTAAGCCCTCATCACTTCTCACCTAGACTATTCCAATGGCCTCCTAAATGGTGTCCCTGACTCAAGTCCCTCACCACTCCAGTCCATACTATACATTTCTATTAAAATCATTTTTAAAGCAGATCTGACCATGTGAACTTCCATACCTACTCATGCAACAACAATGACTTCTTATTGCCTCTAGAACGAACTCCTCTGTTTATCTTTGAAAATCCTACACAATCTGGCCTCATTGGACATTACTCTTCCTTATATAGGGTGTGATCTAGCTAAACTGACCTTCTCTATGTTCCTTACATACAACACTCCATTCTCCTGTCTCCCTGTCTTTGCACTGGTCAGTTTCATGCCTAAAATTCACTCCATCCTTACCTCTGCATTACATAGTAGCTTTTCCTTCAAAACAAAGTTGAGATACCATCTTCCGCATGAAGCTTTTCCTGATCCCCCTCCCCAACTTCTAGAGTCTTCCCTCCCAAATTAACTTGTAATTAGCTAAAGCATATTTTTGTATTAACTTTATATGTGTGGTGGGTTTTTTTTTTAATTTGCACTTGCAGAATGTAAGTTCATTGCAAGAAGGGATCACCTCACAGCTAGGTGGCACAATGAATAGAACACTGGACCTGAAGTCAAGAAGGTGCTAAGTTCAAATCTGCCCTTGGACATTTATTAGTGATGACCATGGGAAAATCACTTAATCTCTCTGTGCCTCAGTTTACTCATCTTAAAATACTATCTTCTAGGGTAGTTGCAAGGATAAAACAATATATTCATAAAATGCTTTGCAAACCTTAAAGCACTATATAAACTCTAGTTATAATAATAATTGTTATTATTATTACTGTTACTTGTTATCTCTGGAGTCTAGCACAGTGCCTGACACATAGTAGGCCCTTAATACTTTTTTTCTGATTGCTAATTGAGTCCCTTTTTACCAAAATCTGAGGATATTCTATTCATAACTGTCCACTAAGGATTTCCCATGGTAGAGTTATTCCATTCTCAGAGGCATTAACAATCTTATTAATGAATGCCTAAGATTGCGGCTTGTTGACCAACAATGTCCTTGTTGTAGAGGTAAGAATCTTTTTATTTATGTCAGCAAACACTTCTATCTATCATCCTGATAATGAGTATCTTAAGGTTGCCACTGGAAACTGGGCATCATTTTAAAGGCACTGATTACCTTCCCTGGGTTTTCTACCTTAATGGTTCTGCCCTAAGAAGCAACTATTACAGTGGGATCTGAGGACTGATTAATCTTAGGAGATAGTGCATGAGAAACGGTAGGGATCGTCTACCTCTGACCTTAAAAAATCATCTCTATCTTTGGCTGATTGCCTGTGACTTCTTGATTAGTGTTGTCAACTCAGGAATGATTCTGAGGCAATTCACATGTACTCCATATAGTCAGTACTCTCTTGTTCTATCCTTTATTGTACATCTGTAATTAAGCAAAGGATTTAACAAAATATATCCCAATACTTGTGAAAGAGATGGGAAAATGTAGAGTAGATTTGCGAGTGAATTCAGCAATAAGTCCCCAAAAGTATTTAATTAATCTATATGTTAACCTGTATACTTTTGAACAAGATATTCTTGTTGATTTGAATTAAAACATAAATGATGTGTTTGTCAGATCTGTGGGTGATAGAAAGCTATCAAGAATAGCTAATTGCTATATCCCAAAGAGATCATACAAATGGGAAAAGGACTCATATATACAAAAATATTTATAGCAGCTCTTTTTGTGATGGTAAAGAATTGGAAATCAAGGGGATGCCCTTCAATTAGGGAATGGCTAAACAAGTTGTGGTATATGAATACAATGGAATATTATTGTGCTATAAGAAATGAGGAGCAGACAGACTTCATAAAAACCTGGAAAGTCTTATATAAAGTGATGCTGAGTGAGGGGAGCAGAACCAGGAAAACATTGCACACAAATACAGACACATCATATCTGTGATGACTGACTGATAAACTGAGCTCCTCTCAGCAATGCAAGATTTTAAGACAACTCCAAAGGACTCATGATGGAAAAGGCCATCCACATCCAAAGAAAGAATTACAGGGTCTGAATGTAGATTGAAGTAAACTACTTGCTCTCTTTTTTTCACTTCATTTTGTTTTGTTTCTTCTTTCTCGTTGTTCATTCCATTGGTTATAATTCTTCTTTACAATCTGGCTGATGTTTAATGTGAAGCTATATGTAGAACCTATATCAGATTGCATTCCATGATCGGGGTGGGGGAGGTGAGGAGAAAGGGGGGTGGGATTTGGAACTTAAAAAGTTGTGGAACTGAATGTTATAAACTAAAAGTAAATAAATTTTTTAAAAAGACTAGCTAATTGGTTGGATGACAGAATCATTATCAAAAGAGTTCTTGACAAACTAGAACAATAGACAATAATTAACAAGATGAAATTTAATAGAGATATATGTAAAATTCTTTTCTTAAAAATCATCAAAACCTAGCATCAAAATAACTTCACACTAAAAAAAAAAAACCAGACTCGTATTAAATATTAGCTCAACACAAGGCAATAGTATGATTTGTCTATCAACAAACTAATGAAACCTTAGGCTGCATTAACAGAAGGAGAGCATCCAGAGCAAGGAAGTATTAATCCACACTACTCTGTGCTGATCAGGACATACCAAGAATCCCATTTTGGAGACATTTTGCATTGACAAACAATGCTTCTAGAGGAAGGCAACAAGAATGACAGAGACTTGAAACTATGTCATGTGACGAATAGTTTAAATAACTAGGAATGTTTAATCAACCTAAAGAAGATTTGGCGGACAGTAGACGGGACTGGAGGGCAGAAGGTGTTGAGAAGACAGGATTTCTGGTTTCTTCAAGTATTTGGAAGACTTGCAGAGGTCCATGAAAATGATCTTCAGAAGGGAAGCTAGGTGGCACAGTGAATAGAGCACTGGCCCTGGAGTCAGGAGGACCTGAGTTCAAATCAGGCCTCAGACACTTGACACACTTACTAGCTGTGTGACCTTGGGTAAGTCACTTTATCCCAATTGCTTTGCCTTCCCCTCTTAAAAAAATAATAATGATCCTTAGGTCTATGAAGGACTGTCTTGTGAAAGATGAGTTACGTATCCTGTCCTAGCAGGACTGGGCTAAATGGGTAGAAGTTACAAGGAAGTAACTTTATTCAAACAGAATCTCCTATTAGGACTGTCAAAATATGAAGCAGTGAATATATCATTGAAAGTCTTCAAACGTTCACTATATGTTCACTTACTTGGTTGGGGACTCATTCAGTTGTTCATATTTATTCCACAAACATGTAACAAACACTATGCCTAAAATAATGTGCTGTCTCAGCAGCTGGTAGAGAGAATTCATCCCTCAAGTGTGAAGCTGACCTAGCCAACTTGTTAAGTCTCTTACAGCTCTGAGATACCTTGCTAAGAGTAATATGGCAGGGGTATCTTGGACGCGTTGAAAGGGAGAGATAAAGTAAATAGAGATATTAACAGCAATAATAATAATAGCATTTGTATGGTGCTTTTCAGTTTACTAAGCACTTTACAAATATTATCTCATGCTATCCCTCAAAATAATCCTTGGAGGTAAATGTTATTGTTATCTCCTTTTTTAAAAAAGGAAACTGAAGCATAGAGAGGCTCAGGTTCACACAGCCCTTAATGTGGAAGACTAGATTTGAACTCAGGATCTCTTCACTCCAAGTCAAACATTCTATCTACCTGAAATATACAGAAATCCCTGAAAAGTAATTGCCTTCCTCTAGAAGCATTGTTTGTCTATGTCAGCGGTTCTCAACTTGGGGTAGCGACCCCTTTGGGGTCAAATGACCCTTTCACAGGGGTCACAGGGGTTGCCTAAGACCATCAGAAAACATATAACATGCAGCCATGCCCACATATGACTATTAAAGGGTAGGGGCATTAGGAAGGTTGAGAACCACTGGTCTATGTAAAATGTCATCTCTAAAATGGAATTCTCAAATTGTTCACTGCTGAAAAGTCTCTTTTTAATTTCAGTGTCTCCTCATTTTCTAACATAGCTATCTTAAAGTAGCTAATAATTCAATGTTGAATTATATTGAGTTAATAAAGCTTTAGTTTAATCACCCTGTACTCTGATGCCTCATCTTGGCATTGAGATAACTCATGTTTCTCTAAGATTATGTCTATGGTGAACTAGATAAAGTAAGTTCTACCAAGCTGGTTAAATGTTTAGTAGAATTGTGGAGTTACTATCAGTCTGATGAACTCTCCCTAATCAACTTGAGGAGCTTACACAGGCACCTAAAAGTGGACGGAATGCTAGAACTGAGAGCTGGGAAAAGCTCGAGTTTGAACCTTGTTTCAAACACCCATTAGTTATGTAACCCTAGGCAAGTCACTTAACTTCAGTTTCTTCATCTGTAAAATGGGGATGGTAATAGCACCTACCTCGTAAGGTTGTTCTGAGGATCAAATGAGATTAAAAGTGTAGTGCTTTGTTAAGTTTAAAGAGCTATGTAAATGCTGGCTATAATAATTATTGTTATTGTTTTTATTATCTAAAGGGCCCCTCCCCATGCAATATGGGCATGCCCATGGGTGCCTTGCTGTCAAGTCACAGGAACTCAAGATTATTCAGTCGACAGAGACTCGGGAAAAGATGGATTTTGAAAGAAGCTTCTTATATACCCTTCACCTAATTGAAGAAGCTATTCCTTTAGTATAAAAGTGAGGTATAAAAGAAGAAGCATTAATGGAAATGTGAGGCAGAAACACAGGTAAGAGGACAGACGTGTTTACATGAAATTTTCATAGACAATGTTCATGAAACATAAATTCTCTGGAGAGGAAAGGGATGTTAAATTCCCTAGGCAATACAATATTGGAATCTAGGTTCCTATCCAGAAGAATTTTCTGAGCAACCCCAGTTTTGTGAACCTCCTCCTAGCCCCATGTTGAAGAGTTCTCAAATTCAAGAATGTGGGGATCAAACTTTCTAGAGTAGGGGTTCTTAGCTTGGGGTCAGTGAGCTTGGGGTTTGTTTTTTAGTATTTTCATAACTATATTTCAATATAATTAGTTTTTTTTGTAACCCTATGTATTTTACTCACACATTTTAAAAAATTACTCTAAAAAGAGATCCATAGGCTTCCCCATACTACCAAAGGAATATTTGACACACACAAAAATTTAAGAATCACTGTTCCAAAGAGAAAATAAAAATTCCTGATGCAGCATGTTCCTTGAAGAAAGAAGATAATAATCCACATAGCTCCTATATAGCCTTCTAATTGGAGAACAAAGTCAATGAGTTATTTAGACAATGCATAATGGGACTCCAGGGCAGCTAGGCAGCACCATGGATAGAGTGCTGGTCCTGGAGTCAAGAAGACATCTTCCTGAGTTCAAATCTGGCCTCAGAAGCTGATTACATGACTTGCTATTACTTGATCCTAGGCAAGACATTTAACTTTGTTTGTCTCAGTTCTTCATCTGTAAAATGATCTAGAGAAGGATATGGCAAACCACTCCAGTTTCTTCGCCAAGAAAATCCCAAATGGGGTCACAAAGAGTCAGACATGACTGAAAAAGACTGTATAACAACAACAAAAATAATAGGAATCTCCAAATGGGAAGAAGATTGCTTGTTTAGAAGTCTCAAAGTGTATTTGCCTTGTAGGGGGAAATCTGAACCATTTGGTGACACTGAAGTCTTGGAGAAATTGTATCTTTCTTTGGTTTTCATCTTTTGCATTTTCAATGGGATAAAATAAAAAATTGTCCTGTACTTAAGAGGCACTTAGTGCATTGAGTGCCTTTGTAGGAATCACATTTGGAGAAAACCAAACATGGGTTACACCCAAATTATATTTTGAGATTTTCCTGGAAAAAAAAATCTAGGTGAAACTCCACAGAAAAAAATAAAAGATAAGGACCTTTGAAGGATTAGCCAAATCCAGGATCAAACCTGATCTATGTAAGCCCAGAATCTTGTGGTATGCCTGGGGAGTATCAAGTGGGCCATGGGTCCCATTAGAAATATTTCAAAGTATGGGTGCCATGATGCATTCTGTATTTCTTATACAGGTATGTTTCTTGTATTATGAACTAAGTAAGTTCAGAAAGACTCATCATCAAGTTGCTGACAGAATGAGGATTGTTGTTTTTTGGTTTTGGAGTTGTTGGGGGTTTTTTGGCCCCTCTCAAAAACCATTTACTCAAGAGTAGAGTGGGTTTCAATCTGAGTCAGTGAAGGGAATAGCCATACAGATGAAATTACATATCCTTGAAGTATTGAGCCACTAGGGACAGAACATCATCACAATACATGTTGACACCATGTGTAGAAAGAATAACAGCAGGAATTTTCCTTTCTTGCATTCTGAAGTTTGTGTCAACTATAATATGCTTGATCTAACCATGACCTTTCAGTATCCTCCAGAACCTAGGGATCTCATGAACATATTCTCTTCTCAAGAAATCTGGTACACTGAATTTCAAACAAAACCAGACAACAATGCTTCATGAAGCCCTCCCAAGTCTATCTTCTGTTTGGGAATAAAAACCTATTAGTCTAAACTTAATCAGAAGAAGCACTGTTATTCACGTTAAACAATCCACATAAACAAGGCATGCCAAATGTAGTAATGATGATGAGGAGGAGGAAGAGGAGGAGGAGGATGATGACAAATAATACTAATAGCTCAAATCTATAGAGTACTTTGAGGTTTGAAGAGTACTTTGCTCATGATTCTAAGGATTAGGAAGTATGTGTACTATTAGCTCCACTTCACAGAATAGTAAACTGAGGGTCAAAGAAGGTATATGTCTTGTTCAAGGTCACACAATTAGTAAGTCAGAGATGAAATTCGAGCTGAGGTCTCTCCTAACTCCACTCTTGGATACTTTCACCATACAATGATGATATCCATTCTCTATGAGTCATTGAGTCCCATAGGGGCAATGGGACATGGTGAGAACAGAACCTTACATGTGGGAAATAAGAAAAGAAAATTATCATCTTTCACATAAAAATCCACATCCTGTTAAAATGTCCTCCACATCTCTCACATCGGCAAGCTCCTCTCATAGAATAGAAACTCCTGGAGAGCAAGGACTGTTTCATTTTCGCCTTAGTATCTCCAGCATCTAGCACAGTGTTTGGCATACAACAGGTGCTTAATAAATGCTTGTTGATTTTTTTTTTAATTTCCCTATGCAAGAATTCATTGCTACATGTCTTGAATATTGCCCTTGACTAATAATATGCCTTTCTGCCTCTCTTCTCAGCCCTCTCCAATCTGTCCTTCAAACCTCTTCCAGAATAATTAATTTTATGCACAGAATTTGTCATGATAGTCTTATCCTCAAAAACTAACTCTTCCACAAAGTGCACTTAATAAACATTTACTGACTGACATCGCATAGCCCTTGTCTCTTGGAACTTTGACCTTCCCCTCCAAACCTCAATTAGAGCTCCACAATGGAAGAAGACTTCATTTGCTGTGCCTGTGAATGAAGTCAGACATGTGGCAGCATACACACAAATAAATAACGTCCCTCTGTGTGCAAAGAGAGATCAATTAAAATGGTCCAGAGTTGGCATTTCTGGGGTCAGGTTATCCCTAACGTGGGAGCATAAAAGACTCTTCATGCCCACTTAGCTCCAAGCTTAGCTGGCAAATTACATTTGGGTTGAATCCAAAAAGAGAAAAATACCATGTAATCTACTAAGTCAGGTAGCATGTGCCCCCTGCTTCTTTGTACCCATAATCATCCTGAAAATAGTCTATGCAATTCCTTGTCTGACCTGCAGAAGATTTCTTCATAAGGTCTAGGAAGCCAAGGATCAAAAACCGGGACATTACTGCTGCCTACCTCCTTTCAAATGGACGACCATCAGAAACCTCTTAAATTGTCTTTTCAGGGACTCTTTCATGTGTCATGCAAAATTGTAGCTGTGTTTTCGTGATAAACCATGAACTGCTTTGCTAATTATCATAGCTAAGTTGCATATTAATATATAGAGACATATGTGTGTTCAACAAGGGAAGTTATTCATTTATTCACTCAACAAACATGTATTAATCACTTTTTGTATGAAAGGCACAAGCTGGTGTTAGAAGTTTGCTATATTGTTAAGCAGGAGAGACTTGGAGACTGCCCAAAGAAAGACACTTTCCAGCTTCGGGCTTGCTGCCAAATAACATTCCTTGCCTAAGTCCCTCTAAGTAAAGTTTCCCCAAGGCTCTTGCCCTACCACTGTAGCCTGAGGCCCCGTCTCAGAGTCAGTTCTTCTCATCTCCTCCCCTATCCCATCCACCTGTGGCCCTGCCCCTAAGTTCAGCCCCATCCCTATATGAAATATGGTCTTTTTTCTCTAACTAGACTCGACTGCTGTGAAAGAGACCAGTGGGGCTCCCTGGTAAGAAGCTGTAGGAATTAGGGAGGTAAGGGTTGATCTGGCTCTTAATTCAAACAGTGGGACCCCCTTCACTTCTTCTGTGTCACTGACTTTACTATTACTACTCTACTTGTTGGCATCTCATCTCTGTAGGTTTCATCTTGATGTCTTAACAATTTCAATCTGCTCTGAAAGGCCAGCACACCTACTACATCACCCACAGAAAAATAATCTGTTGATAGTAACCCACAAATAATGATTTGTGGTAGTCTCTTTGATAAATCAAGGATTTTCCCTCTGCCTTCAGGGAGCTTCCCCCATCCCACCTCCCAAACCCACTGTCCTTCAAAATGAAAAATTCTATAAAACAATGAAACAACAGTAGAGCAAAAGTTTTATTTCACTCAACTTTATTCCTCCAAGTGCTATAAATAGTTTTAAATAAGTGCTTGATTCTTAGATACTGATGTCACTGTTATGAGACGCTCCCCCCCACCAAAAAAAGGCAGAAGGCTGGTTTCTGAATTTAACAGTCTCTACAGTTGAAGAAAAAACTGAGATTACCTCATCACTTTGTTGTATGCAACATGTCAAATTGTGCTTCAGTCTCCTCGATGATTTCCTAGATTTTTCCTTAGACATTGGCCACATTTGCCCTTCAATCTTAGTGGAATTTTCAAATAAGTTTTATAAGTGCCTTCCTTCTGTTTCACCAGTCATTCTCAATTTATCCCCTACTATTAAAGCCTCCCTTGTTACAAAGGAAAGGTAGAAAATGACAACAAAGGTCCCCAACCTTTCATCAGGAGGTGAGAAGTGTGTTTCGACATCTGTTCTCAGTGACAAAGTTTGGTCAACGCAACTAATTTGTGTTCAGCTTTCTTGAAAGGAAAGGAGTTTACAATATTCCCTTCTCAACTATATACTTTTCCTTTTTTTTTTTAACTTTTTGCCCAGCACTATCTTTTATAGATACTGCTAACCCAATTACATAAAATATAGCATTGGAAGACAGTTAAGACATCCTTAAATATTATACACTAACCTGTTTCCTGGAAAAAGGATGTTAAGCTCCATTAATTGCCAATTAACTAAAAAATAAATTACAGATTTAGTTTCATTGCTTGAAAAACACGTTAAGAATGTTTTGTTCAAAGAACAGCATTCTAGGTAAAGATTACCCATGTAGAAATTGTGCTTATTTGGAGGGTAGGGAGAGGGTGGCAAGGGAGGATTTTTCAGTTGAAATCAGTACTTGTTAAACCCTTTGGGTTTCTGGAAGAATGCACAGAATTTAAAGAGTTTCTTATTAGACCTCCCAGATGCTGGCAAAAGAGCGAGGGCTCAAAGAGGTGTTAGGGGAGAACAGACAGGCACTGGTATGAATTCACATTTTGATTTTCACATCATGTAGGAGAGAAAAGTAAACTTTTCTTTGTGAAAAGAAAGAGTCACTAAAATAATATTCTGCTCTCTCTGCTTTCTTTCTCCCAGTCTGACGCTGGGATTTTTGTTTGTTTGTTTCTCACTTCAATCTTCTACTATTCCCATGAAGAGCAGAAAATTGTTCTCAGATGCCGATGAACTTGATAATGTAGGTCTCAATGGAGATTCTTTTAAGCTTTCATTGATGGTTTCTTGGATTATTCCACTAAGAAAAATACAATTTGTTTTGTTACAAATAAGGAAAGAAAAAGATGATTCAGAAACTGGGGAGTCTAAATATGTAAATCAAAAATGAGGGTGGTCTCTTCTCTCCTTCATCCTAACCCCCATGCCAAAAGCTAGGGATTTAAAGAATCAATTAAATGTCCAAATGGAACTCTCAAATGCTAGGACCACAGAATGTAGGGTGGGTGAGTGATGGCCACTGCTTTTGCATTGATTCACCACAACAACCATATACAACAGTGGTCTAAGCACTGTACTGAGGACTGGCAGAGATCCATGATTCAGTCTCTGCCCTCATGGAGCTTATGGTCTGCAATCTTCTTAAATGAAGCACTTTTGGGTCCTGTCTTTTCTATACTTGCAACTAATACATAGGCAGAACAGGGCACCAGCAAAAGAAATGAGTGACAAGCAATATGACAGATCATAAATCAGGCAGGTATGTGGGAAATAGATGACAAGAGAAGGGGGAGGGAGGGAGGCAGTGGTGTTACTGAGTAGTCCCTTAGGTATACCCCTCTTTCCTTTCTTCTTGTTCTTTTTTTAATACTCTCATTCCTTCTGTAAAATGAGGGGATCAGACAATATGACCTCTGAGGTCCCTTCTAACACCAAATCTATGATCTTATGATGAGGAAATTTCCTCTTCAATGTACATTGGTTACTGGCACAGACCCTCTGACATCATAGGCATTTATAGCCTAGGGCTGACTTTCCTCCTGCACTACTAGCAGCAGCCTTATAAGTTCAGGCCTTGACCACCTCTCGCTTAGACCACTGCAAAAGCCTCCTGACTGGTCTCTCTGCTTCAAGTCTCTCCCTGCTGTAATCTATTCTCCTCATAACTGCCAAAGTGTTTTTCCTAAAGCAGAGAACTGACCATGTCACCCCCATACAAAAAACTCCAATGGTTCCCTATTACCTTTAGTATCAAATATGCATGCCTCTTAAAACCCTTGACCATGTGGTTCCTTCCATCTTCCCAGTCTTCTCACGCATTTTTCCCCATCCACACACATGATGTCCAGCCACATTGGCTCGCTCTTCACACACGATACTGTCTCACTTACTCATCATCTCTGCACCTTTTCTTGGCTTTCTTCCATTCCTAGAATGCTCTCTCTCCTGACCACCAGAGATTCTTAGAATCCCTGGAATCTAAGTAGCGCAAATATAATTATCACTATTTTTATAGTATGAGAAAATTGAGGCTCATGAGGTTAAAGCAACTTGCCCAAGGCCACACAGCAAGTGGTGAAAGCAATAATCAAACCCAGTGTATCTGACCCAAAGTCAAGTGCTTTTTCCATCTGTTCACTGTCTCCCCCTGCCCATTTCCTTCTACAAAAAGAAAAAAAGTAGAAAAAAAAGAAACTTAAATTGAAATAATGTTTGAAATGTGCCTTACTTGCTTTCATAATTTAAATACTTCAATATTTTAGAGTACCATAGATTTAGAGATGGAAGGATCTATCTAGTTGAACCCAGTCATTTTACAGATGGAGAACTGAGGCTCCAAAAAGTTATATGCCCTTATACAAGATCACTGGGGCAGAGAGCAAGTGCCAGAGGCAGGATATGAAGCAAGGTTCTCTGATTCTCAATTCAGTGCTTGTCCACCATACTACCCTGCCTATAGAGACATGATCCCATATATGTAAGTACACCTTCCAACAGGGCACATCACAACACATTTACACCATCATATTCTATGTAATTTCTGTTCATGTCCTCCCTCCCTTCTGTCCTGTAGACAACACCTACTCAAAGCTATAGATAACTTCTTCTGGCTCATTCAGCATTCCATGGCACCCATGAAGTACTTAGACCATCTATTTGCTGCCTTTCCCTATCATTCCATGATCAGCTCATCTCTTTTTATGATCCTACGTTTCCTGAAAAATATCCCATATGCCACTTCTTCTGATACAAGTCATCATTTGTAATGTACCTTCGTGCCCAACACCATATGACGGGGCAGAGAGATCACGAGGCCTGGAGTCAGGAAGATCTCAATTCAAACCAGGCCTCAGGCATTTACAAGCTGTGTGACTTGTAGGCAAGACATATAACCTCTGTTTGCCTCACCTTCCTTATATGCATGTATAATAGGGATAATAGCACCTACCTCCCAAATTGTTGTAAAGATCAAATGAGATACTAATGTGAAAGTGTTTAGCATAGTGCGTCACACATGGCAGATGCAATATAAGCATTAGCTATTGTAGTATCTCCATTATGTTTTGGGTCACCCAAGCTTTGATTATTAAGAGATTATATTGTTCCATAATTCAAAGATATATAATATCAACAATCTTTTGATCCTCTGATTACCATTACCAAGGGAGGCATAAAAATGAGACATATATAGAAAGCCATCTTGCCGTACTAGAAAGTTAGGGGGGATGGTGGGGAACGATATAAGAAAGAACAGATTGGGGAAAGAGGTATTCAGTAGGCTTGCTATTTTGGGGGTAGGGGGTAGGGGAAAGACAGGGAGAAAAATTTTAACTCAAAATTATGTGGAAATGAATATTGAAAACTAAAAGTAAATTAATTAATTTTTAAAAAGAAACTTGACAGTCATTTGGGGAAGAATAAAAGAATTGCAAACTAAAAAAAAAGAGAGAGACATACATTGACCAAAGTTATTCCCTGCTCTCATCAGTCATAATCTGCTCAGAACCCTAATAGAAGAGAGATAGATGTTTAGAAAGAGCAGTATTCAAAGTAAATCATTACTTTTCTTTGAGTTATTAGCAAAGGACATTATGGGGGAGAAAGAATTTTAAAAATTCTTTGAACAAAGGAATTGAGAGAATGTAAAAGTTCCAGCCTGAGAGTGTGGCATTAGAGACGACTCAGGGCCAAGAGTGGGGTCCATGAACAAAGGAAACAGTGAACAAATGCACAAAGCCTCCTCTGACCCACCAATTCTATAAAAAGCATTTGTTGAGTTTCAACAACAACACTGTAATAACACTTTCACCTTCAGTAAAGCCTTTGAATCTTCTGGGGAGATCTTCTCCCTAAATACTAATTAGGCAGAGTTTCCATATACCAGAAAAATAGACATAATCACTAATAAGATTTTACCAAATAGCATCTGATAAAAGAATGACAAGCAGGAATCATTCGAAAAATAGAAATTTTGGGGCAGCTAGGTGGCATGGTGAATAGGAGGAGGAATCAGGAGGACCTGAGTTCAAATCCAGCCTCAGACACTTAATACTAACTAGCCGTGTGACATTGGACAAGTCACTTAACCCCAATTACGCTACCTTCCCTCCTCCAAAAAGCAAAAAAAAAAAAAATAGAAATCTGAAAAAAAAAATCCTCATAACTTTGCAAAGGTAACAGGCTAATATGGAGAGAAAACAGGACTGGTGTGGTCAGGCTACTGAGGTTCCAGATTAAGTTCTGCTCCTGGGAAAAGGGGGGGTGGGGTGACCTTGACTAAGAGCTTCCCCTCTCTCATTCTCAATTGCCTCCTCTTGAACATGGACAGGTTAGGCTAAATATTTCCTAAGATCTGTTCCAGCTCTGACATTCCCTGTCCTATTGTCCCTTCCAGGTTTGATTTCTAGCTAACAGGCTTTTCTTTTTCTGACATTTTATGCTGTATGTTCTAAAGATCACCATCACTGCTGACATTCTCTGCCTATGTTCTCAAGTCCTTGTCAACTTAGACATTCTGTGTTCTATGCTCTAAAGTCCCCGCCACCTCTGACATTCTAAGATACTAAACCTTCCCCCTATTCAGAAGCCAGGGTACAATCAAGGATCACAGAAAATGATAGGGAGAAATCTGGGATAGCTGCCGTACATTTTAAGCAGTCAGAGTAAGATAAAAACTTCCATATGCAGTGTATCGACATGTATCATATCCAGAAATTTGGCAATAAGATTGAGAAAAACGAAAACACATTGTAGGTGAAGGGTTGTGGAATGTACATTTTGTTTTAAGATATTGGATGTTTTTTAAGTAAAGCTTTAAAATGTGCCATAAAAGCAACTATTCCTCTGGGGAAAGAGAAATCTAAGTGTGTTTGATTGTAGCTACACAAAAAGATTTTCACGTGCAATTTTTACAAGGTTAATTGCAACTCCTATCAAGTTCAAAAGTCTCCTTTTCAATGTTTTGGTTCTAATCTTCACTTTGCATGATAAATTTTCCATCTTCAACATGCATGTTCCAAAATGTTAAAAATGTATGGTTCTAAAATCACACAAATGGAAATTGATAAAGAAAGAACCTATTTCTCTGGTAGCCAATGAGCTTGCTCATACACACATACACACACACACACACACACGCACTTCTACTTTTAGCCTCTGGTGAAAAAAAAAAGTACTCAATACCTGTGAATTATCATTTTCCTAAATATCCTGGTTTAATTAGGAAAGTTAATAAAGCTGGATCATTTACTCCCTTGCATTTTCTCCAATCCTCCAGATCACTGTGTCAGTCTGTCAACAGCTAGGAACATTTATTCACTCAGAATCAGGTTCAGGTTTACAACCTCGTAGAATTGGTGTGCATGCTGAAACATTGCTGGGCATACTGGAAGATCGCTCTGTTTCATTCTTTTATCAGTCACAAAAAGATAAAGTAATAATTCTGTTTTCCAGGAATCCCTAGCCATAGAGAAAGTGAGTACTTTCCCCATCCAACCTTTGGTCCTTTTTTTCCTCTTGGTTTGAGTTTGTACTTAGTAGTCACTACAAAAAGAGGACAACTTTCTTCAAACTGTTTAAACCATTCTTGTTTTGAAATTGCGCCAGTTCATTCCAATTTCTTAACATTCAACGTAAATTTTCCTTTCTAGATTCCAACACAGAGTACATACTCTTCTTTACACTTAGTTTTAAGTCAAATTATTAAGAAAGTTGCTGTATAAGACTAATCTCAGAAATGAACAAATGGCTTTAAAGTTAAAACTGAACTTCTAGGCCAAAGGACTAAAATTACTACCTTTCTTTCTGTAGAGACATTTTTTTTAATAGAGACATTGCCAAGACTCAAGAGCCTACAGAATTCAAAGGAAATGCCATTCATTTTAATTAACTGTAACAGAGGGTGATCCCTGGAGTGAGGCATGCAAACTAAGTCTGGCTGAGCAACACTGTACCTTGTTGAAACGGTGCAGTAACATGTGATTGGTCATAACTGATGGCGATTACATCCAAAAAAAAAAGAATGGTTACAGAATCAGCAGAAGCTGCCAACCCAGTGGGCTATAAGAGGTGCTGAGATGAACCAGCCCTACCACTTTCTCCTTTGGGACTCCTTCCAGTATTTCCTCTCCTTCAGACTTTGATCGAAGAGGAAAAAGGGATTTCTTTTCCCTTGCCACCCCCCAGTGGCAATGTCAGCTCCAGGCACATGGCAGGCAGAAAACTTATTTGCATGGCTGTCAATCAACAATCCTGGTGCTAGGTACAGGGGACAGAAAGACCGAAAAAAAAAGGAACAATCCTTGGTCCTAGAGAGCATATGTTCAATTGGAAGAGACAACATGAAATTATATATGTGTACATGAGTATACAAAAAAATAAGGGCCAGCGTTAGCATTTAGTAAGGTATAAGGAAGGAGACTGTGTAGAATGGGATGGTTGAGCTGTGTTTTAAAGGAGAAAAGGGGTTCTATGAGGAAAAAAAATGAAGATTGCCAGAGAAAAGGCACAGAGATGGGAAACAGAGTACCATGTGAGAAGAATCTGCATTCCTCACAGAAGGCTTTGACTGGACTATAGAGTACAATAAAAGGAGTAATATATAATTAGGCTCAAACAATATGGTGAGGCCCAATTCTGAAGGGCTTTAAAAAAAAGTTTCTACTTGATCCTAGAGGCAATCGGGAGCCACTGGAGTTTAATGAGTAATGGAGGGAAGACATGATTAGGTCTACTCTTAAGGGAAATCTCTTTGACATCTGTATGGATGACCGACTGGATTGGAGAGAGACCTGAGGCAGGAAGACCCAATAGAAGGTCATTCCAATAATCCAGACAGAAAAGATCTGAACTAAAATGGTGGTTTTGTGAATAGAAAGAAGGGATCAAATGCAAGGGAGATAGTGGAGGAAGAAACAAGATTTGGCAACTGGTGGATACATGGAAGGAAGGAGAAGGATGACCTGAGGATAATGACAAGGTTATAAAGCTGGAAGACTAAAATAATGGTGATGCCCTCAACAGAAATAGAGAAGTTCAGTAGAGGAATAAGTTGGTAAGGATGGAGAAAATGAGTTCATTTTTTCTTAATAATGAGTTTGAGATACCTCCTGGACACATCTACTTTGAAATATCCAATAAACAGTTGGTGACGTGGGACAAGAACTCAGGAGAGAGACTCCTGTAGAAATACACACACACACATACATATACACACACACACACACACACTGGGAGTTATCTGCATAATCATGAAAGCTGATGAGATCACTGAAAATGGAGAGAGAGGAGAGACAAAGGTACACCCCAAGGTCCAGGACAGAACCTTGGGATACAATCAAACTGTTAGTAAGTGTGAAATGGATAATGAGACAGCAACAGAGAATGAAAGGGGAAAGTTAGGGAGGTAGGAGGAAAACCAGGAGATAGGAGGGTTATGAAAAATTAGAAAGGAGATACAAGGGTATGCAAGAGGAAAGAATGATCAAAGGAGGTAGAGAAGGAAAATACTTTTTTAAAAGACCATCAGATTGAGCAATTAGGATATCATTAGTAACTTTAGAGAGAAGTTTCATTTGACTGATGAGGATGGAAAATACATTGCAAAACACTGAGGAGTGAGAAGACAGGAAATAAAGGAAATAAGTCTATATAGATTGTTCTGGGCATTTGGTTCAGAAAGGGAGGGAGATATAAAATGATAACTTGATTGGATGACAGGGTCTAGTGAAGGTTTTTTTAAGTATGGGACAGATTTGTTCATATTTGAAGAGAATAGGAAAGGAACCAGTAGAGACTGAAGACTGAGTGGAGTAGATGACTGAGTGATAATCAGTTGGGGAAGATGGAAAGAGATGGCATCAAGGCACATGTTCAAGGCTGGCCTTGGCAAGGAAAGAGGACACCTTATTATCAGAGACTGGTAGAGAAGAATGTGGAGGTGAAGAGAAAGGGAGAAGAGGGAACTCAACGGCCAGCCTCAAATTTTTCAGTAAAGTAAAAGACGAAGTCTTCAGCTGAGAATGAGGAAGACATAGGAGCTTAGAAAACAGAAGTCATTGCCTTCCTTCTGGTCTTTTTCTTCTCAGAGCACACAGTGACTAGCAACCAGCAGATCCTAAGAAAAAATTGTTTCCAGCCTTAGTAATTGCTTCATGAATTCAGTGCCAGCCACCCAGTGGAAGATGATTCCTAAGATTATACTTATTCTTCAAGAAAACGACCACCAAAAGATCATCCTGAGCATGAAAAGATTAAAGGTCCATGACTGGCTAGCCAAGGGACTTAGACTTTGTGAGTTGCCCTATAGCAATCCAGTCTAGATCTGAGATGAAAATGAGTCCCTACAAAGTGACTTTATCTTTCAAGAGGAATATAATGGTAATGGATTATCGTTTTAGGGTTGTGTATTTGTTAATGTAATCTTATGAATCTTTCGTGTTTTAAGTATTTTTGTAGTGGAAAAAATAAATATTTTCCTATAACTAATATCTATTTTGGACATTGACCATCTTTTTATTCTGTAGAACAGAGTCTATTAATCCTTTTTCAGAAAACCTTAGACATGAGCCATACCATACCTAAGATTAATTTAAAGGATTTTCCCTGGAACTCTGGGGTGAAGACAATAAGACAAGAGAGAGAGTGAGAGAAACCTGGCCCCACTCTTCTACAGTTCAAGTTCTCCTTGGGATGAACACAGTTCAGACCCAGAGCTCTTTATGGGAGGGGCCACCCCAGAGTCATGAGTCCCATACTAAATATCCCTTTATAGGTAGATATTGGTAAAGTCTTCTATAAATGAAGATACAAGAAAGATACCACTAATATTTCTGATACCTTCAAAGATATGTTTAAATGCTTCATTAAAATCAATTAACAGATATTTATAGAATGCTGGCTTTGGGTCTAACACTGTCAGTCACTATGGGGTATACAGAAGAAGTGGACGGCATGTGTCTTCCCTCCAGGACTTGATAATCTTGATAAGGAGAAGAAGCTCACATGCCTGAAATAATTAGAGAAAATTAAATACTGATCATTGACTGTAAGTTCAGTACTTAAGGACACAGGGAAGCAAGGAAAGAGACTCACAGAACCTTGTCCTACATTTCCAACCTCAAAGTACAATACCCTTTCTTCTCCAACACTCCACCCCAACCCTAATGGGTGATCCAGTCAAATGGGCCTTTTTCTCTGTCCCTCACACACTCCACCTGTGACCTCCATACCTCTCTATGAGCTCTCCCCCAGGTATGACTGCACTCCCTCCTTACTTTCCTTCAAATAATCCCTTCCTTCAAGATGAAACAAAAGCTCCACATAGAACTGACTTCCTGATTTCTTCACAACTGTTAATGCCCTTTCTCCTAAACTACCTTGTATTTTACTACTTTGTATTTATTCTCATTATGTTTATTCTGTATATATGTATGTATGTAGTATATATCACCTTATTGTCTACCCCATTGGAACCTCAGCTCCTTGCAGATTGTGATTATTTCATGCACTGAATTTGTGTCTTAGATCTGTGTTCAGTGCCTAGAACATAGTAGAGTCTTATAAATACTTGCTGACTGATTGAAAGATTGATCACTACTGTTCCACTGTTGGACACCTTTGCTTTCTATTCTTTGTATTTATGAACTTCATCTTTATACTAAAAATGAGAAAAAACTTCATGGAAGAGGTGAATTTTGTGATGAGCCTTGAATGATAACGCAGACTTAGGTTCGTTTAAGGAAAGAACACTATTCCAGTCAGAGAAAACATTAATGCTGTCATGGAGCTAAAGTAGGTATGGAGTGTGCAAGGAGGTCTTGAGAATACTCCAGCTTGACAAGAATAAAAGAGGCATGTTTAGAAGTAGCTGGAAATAACTGTAAGACTATTTAAGTTAAGGTGATACCAGATTATAGAGAGTTTTGAAAGCAAGGAAGAAGTAAGAAGTCTTTATTTGTGATGGATATATCAAGGAGTAGCTAGGTGGCACAGTGGATAACAGCACAAGCCTGGAGTCAAGAGGACCTGAGTTCAAATCTAGCCTCAGACACTTACTGCCTGTATGACCCTGGGCAAGTCACTTAAACCATGTTTGCCTCAGTTGCCTCCTCTGTAAAATGAGCTGGAAAAGGAAATGGCAAACCATTCTAGTATCTTTGCCAAGAAAACCCCCACATGGTGTTACGAAGAATTGGACACAACTGAACAAGAATAGCATATCTGATAGAAACAGTAATAGGAAGTAGGTACCCAAAAAAATGGCATAGCAGAGGGAAATAGTGGAAATGGTAGTGGATTTGAAGTCAGAAGATGTGGGTTCATGTCTGATCTCTGCTACTTACTAGCAGTGCACACTTCACTTCTCTCTGGGTCTCATCTTCTTCATTTGTGAAATGGATGAATTGAATTAGATGAACTCCAAAAGCCCCTCCCAGATCAAAATTCTCTGCTCTTCAGAGCCCATGGGAAAAATAGTATTTGGGGAAGATTATCCTGGCGGCAGCCTCTTAAAAGGCAAGCTCGCAGACAGAAAGACTAGCTAGAAGATTGTCACAAAAACTTAGGAGAAGGAATAAGGGTCTGAACTTGGATGATAATACATAGTGGGAATAGAAAGGGAGGGAACACTTGTAAGAGACTTCTGGAACAAAAAAACAATAAAACCTAAAGACAGACTGCATACATTCAGAGATGAAGAAGCATGAAGTCAAAAATAGTATTAAAGAGTTCTAAACCAGAGGGACCAGGAAAATAGATGATGGGTGTCCCTGGAAGAAAGAGGGTAGTCATTGGAAAGGAGAACTGGTGTGAGGAGAGAAAATAATGAATTCAGCTTGGAATATTTTAAGCATCTTAAATTTTTATAGTTGAGGATTAGAAAATTAGAATCATTAACCTTGGTTTAATTGGGCTATTGGCCCTGATGGGTGGATCATTCTAAATGACATGTTCATGCTGGGAGGTTGCTGAACTGATCCATCAAAATGTCTTTCTGGCATCTTTTGGCTTAAATTCTGTTGGAATAACAGTAGGAAGTATGGAACTTCTAGGGAGTGTTGTGTTTAAGCCTAGAGATCAAAAATAAAGTGGGGTGTGGGAAAATAGCTGTGGTAGGTCATATTTTTCAATCTGTAGCTTACAGAAGAGCTTCAAAAGATTAAAAAGTAGAGTTTTAGCAGCTCATTAATCCTACAAACCCATGAAACCCACCTGTGATGTTCACTAAAAATCAAGCATGAGAAAGGCCTGACAGGCAGGAAAGAACAAACTGATGCAAATCCCTCTGAATCCGATGCAAGTGGAATCTAAATGAGGAGCAACTATTTGTTTAGTGATCTAATAAAAATTCCACATAATGGTTTGTCTGCAGTGGAATTCCTAGCATTTACCTTTATAATAATGTTCAGTTTACAAAATTTGTAAAACAAAGTTTACAAAGTTACCATAACTCCATTTTATAGATGAGGAGACTTGAGGTTCTGAAAGACAGGTTTTCCTAAGGCTGTAGGACTTAGTGGTGTAAAGCATCTCTCTTCACCGCCTTGGTAAAAAAAAACAAACAAACAAACAAACAAAAACCTTGGCACTGTATTTATTTTTTAAATTTATTTTATTTTTAATTATTTGACATTCCTCTCTTTTTTAGTCCAACTCCTTCATTTTACAGGTGAGGAAACTGAGTCCTAGAAAGGTTAAGTGACTTTCCCAAAGTCAAACAGGAAATAAACAGCTAAACTGGGATTTAAACCCAAACTGAAATAAATCCAAGTCCTTTGACACCTTTGAAAACAATGATCTAATGACTCCAATAACTCCAAGACCCAGCAATATTTCCACTGTGCCATCAGATTCATTTAATTTATCAAAGACATAGTCTTTTTTGTCATTGTTCTTTCTAAATTATAATCATTGTTTTGCATAATTGAGCATATATAACCTATATCAGACTGCTTACTGTCTCAGAAGGGGGGAGGGAAGGTCAGAATTTGGAACTCAAAACTTAAAAATAACAAATGTTAAAAAAATTATTTTAACATGTAACGGGAAAAATAAAATATTATTAAAGATAAGAAATTATAACCATTCTAATGCAAGTTCCTTGAGGGTAGGAGCTATTTTCATTTTTTCTTTGTATTCCCAGCCCCAAACAAAATGCCCAGCATGTGATAGGCACTTAATAAATGCTTATTACTTCATTTTAAGTTAGACTTCCCATGAGTTTGCTTTTTAAATGTTTTTATCCTGGTAGATTTTCATTTCTATAATTAGGAAACAAACTGAACTTTGGCCTTTTGCCACTTCCTCCTTCCCCCAATACATTGGCAACAAGGACAAGAAATGTTGTGATACGCTAATCATAGACTTTTCCAAGAAACCCTTAGCCTTTGGCATGAATTATGTCTACGCTTATCAGCTATAACAAAAATACTTCTACAATAAATTTCTGTGATATTTATTTATTGTAATGTTTCAGTGACCATTTTTAAGTGGAATGAAAGATGGTCTTGGGAGAGATTTATGATGAGAAGAAGCTACACAGAAACATATCCTACCATGAGTTAGCAAAAGCACTTTCAGATCTATGATCTTATTTGAGCCTTAAAACTCTGGCCAAATCATTTTTACAGATGCAGAAACTGAGGCAGAAATATCTCATATATCCCAATAATTTTGAAATAGCAAAGAACTTGAAACAAAGTTGGAGAATAGCTAAACAAATTACAGTATGTGAATGTAATGGAATATTCTCCATTGGAATGGAATATTCTCCATGCAATAGAACATACTCCAAAAGAAACAACAAAAATTAATAATTCATAGAAGCTGGAGATTTGTCTGAACCATTACAGAAAAAAGTAAATAGAATCAAGAGAACAATCTACACAATAACCACTACAATGTAAGGAAAACCATATTAAAAGACATCGGAACCCCGACCAATGCAGGGACCAATCTTGACTCCCAAAGGACTCCTTTTTCTAGGCAGAAAGGTGATGAACTATTGTTGAGATATGAGACAAGCTATAGAGTTCAGCAGCCAATGTATTGGTTTCGTTTGCTTACCTGTACTTCTTTGTTATGCCTTGCACAAAACACTCTGTCTCGAAATGTTTTATCGAACATTATTGTTTTGTTTTATTGAAACCTGGGAAAGGTTTCTTATAGGAGGTAGAAGTTTAAGCAAGACTTTACAGAAGTCTGGGAAGCAAAAAGCCACAGATGAGGAAAGGCAGATTTCTAGGCATGGAATGCAACGAGTAAAACATGAACAGTCTGGAGACAGGGTGTTTTATTCAAGGAACAACAAAGAATGCAACTGCATTATAGAGCATGTGTCATTGTCAAAACAGTATCGTTGTATTACAGGCTATAGAGGGGAATAAGGTGTAAGAAGACTGATAAGGGAGAAAGGAGCCATGTTATGAAAGATCTTATTTTGGATCCTAGAGATAATGGAGAGCCACTGGGGTTTACTGAATAGGAGAGAGTGACATGACATGGTCAGACCTACTCTTAAGGAGGTCTGCTGGAGTGGACAAAGACTTGAGGCAGAGAGAGCAACCAACAGGCTACCAACAAAAGTCTGAGGCACCATAGTTGAGGAAGAAAATTGATGAGCTGGAGAAAGTCCTGAACAGGGCAATTGGGATAGCCTCAAATTTCTGTCATATGAGGATTGAGGAATGGGGAAATTTGGCCCAGAGAAGACTCAGGACATGATAGCTTGTCTTCAAGTACCTGAAAGATCTGCAGGTAGATAAAGGATTAAATTTGTTCTGTTTGGCACCAGAGTAGAGAAATAGGTGCAATGGTTAGAAGAAGTTGAGAAGTGTCAAATGTAGACTTATTTAAAGAAAAAAGTTTTTGGTGCTTTTTTTTTTTTTTAACAATTACAGCCATCCGAAAGTGAAGAGTGGGGGGAAAGGTTGAAAAGGAGTGAATTTAGGCTTAATTTCAGGATAAACATCCTACCAGAGCTGTCCAAAAGTGGAACACCCGAGGAGTTAATGGATTTCCCCTGTTGAAGTCTTCAAGCAAAGCCTGGATTGAACATTTACTGGATTTGATACAGGGAGTATGATTTGGATCAGATGACTTCAGAGAGCCCTTTCAATTCTGAACTTTCATGATTGTGTGATATGGGGGGAAATCCTCATGCAGAGAAAATCTTACTGTGAAGAAAACACTTTGTAAGCCTCAGAGTGCCATAGAGATGTAAGCTAAAAACAAGTTGAGCTTTACTTTATCATATATTTCAAACAGAAAATGAAATCCTGAAAAAATGGTTGCTTCCCAAACAATAGTGTATGATACCCATGATCAGCTAAGTGGTGTGCAAATATGACAGTCCATTATTTACCTTTCAGCTAAATTGGCTAATTGTCTTATGCCTACAAAGTCCACCAACTACATGCAGCCCACAGAGCTGCCATTATGACAAGACTAAGACCCCAGAACTCAAGCAGGAGCCATCATCTACCCTGATGGGAAGAGGTAGGATTATTAAACAGCAGCTACTGCTGTCTACACCACCCTCCCTGCTCTGGCAGTGGCTGGGTTCCAAGGACTAATGAGAACAAGGTGCAAGATGGTTTAACAATTTAAGTAAATTCCTTAGCAAAACAAAATTTCTTTAAAAACATATAGACTGTACTATAGTGACTACATCAGGCAAGACACATGTCAAAAAAGTATGCTAAAATTTGGCAGGTATGTCTAAAGTGTCAATAAATTAAATGGGGTTTATTTTCACAAGGCCAAATGGTCAGACTTACTCATGGTTTCCTACTAAGGAATAAGAATTACCCCCTAGAGACAGTAATCAAAGTGCAATTAGCCCTGTTCTGGAATTTTTTTTAATACTATCCTTATTTCATGCTTCGTTGATCCCACCATTTTAGCACACATAGTTTTGCACCACTTTTTACAAAAGCACATAGTTCAGTCTTACTCTCCTTCTCCCCCATAACTTCTATACAGGTTATGCTCCAAAAGCTCGTATATAATCAGCATGGTCCAGTGAATAAAAACACTAAAATAGTAGCCAAGAGACCCAAATTTTAGGCTTACCTGTGACAACACTAGCCATGTGACCTTCAGCAATTTAAATAGCAGCAGCAGTAGAAGTAGTAGTAGTACTAATACTAGTACTAGTAATAGTAGTACTAGTAGTACTAGTAATGTGACACTTTAAGGTCCTTTGCATATGTTACATATGTTAACATGTATGGTCTCTTCTCTTGGCTCTACTCATGACTCTCTGGAATTCCCCTCTATTCCCCAGTTGACTTCTTACACTGGAAGATGTTTCCACCTTTTTAGACCCCCTCCTCCAATTGGCAAATTCCTCCTGAACCTCTATTTTGAGGCAGTGCCCAGTCTAGTCATGTTCATCCTTCACTCCTCTCCTAGTTCTGATTCTTACTTACCATATTTATCCTTCATGACTCACAAGGGTACCTCTCTTTTTTTCCTTCCCCTACCTATTTGACTCCCTTTTATGTATTATCTTCCTTTGTTAGAATGTAAGCTTTTTTGAGGACAGGGGCTATCTTTCTTTTTCTTATATCTGTATTCCCAATGCTTAGAATAGGTAGTGCCTATCTATTAGGCACTGTATTCAGCACTGAAGAGACAAAGATGAAAAATAAAATTATGCCTGTCCCAGCAAAGAGGTAATATCCTACTGTGGGGACATGTCACATACACAATTCAAGTAGAGTATAATAGGTACAGAAATATGATCCACATCATGGAGGAGTGGAGGAGGAGATAAGGAAGAGGAGGAGGTTGAATGAAGATGACATCAACTGAACTGAGTCTGGAATGAAAACAAAGATTTTTAACAAACATGAGATCATAGTGCATTTCATGCAAAACAGATGGCTTATATGAAAATCAAGATGGAAGATAGGTGGCCAAGATCAGGGAACAGGCTAATAATCCAGTTTGTCTAGAATGTACAGTGTGTGAAGAGCAACAATGTTGAAGAGGCAGTGTGGTATAGTACATGGAGCACTGGACTGAAGAGAAGAACCCAGAGAACAATTTTTACAACACTGTAAAGACAACTTTGAAAGACTTAAGAACTCTGATCACCCATAATTGATCCTATGATCTCTCATCTCTCTGATAAAAAAAATAGTGTACTTTGCAATATTCTACACTAACTCTTCCATTGGATCTTTCAGAATATCATAACATAGGAGCTGTTCTGTCCATGAGGCAGCCCAGCTTAGCTGAAGAAGCAAGGCCCTTCCTGAGGATGTGTGCCCTGGCAACTGCTGCAGGTGCTGCAATACCACCTCCCACCCCACTCCTCAGCAGCTACAGCTATGGAAGATCAGAAAACAAAATTCTGACCAAACTCCTTGACACTGACAAATGGCTCAACATTGGAAATAGACATGGTTTTATCAGGGGAAATAACAATAAAGAAGATATATTACCATATGTTTTTCCAATGTACCCTAGAGACACTAAGGACCCTAGTGTCTTCCCATCCCATTTGTAGAGCTTGCATATAGATAGAAAGATTTCTATGTCTTATCTCCTCTTAATAGAATGTGAGTTCTTTGAAAAGCAGGGACTGTCTTGCTTTTTATATCACCAGTATTTAGGAAAGTGCTTTGCACACAGTAAGAATTGAATACTTTTTTTTCATTCATTCATCACAGCATTGGTTCTAAATACTGACAAATCATAAAAGGATAAAGGTGAGAAAAAGCCACTACATTCAATGACAACAGCTCCAACCTGACCTCTTTAAACAAGCTATCAAGACACACAAAAAAATTTTTAATGGACAAAAGGAAAAATATATTGACTTAATTACATCTCCTAAGAAGTTTAACAAATGTAAAACAATGTAAAAGAAATAATTTCAAATATACCTTCTTAAGTTTTCTAGACTCTCAGTTGTGATATGTGAAGGGAATCCCTCACATTTTGCTTGGAGAAGAATTTTTATCTTAACATATGCCTTTGAGACTATCAGAAAGATTCAGTGTAGAGACAATGAGAAAACAAAAGAAAAAATATGAATGGATTAAACACAACTCAAAATATTTTCTAAAAGAAAAAGCCCTTGTATTCACTTTGATTCAATTCAATTAAAGAGACATCTAACTAAGTGATTTTTTTAAGCAAAGTACTGCACTCTGCACTGGGAATAGAAAGACACAACACAGAGCCTGTTCACAAGGAGTTTATAATCTAATAAAGAGAAAGATAAGTACACAAATAACTATGCTAAGAGAGAGAGTGAGCTAAGTGCAAAGGAGAATTCCAAGTATAGAAATGAATTGAAGATGGAGATGTTATTTTCACCTGGAGTGAGGAGAAAGATATGGCAACTTATCTGGGGTTAGGATAGAGGTGAAGGACTTTAAAATATACAAACAGAAGAAAAGGTAAATTTGTTCCAAGTAAATTAGGATGGTGTTAGCAAAGTCACAGAGACAAGAGAAACTAGAATAGGAATGGAGCATGGAGAGCAAGCCACAGAATCACAGAATTTGAGAGTTGGAAGGGACCTCAGCGGCCATTTACTTCAGCAACCCAGCCATGAAAGGCATCCTCTTTGCAACATATTTAAAAAGTAGTCATATGGACTCTGTAGGAAAAACTTTAAGGAGGGGGACCTCATCAACTCTCAAAACATTCCACTCTATTTTGGATGCTATAATGCTTAAGTTTGGGGGGGTTGTTTTGGCTGTTGGGTTTTTTAATTTTTTAATTCACAGCTTTTCAACTTACACCCAACTTCTTACCTCTGTGGCCAAACAGAGCAAATTTAATTCCTCCTTCCACTTGATAGCCCTCCAAATTCTTGAAGACAGCTATAATGTCAGCTCTGTGTCTTCTCCTCTCCCTGTTAAACATCCCCAGTTCCTTCAACCAATCCTCATATGGTAAGGACTCTGAGTCCTTAATCATCCTGATTGCTTTCCTCTGGATGGTCTCCAGCTTGTCAACATCATTCTTAAATCATGGCTTAGTGGTTTCAATGAAAGGATAGAGCAGAATTTATTGTGCTTCAAATGAATCTATAAGAGCAGGAGTAGCAATCATGGTATCAGACATGATAGGTAAACTGAATTATGCTTAAAGGCCTGAAATAGCTTCAATACTGAAAATATATGTACCAAATGACAAAGAATCTAAGTATTAAAAAAGAAATCTGAACAAACCACAGGAAGAAAGAGCAAAACTGTAATAGGTGCTTCAATACGCCTCCTTTCAGGCTAAGACAAATCCACCAAAATTATAAATGACCAAAAAAAAAGATAGGGACATAAATAAAATTTTAGAAAAGTTAGATATAATGAATGAATAATAAATAAAAATGAATATATACATTTCTCATCTTTACATGCTACTTTTAAACCTGACCATATGCTAGAACATAAAAATCTCATAAGCAAATATAGAAAAGCAAGGGATTCAACATATCTTTTACTAAACACAATGCAATAAAAAATTAAAATCAAAAAGGTATTTGAGAAAAGAATTCGAATATAAATGGAGATTAAAAAATATCATGAATGAATGTCTTTCTCAAAGAACAAATCAAAGGAACAATAGATAATTTCAACAAAGAAAAAGACAATGAGACAATATGCCAAAACTGCAGGAAGCACCCAAAGCAATCATTAGCGGAGAATTTCTATCTCTTAAATACTTTAATCAACAACAAAAAAAGAAAGAGACCAACAAATTAGACCTGCAACTAAAAAAAAACCTATAAGAACAAATTTTAAAACTCTAAACACAAAAATGAACTTTTTAAAATAAGACATTAAATTGAAACCAAAAGATACTACTGAATTGACAAATTCTTAAAAGTAGGATCTATTTTGGGGAAGAACTAGAAAACAGACAAACTACTAGCTTATTTTTATTTGATCAAAAAAAAGGAAAACCAAATTATAAAAATAAAAAATTGTAAAGAAAAATCCATAACAGATTAAAGATAATTAAAAGAGAATTATTAGGAATTATTCTGCCATATAATGTGACAACAAAACTGATAATATAAATTAAATAGGTGGATATTCACAAAAATATAATTAATCAGATTAACTAGACAAAAAAAGAGAATTTAAATAACTCAATCACAGAAAAAGACATTGAGAGAGCCATAAAAGAAATCTCATAGAAAAAAAAAAACAAGACCAGATGTGTTTATAATTTGGCTCCATCAAAATTCAAAGAAAAATTTGCTGCAATACTACATAGTTTGCAAAAATAGATAAAGAACTCTTTATATGAGATGAATGTGGTCCTGATACCCAAACCAGAGAGAAATTAAGCAAAGAATTCAAACCTTAGGCCAATATCTCTAATGAATATCTATACAAAGATATTGAATATAATATTAACAAAGGGGCTACAGCAACATAGTAAAACAATTATCCTCTGTGACTAGATTGGATTTATACCAAGAATGCAGAGTTGGTTAAACATTAGGAAAATCATAAACATAACAGATCTTATTAACAACAAAAGTAATAAAAATCACATGATTCTGTCAATAAGATACAGAAAAGGCCTTTTAAAAACACAATATCAATTTATGTTTAAAGAAACACTAACAAATTTAAGGATAAATGGCTTTCCTTTTTACAGTAAACATTATCTATCTGAACCAAGAGCTAGCATTATCTGTAACGGCAACATACCCAAATCATTCCATCATTCCAAAAAGTTCCAGGTTAAAGTTATCATTTGTCATTACTACCATTTGATATAATTCTAGAACTATTTGCTATTGTAATAAGATAAGATAAAGAAATTGAGTGAATATTTGTAGGTAAAAAAGAAATAAAGTTATTGTTTTGGCAGATGTGATGGTTTACTAGTAGTTTGACTAAAATTAACTGAAACAATTAACCTCCACAAATTAGCAGATTAGAAAATAAACTCACAGAAATCATAACTGAGGTAATAAATTACTTTAGCAAAGTATTGATCAATAGAAGAATGAAAAAATGTTTGAGCTTTTAAATACCATTAACAAAAATTAATCAATATATATTTATTAAGTATCTATCATTTGCCAGGCACTACGCTAAGCACCGGGTTACAAAAAAAGGCAAAAGATAGTTCCTGCCCTTCAAGAGCTTACAATCAAATGGGGGGTGATAACATGCAGACAAATATATATAAATCAAGGTATATACAGAATTATTAGGAAATAACTAAAAGGGGGAAGGACTGAAATTAAGAGGGATTAGGGAGCGTTCTGTGAAGGTGGAATTTTAAGTGAGATTTAAAGGAAGTCAAGGAGATAAGTAGGGAGTGGAAGAGGGAAAGCATTCCAGGGATGGGGAACAGCAGAAGAAATGCCCAGAGCAGAGAGATTGAGTATCTTGTCATGGAATAGGCAGGAGGTTAGTGTCACTGTATCAGAGGGTACATGCTAGGGAGTAAGATATAGGAAGACTGAAAAGGTAGGAGGAAGCTATGTTATAAAGGGCTTTGAATGCCAAGTAGAGCACTTTGTATTTGCTCCTGGAGGCATCGGGAAGCTACTTGAGTTTACTGAGTAAGGGGTTGGGTGGGAAGGCAGAAAGGAAGTTGGTTGACATGATCAGACCTATACTTTATGAAAATCGTTATCATGGCTAAATAGAGAATGGACTGGAGTAAAGATCTGAGGCAGGCAGCACCAGCCAGCTATTACGATAATCCAGATGTGAGGTAATACGGGACTACATCAGAGTGGTGGCAGTCTCCAAGGAGAGAAGGAGGAATATTCAAGAGATGTTACATTGGTGAACTCAGAAGGCCTTGGCAACAGCTTGGATAAAAATCAAAGGAAAAAGAGTAAAACATTTGTAAAAGGAGAAACTATTTACAATAATGACAATAAATTTAACATATTTAAACATAGGATACTTTTAAATAACTGCATTAAGAAAACTATAAAGTTATTTTAACAGAAGTAAAGAGAAATGAAAAATTAGTTGGCTGTCCATGCAGAGAATTAGGTCAATCCAATATAACAACGTTAATGCTTTTGAAAATAACTTATAAATTCAATCTAATAGCAATCAAATGCAATTCACTGCTTTAAAGAATTAGATAAAACAGGAAATTATGGGAAAACAGGCAAGAATATTAAAAAGAATTCTAAAAAAAAAGATAGGAACTTGTCCTGCTGGAATTCAAAATAGATTCCAAAATACTAATCATCAAACTCTCTGTTAATTATATTTCTTACGCTTCTCTATGGGTAGGAGAAGGAGGGAGAGAATTTAAAATAAAAAATATGAAAAATGGGGAAAAAAGACAAGCATAGTAGTTTTGTTTTCTCCATGCTCCTACTACACTTTCCATAGAACTCAGAACACTAAAGGAGACTTTAAAGATAATTAATAATTTATTCAGCACTATATATCAGGTACTATAGTAAGGGAAGAAAGTATAAAGAAAGATAAAAATGGTCCCTGCCCTCAAGAAGTTCACATTTTAATGGGGGAGAAAACCAACCGCATATTGATATATGAGCAAAATGAGACAGCATCATCTAGACTTTTGTCTAGAAAATAAATAACTCAAAGCATGGTAGAAATAGAGCAGAGCATAAAATTATGATCACTAGAAGAGTAGCCATTGGGATTTTGTCACCAAGGATATGTGGTGTCTGAAGATTTTCCCTGTAGAGACAATCAGGTGTTACCATTCTAAAGGAACTGTGGTCCATAAAATAAAAGAATATTTGCATCAAAAAAAACCCTGTTACTAGAAAATAATTAAAAATAAAAATTAACGGAATATAAGAATCCAGAAATAGAACCAAATATATAAAAGAAATTAATATTTAGAAACCCAAAATTTAAAACTTTCAGAAAAAAATTCACAGAGGAGCTAGCTTCTAAATTGATCCATAAAAAGAAAGACTTTCAACAGAACTGGGAAGAAGTTCATTCTAGGCATGAGAGAATGATATGACCAAAAGTACAAAGAAAGGAAAGGACAAGATGAGAATGAGAAATATAAAGTTGTATAGTTTAGCTAGAATATAAAGCACATGAAAAAAAGTAGTATAAGATAAGGTAAGAAAGGTAGATTGGAGCAAGACTGTGGAGAACTTTGAATACCAGGATGGGATTATATTTTACTTGGTAAGAAAAAGAAAACCCTTGAAAATTTTTTGAGAAGTAGAAGAATCAAAATGGTACTTGAAAAGATATGTATATACTATATCTGACACACAGTAGGTGCTTAATGGACAGCTAAGTGGCACAGTGGATAGAATACTGGGTTTGGAATCAGGAAGACTCATCTTCATAAATTCAAATCTGGCCTCAGACACTTATTAGCTGTGTGACCCTGGGCAAGTCACTTAACCCTGTTGGCCTCAGTTCCTCATCTGTAAAATAAACTCAAGAAGGAAATGGCAAACCACTCCAGTGGTCAGTCATGACTGAAACAACTCAACAACAACAAAGTGCTTAATAAATGCTTGTTGACTTCAGTAAGCAACACACTCAAAAAAGGACACAGTAGAGTCAGGAAGACCCGTAAAATTGTTCTTACAGTAGGTGAGAAGCAATGAGTAAGTGAACAAGGAGTCAAAAGGAGACAATTTATTAAGTGCCAACTATGTGCCACTTTTCTGGCTAACAGGAAGCCACTGAATGCTTTTGAGTAAACACGGTAGGAATGGTACATTAGGAAGATTGTGTGAGTTAAGAAGAATGGCTTAGAGAGGCAGAAACAAGGAGAACAATTAAGAAACTATTACAATACACACAGAGAAAAAGATAACTAACAATGTATGATAATATATGTGTAATATATTGTTATATTTCAAATTAATAAGACAGAAAAAGTACAAGTGAACTTAAGAGGCTTATAACTTGGGAGACAGAAAAAGAGCTGGGGGGTGAGAATGGAGGTGGGAGAAGGGGCAAGAGGATAAGCAATGGGAACAGAGTAATACAGGATTTCCCCAACAACTATTTTCCCTTCTCCCACTTAGTAGATTGTTTCCTGGCTGTCTAATCTAGGGCCTGACCTGGCAGAGTACACAACCTTTACAGTACATCAGGATGCCCTTTCTCATGAGCTGGATCCTTAGTTTCTTGCTTTTTTTGGAAAGACAGAACCTGGGATGTTGTTTTTTTCCCTTAATACATTGGGTGGTCTACCAATAAGCACTCAAGTATAAATAACAACAAAACTTTTGAATCATTCCAGATAATGCACTGATGCATGAATGTCAAAATCCAGGCAGATCCTAAGAAAACAGTAACGTTAGTCCACCAAATCCTAATTTACACAGCACATTTTTGTCATAAAGGTTTTCCTAATGTTCTGAGAACATATGACAATACACACACATAATCCATCTGTAGAGCAACTTCTGTTTTGCAAAACTACCAACTTTACATCATCATCATTTTTTTTACTTTGGCTACAGGAAGATATCTTATTTTATTGTGGCTATTTTAAACGGGGTACATATTTCCTTGAACAAATCTTTCCCACACCCAATCCCACACAACACTTTTACAACCATTTTGGCTAAGGGTCAGTGAGTTAATTCAGTTTCACTTTATAGAACTTTCTAGTTGAGATGTACTTTAGCATATGCTGCCTTCCTTAAAACTCTCCTGATCCTGAAATTCTGGAGATCTAAATGCTAGTTTTAGGTCTGCCATTATCTCACTGTGACCTTGAAAATGTCACTTTTCTGTTTAGATTTCAGTTTTTTCATGCAAAAAATAATGAACATGCTGGATGAAATGATCTCCAGGTTCCCTTCCTTCTCTAATGTCTAACATTCAACCATTATCCCCACTTAGGCTAGACCAATGCCTGTCCACCTTCAGGTCTTGCTATCAGCAAGTAGCATTGTAAAGTGTTTGAGTTTATTAAATCTGACAATTTGGTGCACACACTTGTAGCAGAAGATATAATTGCTAATAATAATAATAATAATAATATGTATATACATACACACACACACACACACACACACACACACACACACATATATATATATCTAAAACTTTAAGTTTTGCCATGTTCTGTACAGGTTATCTCAGTTGATCAGATAATGCCACAGGCTGTACGCCTCTACACTATACCACCTATCTAGTTTTATTTTTACCACTTACAAATTCACAATGTAACTACAAAATTCAATATTTTCATTCTTTACACCAATATATGATTATTTTCTTCTAGAAAGTAGTTGGAAAATGAAAAGTTTAAGTGACTAACAACATTAAGATTATAGGATATAGAGCTAGAAGAAAGGAAAGGGCATCCGTTTCAGACCCTTATCTAATCCAGAGGAGTTTAACCTGGGCTCTATAAACTTAGATTCTTTTTTTTAATATGTTGATAGCTGTATTTTAATATAATTGGTTTCTTTTGCAATCCTCAAGAATTTTATACATTTAAAAACATTATTCTAAGAAGAGGTTTATGGGCTTCTCCAGACTGCCAAAGGGATCCATGGCACACAAAAACCTGAGAGCTCCTGATCTTGTTCAACTCTCTCCTTTTAGAGATAAAAGAATGGAGACTCAGAGAAGGGTAATGACATTTCCAAGTCACATAGTGAGGTAATGACCAAGCAGAGACAAGAATTTAGCAAACCAAAATGGTCTAAAAGTCCTATCTGAGGGGGCGGCTAGGTGGTGCAGGGAATAGAGCACCAGCCCTGGAGTCAGGAAGACCTGAGTTCAAATCTGACCTCAGACACTTAACACTTACTAGTCATGTGACCTTGGGCAAGTCACTTAATCCCAATTTCCCCTCCAAAAAGAGAAAAAAAAGTCCTATCAGAGATTGGATGTGGGAAAGATTTCTTCAGAGAACTATATAGCCTGGTCAACATAGTTATAAGACAATTAGATAACTTACTACAGCCAAAGTAGGGGGGAAAAAATCACAAAAATGAAAAGTTGTTCATTTCACACACACACAAAAAAGTTGTTACACGATTGGATTCTGTATGTATATATGGTGCATACTGACAGTAAAAAAATTTATGACTAAAAAATGTTATTCAATTAGGGTTTGAGTCATTTCACAGAGTAGGAAACTGAAGACTGTAAAGCCATACATGAGCAGCTTTCCAGAGGACTGCTGCTGTGAACAGCTTTCAAGGTTCTGATTACATAGTATAGTGAACTCTCCCTTTATTCAATAACAAATCAGAGCAAAACATTCATAGAAAATCAAAATACAGCATTCACAATGTTACAACCCAACAACTTATCACTAAAATGGCTAAAGTGGTTACATAG
>CM053583.1:338371030-338399715 GCA_028627135.1 Pseudochirops cupreus
TCAGCTTGACTCGAGGCTAGCTCTCAGTTTCCATGGTTCCTCTTCCATGGTCCCAAGCTCCAGCTGTCACCTGGGTTCAAAGGCAGGCAGCTCCCAGCTCCTTGTGCAGCTCCTTGTCCAGTTTTCACATAGTTTTAAACAAAGTACATTCATTTAGTCAATCACAAAATCCTTAATTCAATCACAAAGTACAAAAGTCAAAGTTCTCCACCCCTATGTCACAGTAAATCATAATCTTCTCAGTCAGTACATAGTATCCAAGTAAAGTCTTCTTTCAGTTTGACTCTAGGTTGGCTCTCAGCTTCCATGGTTCCTCTTCCATAGTCCCAGCTCCAACTGTCACCTAGGTTCAAAGGCAGGCAGCTCCCAGTTCCTTGTCCAGCTCCTTGTCCAGCTTTTCATCCAGTTGAAGCTCACATTCCATACTGAAATTCACAGTGTCCAGTCCACCTCAAGTCTTTCACAGTTCCTGTTTCTGGAAAGACAAAGCTTAACAGAGCCACAATAACATTCATGCACATTGCCAGCACCATCATCAATTCACTATCTGCCTGTGAAATCAACTCAGACCTACCAACAAGGTCTAAGAACTCAACATAAAACAACAACATAGATATAAACACAGACCCACAAACAAGGTCCAAGAGGTCAGCACAAATCAGCAGTAAAGTCCCAAGACCTCCAAAACCCTCCTCCAGGACTTCTGTAAACATACAACCAGAAAATCCTCTTTCAGGGCTTCCAGTAAGGTCCCAAGGCTTCTGTACAAAGTATCACAAACAAACATCAACACAGACAGAGCAGACAAACAGAGTGCTAGAATACCACAAATTTTCTGCTTCTTGACTCTGCCACCACAAGAGTCCTGTTCTCAGTTCTGCTGTCTCTAGCCTGGCCTCTCCTTCTATATGGTCATTAGCTCCTTGCCTTCCTGTTGCAGCAGTTCATGAGTTCTAGGGTTCACAAGTTGTAGGGTTCACACATTATGTTTCCTAACAGACTTCATACAAGGCTCAAAAGAAACTTGAACTGAAACAAGGTGTGAACTACTTCTGTGCTTGCCATTACAAAGAGGGTTGCGATTTCCCCAAGGTCATCATATAAGTAGCACAGCCAGGGTCCCAACCTAAATGTTCAGAACTCAAACCTCACGTTCTTTCTGCTACACTACATCATTTTCAATTCTCTCACCCTTTGAGCCTAATCCAACTGAATTTGTTTCAGAGGTAAACCAACCAAGGACAGAAAGGACAGTTCAAGGACAAGGGCATTCCAGGGGTTGGAACCACTGAATGAAGGAAAGAGAAGGCATAGAAGGAGTAACTATCATTATCATTTGCATCACATTTACCATTTACAAAGTACTTTCCTCACATAAGCTCTTTAAGGCAGGCAATACAAGTATTATTCTCCCCATTATACAGATAAGGAGACAGGATGAGTGATCAGTATGACACAGTGTTAGCAATTTAGGGACATTTGGGGGCCAAAAAGAGAAAGGCTCCTGTGTGCTCATACTATAAAGGAAGAAAGTATCTACAATTCCAGGGTCAATTTAATACTTCAAGACATATTTCAGGGATAGTGTCTGATGCAAGTGGTTAGAGACCTGTGAGAGGAATTGTGGTGAAGTAGAAAAGTCACTGAGATTTGGAGTCTAGGGACCTAAATACACATTCTTGCTTTGCCACTTACTTCATATATGACCTTGAACAAGTCGTATAACTTCTTTAGGATCTATTTCCTCATATGAAAAATGAGAGGGCTTTGGACTAGATGACCCCTAAGCCCCCTTCCAGCTCTATAAGACCTGGAGTTTGTGGTAAGAGATTAGGTCAGGGTTACATGGGAGATAGGGTGCTTAGAATATTTGACAGTAACGCTTTGGGGAAGAAACTTGGATATGTGATTGAGTGCCAAGGCAAATGTGGAGGAGGGAATCTCCAGATGTGCCCTAAGTACCTAACTGGGAGTTTACTTATGGGAGTAGGAAGATGATTTCTAGGTTCTAAAACCTTCCTTGACTTCCTTTCCCAAACACCTCCCTTACCCCAACAATAACTACGCCAGCAAGGAGAGAATGACACTGAAGTCTACCAGATCTGATTTTATATCCTGTCACATTTCAGAATCTTATCTTTCTGAAGTCTTACTACATCTTTTTAGGAAAGAGATAATAAGAGCATAAATGAAAATTCCAGAATAATTTCAGAACGTTATTGAACACAGACAGGGTTAGAGCCAGAAGTCGAACTCAGGTCTTGTGACCCTAAAGCAGTGTTCTTTATCACTATCTCTCCAGAAACAACTGCCAGGCAAGTACTTGAAACCTGAAACTCAAGGAAGGAATCTTTGGCAGGAAGACAGGGGAAGAAAGTTCTTTCTCATCCTGGGAGTGAGATGAGAAGGAAAGAAATACAACAAACTTGCAGACCCAACATGATGAGACCAACTATAAGATCTTTGCAGCTATAAGGAGCTGGCTCTATGAAGAAAGAATTATATAAACAACTTGTGACTGTTTCTCAGAGAGGAGCCTAGATTAATAAAAGTTCCAGATATTTGTCATTTCTGTGATGTTCATTTACCAACAATTAATTTGACAAACATTTCTTAATGTTTTCCCAGTTGTATGACAGATACTATGTTAGGCACTATGGGGATACAAAGATAAGAAATGCCCATATACTGTCCTCAGGAGCTTACTATCATTTGTAGCCTGAGAATTATGATGGTCATCAGGGGTTCTATTAAAAAAAAGACATTTAGGGGCAGCTAGGTGGTGCAGTGAAAAGAGCACTGGAGTCAGGAGGACCTGAGTTCAAATCCAACCTCGGACACAACACAAAAACTAGCCATGTGACCTTGGGCAAGTCACTTAACCCCAACAGCCCTATCTTTCCCCCTCTAAAAAAAAAAAAAAAGCAAAAAAAAATTTTTTTCAAAGTTTAAACCAAAGTAGTTAATTCAACAATCAATTTAATCCAAACTGGTCAAGCTGGTTTGTATACAATACCACCAAAGGTTTTTACTTTCCCACAATATAAGACCCTCCAACCTCTTTTATTTTTCAGATATAGACCCTTGAATGTGTCTTTGATTTCTCTCTGTTTTCTTCCACACATTCACTAGAAATAAAAAGACATTGATAAAGCTGAGCCAAAAAAAAAAAAATCCTTCTCAGGTGCTTCCGGAAAATGTCCTTTAAAAAAAAATAAATGCTTGACCCATTAAAAAATCACAACAATAACATGAAAGCCAAGAAACAGAAAAAGGGTGAGGCAGGAGATTCAGGGAAAACTCATTCATTGAAAACCTCTACAATGCACAAATCCTGCAGGCAAACTCTGGCTTTTAGCCCGAGGGAGCCAACACTGCTTTTTAAGCTACAGCTTGAATTAAATGGAAAACGTAGCCAAGAACACACAGAGATATGGTGAGGTGAGGGTGACATAAACAGCATGAAAAGAAGACATTGGTTATGAGATGTGGCAAGAAGGAGAGACCGCAGATGCTTTTCTGGCGGTATGCAAGCGCACTGAGCCCCAGGTGGAAACTATGAAGTAATCAAAACAATTTGGTATTTAAATCTCATGGAGGGAAAACCCATATATAATAAAAATGGAACAAACATTAGGAAAAATTAAAATTTCTGGGGGTACTATTCCCCAAATGGAAGAATGCTACCTACTATAACAGCTGTGAGGAATCCTGAAATTCTTACCATCTTCCATTTTGTAAGCAAGTCCAACTTTCTCTTTCTTTACTCATACAATTTCCATTCATCTCTAAGAGTGTGAGAGGTAGTCTGGCACAGTGCAGAGAAGACTAGACTGAAAGTTTGAAAGAAGTGGGTCCAAGTCCAGTCTAACACAGACTGACTGTGTGACCATTGGCAAGTCACATAACCTCAGTGCCCCCAAACAGCTAGGATTTTATGCTTCAAATGAGTTGCTTCTGTACAAGGGGAAGGAATTTCTTCTCCACATTGAATAAATCACAAGTCCGAATGCCATCAACAATGCTTCAGTTCCACTCACCAGATTATTCAGTCTTCCAAGGTAAAGCTGTCTATGGAAAAGGAAGCAATAGTCAGGTATCCAGTGAGTCTAGATTTGCCAATGAGTAGTTTATACTCAAAAGGTATCACATAAAGTATGAGGAGAGGCAAGGTAGTATGGTGCAACAGTTCTCAAGGTGTGGTCCAAGGACTCTTGAGAGTTGCCAAAGGGGTCTGCAAGGTCAAAACTTTTTTCACAATACTAAGACATTTTAATTTCAGGGGCAGTAAATGTGAATAGATATAACCTATATAAACAAAAATTCTTGGAAGGTAAAGTGTTCAATAAATTTAAGAATGTAAAGGGGTTCTGAGACCATAAAGTTTGAGAATAATTGTTCTGAGAGACTGCCTCAGAGTGAGGAAGAGCTGAGTTGAAGTCCTGGCTCTGAAACATACTGGTTGTGCTATCCTGAGTAAATCACTTAGCCTCTCACTGGCCCACTCCCAACCCCCAACAACTCTCTAGGATGACAAATTCCAGTGGCACCTGGCACAGCAGAAAGATTACTTGCTCTAGAATCAGAAGACCTGGGTTCAAATCTTACCTGAGAGCTTACTATCTCTGTGCCCTTTGGCAAGTCACTTAAACTCCCTGGGTCTCAGTTTCTCCATCTGTAAAATGAGAGAAGAATTGGACCACATGGCCTCTGATTTCTAAATCTGGGATCCTATCATCCCTTCCCGTGAATCTGCATTAGTAAAAGGAACTTCCTGAGCCAGTGAAATCAGAGGTCTAGTCCCAAATTCCAAAGTAAAACAGTATTTTTTCATCAGCGTTGAAGAATTTCTGCATAAAAAGAGTCCTGAGCATTTTAGTAACATTGTCTCCGGTCATAACCATAACATCTTAAGATAGGGAGGAGCCAATAACGTTATTTTTACATATAAATAAATTCTTAGACAGAGAGGTTAAGCATGTAAGTTTAACAAGAAACTGTGTAGCCACATTAGGAATACAATCTATATTTCTTGCCTAAGTAAAAAAAAAAAAATTCTCTCCATCACACCATTCTCTTACAGGAAAGAAGGACCCAGTTGAATATTCTGATTGTTTTAAATCCTGATCTTATTACACTAAATTATCACTTATGTAGAGGGTCAGGTTTCCAGAAAACTCGCCCCTCTAGAACAGACTCACAACGCTGGATGTAAAGAACAAGAGATGTCTTTGAGCACCCAAAATAGCTGTTATAAAGCTCCAACCTAAGGCCACACACCACTCACAGGTCCTTCAATTCTTACTTAGTGCTTCTTATTTTATATACATTTCTAACCAACTTAATGGGCAATTAGAGGGAGTGGTGCTTATTAGCTGTGTGACCTTTGATAAGTCACTTAAAATACTGTTTGCCTCCCATTTTTCTCATCTGTAAAATGAGCTGAAGAAGGAAATGGCAAACCTCTATAGTATCTTTGCCAAGAAAACCCCACATGGCATCACAGAGAATCAGGCATAACTGAAATGGCTCAAAAACAACAAATGACCAGCTCAAACAGCTTAATCAGCCAGTCCAGAATATTGGGATCACAGACTGAAAGTGCAAGAAATACTTAAGCTCATTTAGGACAATGAGTCTCAAATTTTTTTGGCCAGAACCCCTTTATACTCTTAAAAATGCTTGAGGATCCCAAAGAGAGTTTTTGCTTATTTGAATTAAATCTAATCATATTAGAAATTAAAACATCCTAATACTATTATAGAAATGGTTTTGACTTCTCAGACTCCCCCTGAAAAGGTCTTGGGGGGGAGGTCTCCAGGACACAACTTGAGAACGACTGATCTGGTAAAAATTTCTCATTTTGGGGCAGCTAGGTGGTACGGTAAATACAGCACTGGCCCTGAAGTCAGGAGGACCCAAGTTCTAATCTGACCTGAGACACTGGACATGCTTGCTAGTAGTGTGACCCTGGGCAAGTCACTTAACCCCAAATACCTTGCCTTCCCCCCTCAAAATAAAATTCTAACTTTACAGAGCAAAAAAACTGAGGCTCAAAGAGATTAACTGTGTTGCTCTAGATCACACATGTAGTAAGAGGCAGAGCTGGGATTCAAACCCATTTCTTCTGACTACAAATGCAGGGTTCCCCCAAAACAACAGCCTGGAAAGTGGGGAAAGGAACATACGACAGAAGAATCAACAGTCTGGCAGCAAGGGAAAAAAATCAACAGAAAAAGAATACACAAATCATATGATTACAGGACAGTATAAAAATGAATATTTAATAACACAAGTTAATTTATGTTATTAATAACAGTTATAGCATTTACAGGGCACTTTAAGGTTTGCTAAGCAATTTACAAATATTTCATCTCAGCTTTTAAGAAAACTCTATGAAGTAGGTGCTAGTGTTATCTCTATTTTACAGATAAGGAAAGAGATTCAGTTAGGTGACTTGCCTATTAGTAAGTGGCTACAGCAGAATTTGCATTCATGTCTTCCCGACTCTAAGTCCAGCACTCTGTGCCATGTGCCACCTAGCTACCTGTGTTCTATATTCTCTGTTTTAAGGCACCTGGAAAGTATGTAAAACACAGAAAAGTTTCCATTTAAAATTGCTTTAAAATTGTAAAGCATTTGCATTTGAGGTAAAATTAACTAAATTCAATTACCTGGATACTTTCTGTAGAACACTTCAGTCCCCAGCCACACTGGATAAATGAGACATTAGTGGACCTAACCGTATTCTCACTTGTATTATTCTGTGGGGCAGCTAGGTGGCGCAATGGATAGAGTGCCAGGCCTGGAATTGATCTTTCTGAGTTCAAACACAACCTCAGACATTAATAACTGTGCAGATCATTTAATGCTGTTTGCCTGTTCCCTCATCTGTAAAATAAGCTAGAGAAGAAAATGGCACACACTCTAGTATCTTTGCAAAGAAAATCCCAAAAGGAGTTTATGAATGAAGAGGGAGATACAACTGAAAATGATTGAAAAACAACATTATTCTGTACTATCTTCATGCATTGGGCCTGTTTTAAGCTCCTTAAAGGCAAGAATTGAGTATTATGCTTTTTAATAATAATAATAATAATAACTGACATTTACATAACACCTTAAGGTTTACCTAGGACTTAGCATACAACACCACCTCTTTAACCCTCACAAGAGCCTTCAGACAGGGGTACCGGTAACTCAGTTAATTTTCCACTTTCCTTCGACAACTCTGCTTGGTATGGACTCCACGGAACATCACGCCCTGGTACCAGATACCGCCCGGTACTCTGATAATCATTTTCAGCTTCTTTTTTGTGTGTTGTCTTCCCCAATTAGATTATAAACTCCTTGAGAACAGGAGCTATCTTGTTATTTTTTTGTATTTCCAGCCCTTGGCACAGGACCTGGCCCACAGCAGGCTCTGAATGCACTAAACTGCACTGAATTATCATTGACTCGCTTATTATGATTGAATTTCCTCTACCTCTTTTTTCACTTTATTTTATTTACTGGAATACCATTTATTTATTCATATATTATGTATATACTTATGGTTTACATATTCTTTATGATACATTGCTTATTATTCATATGATTTTATATATTTTATTGGTTATATATTTAGACTGCTTATCTCATTTAAATTATTTCATTTATATTTTACTTTTATGTATTTATTCCTATATTTATTATTTATTCATATAATTTATAACTTTATTTACATGTTTGTGTTATTTTATATTTTATTATTCATGTATTTGTGGTGTTTTATTTATCTGTATGCTTCATATATTTATTTACATCTTTTTTTGTTTTTTTATAATTGAATTTCCCCTGTTTTTCCAGATGAAAAGATTTGCTTGCCCAGGGTCACATAGTTCCTAAGGGTCAGCGTGAAATGAAAGTACAGGTCTCTCCTCATTCCAAGCACAGCACACTTTCCATTCTACCACACTGCCTCCCCCAAGCACAAATCCAGGAGCATAGGAAACACTTAAATACTTGCTGATGGGTCTTGATTAGTTATACTCTCTGAGGTCTCCTCCAGCTCCAGGGTCTTTAATTCTACAATACCAAAGTGTCTCCTTCTGTGACTACTATGTTTTTCTAAATCTTGACTAACTACCTAATAATAAGGTGCACAAATGCCTCTTGTCTGTGCAGCTGGTGGAATACAGTCTATAACCAATCATTTCAACACATAATTGCTTTATTTACTTTATGAACCACCTCCAAATTTGTAGAAACCAGGATGTAGTGCTAGCTGACTGATGGAAAGGTTTGATTCAGAAGTTGATGGTTTTGCCATCTAAGTCAGCATTAACTCACCTTCTAAAAGTAAGCTGGCTGGTTCAACTTAAATTGAGACAATAATTGGAAAAATTACCAATGCATCTACTTCCCTCTTCAATCCTCTGAGAGTTCATATGGTCAGTCGACAAGTCTTTAAGTACCTAACTACCTACTATGTGCTGCTCTCCTCTCTCTGCCATCTTTTCTGGAACATTTCAGTGCTTGTCAACACCAGAGGACAAATGTAAAAGATGTGGCAAATATCAGGGAGTGGAAAAAGAGTTAGAGCAGCAAGAAGACTTGAGTTCAAATCCTAGCTCTGCTATTTACTACCTCTATGATCTTAGACAAGTCACTTAACTTCTCCAACCTTATCTTCTGTTTCTTTTTATGTAAAATGAGAGGGTTGATAATAGATGCCTCAAGTATCTTCTAGATCTAAATCCTATGATCAGTCAATAATAGTCGATAAGCATTTAAGTGTCTACTTAAGATCCTATAAAATGCATTTGATATTGCTGTTAGCCAGGCAGCGAGGTGACATAGTGGCTACAGCACTGGGCCTGAAGTGAGGAAAACACCTCTTCCTCAGTTCAAATCTGACTTTAGACACTTTCTAGTTGTATGACCCTGGGTAAGTCACTTTACCCTATTTGCCTCAATTTCCCCATCTGTAAAATGAGGTGGAGAATGAAACTCTTTTCCAAGAAAACCCCACAAATGGGGTTCACAAAGAGTAGGATATGACTCAACAACAATGACAATCTGTTAGCCACTTAAGAGAAAGTTAAGAGCAGGGAGAGAAAATTAGGTCTTACATTTTAGGAAGTTGAATGTAAGCTTGAGAATAGAAATTTGCTTGATTCTTTGTATTCATATCCCCAAAGCCTAGCATAGTGTTGGTTACATAGAAAGCACTTTAAAAATGCTTACTGATTAATTCATCTATTTGGAGTGCATTTCATGACATTAATCCAGATGGGTGGGGAACCTGCCATCTCCAGGCCACATGTGACCCTCAAGGTCCTCAAGTGGGGTTGAACTTAAGGACCTAGAGGGCAGGTTGCTGGTTCCCCACTCCTGGCCCAGCATGTTAATCAACAAACATTTATTTAGCACCTACTGTGTGTGACAGTGGTAGGGACCTCTAAATAATACACCACAATACAGATAAAAGTGCTTAAGAGTCTGCAGATCTGTGTTCTAGGCCTGGTCCTGACACCACTTGGCTGTATGTCCTTAAGCAAACTCTATACCTTCTCTGGATCTCAAGGTTTTCTTCATCTGTAAAATGAGAGGATGAGACTAAATAATCTCTCAGGTCCCTTCCCTTATAGCTCTAAAATATTTTTGGTTTATTTTTTTTTTCTTAGTCCATCAAAAACTCCAACCAGATTGAGTGAAATTCCCAACGAACAACCAATCCAGTTCTCTTGTTCTTACAGATGCATATCACATACATCCAGCTTTACCAGAAGAGAAAGATGGTGAAAGTGAATCTACAAGAATTAGAGAAAACAGGCCTTAGGAAAGGACTTTGTGAAAGTGAGGGGGCACCTTACTTGCCTATACTACCACTGATGGACAGAAAGGGCTTTCAGGTGAAATGCAGGAAACAGAAGGTAGAACAAGCAACTTCTTGTCTCCTTTTTCAGATCATGTATTGCCCCCCTGTGGAGAACAAGTACAAAGAAAAGTGCATGGGAAAAACAAAGATTAGCAGAAGAAAGTGAAGTTTTATGATATTTCTTAACCCCTCACACTTCTTTCACCAACCACTCAGGCAGTTCCCTTGATAAAACTTTAATAGACAGAAATTTTACTAGATGGTGCTATGAGCCAATAGTCTAATAATATATTGTCATAATACATGAAGTATTTCAGGATACAAATTTCACATGTGGGAATTACTTAACCCCACAGGATTGTTGAGGAAAACATTCTGGAAACCTGTAAAGTACTACAAGAAAATGTAATCTATTATTATTGATGATCGTTTTCCTATTATCAGTAATATTTTCAGTAATAATTTTGGTGATACTTGTATTTTAATATCTCACAGTGCTTTTGAGGTGACAAAATTCTTTCTTCACAACCTAGCAAAGTAGTATTTATCTTCATTATTTATAATTATACTATTAACTGCAGCAATCATTTACTTAGAGATACACACATTCACATAAGCAACAATGTAAATGGATCAAGAAAGATATGGAAACTGCACGGGGACTGTTTAAACACAAAGTATTATGATTTAAGTTAGACTCTAAGGCACAAAGAAGACAATACAAAAGATAAGATCATTCATGGTTATCACGGTCTCCTTTTGAGTGATAACCCAGTAATTGTTATCATCGTTCAGCCAAGTCCGAGTCTTTGTGACCTCATGGACTCCAATGCTGGGTTTTCTTGGCAAACATACTGTAATGCTTTGCCATTTTCTTCTCCATTTCATTTTACAGATGAGGAAACTGAGGCAAATAGAGGTAAGTGATTTGCCCTGGCTCACACAGTTAGTGTCTGAGGTCAAATCTGAACTCAGGTCTTCCTGACCCCAGGTCCAGTGCTCTGTCCACTGAGTCACCTAGATACATTTCAATATTTCCCTTTACTGGAGTGGGGTGATGCGATCCTGTGGTTTAGTTGGTGTAAGGAACTCTTGAAGAAGAAACTATATTTGCTGATGAAAATCAACAACTTGTCCGCAATTTATAGCTCTCAAGCACCTGGGAACACTATAAGATTAAGTGACTTGTGAGCATGTACCAAAGGCACAACATGTACCTAGTGCCCCAAAGCCAACCTTCCGTTTCACCATGCCTCTTCACCAACTATATTTACAAAAACAGAACCATGTTTATTTGGTGCCTTAAACTAACTAAGAAACAAAACCTAATTTTCAAAATGTATATTAGGAAAGGTCAGATACAATGAGGAAACCCGGTCACAGCAAAGCAGAACCATCCAGGGATCTTCTATCAAGTCAGTGAAAAGGTGGGTAATACAGATCACCAAGCCTTCTTGTCATGTGACCCTTATTCTCTGCACCTAATTATACCATCTCTCTGATTATGGGCGATAGTCACAACTATTGTCTTGCTTACTCAAATGACATCCTTACAAGTCACCTACAACCCTGACTGAATTCTAGTTCAGAATTCTATATAGAACTAGGTGGGAACACACAACAGAGAAACAAGATTTGGCTAGTAACAGTGAGAGAAGAAACAGACGTAAACAGGACTCAGGACTCTTAATCAATCAACAAGCATTTATTAAATGCTGACCAACAAGCGCAAAGGGAGCTTGCCTACATGTTGAGGGGACCCCAAATAAGGTCATGATGATAGTTGAGTGGACTCAGCCAGCAAAAGGTTCTCTGGATGATATAAAGTTTGAGCAAGGATTTTTTAAGAGGTTACAACTTGGCAAAAATGAGAAAGACATTTCCAGTGTATCCTGCATATATCTCGTGTCTATACACAGTTGTTTGTGCTTCATCTCCCCCATTAGAGTGTCAGCTCCTTGAGGGGCAGGGACTTTTGATTTTCTTTGTATCCCCAGAGCTTGTCACAGTGTCTGATATGTAGTAAGTACTTAATAAATGTTTTTCAACTGACATGAGAAAGAATAGAGACAAGAAAGAGGAGGCTATATATGGAAAATAGTGAACAGATATCCTTGGCTTGTCTGAACAGTGATGGGCCATCTAAAGGCCATTAGTCACTCAAACAAACACAAAAGCAGATATAGTTCATAAGCTGAAAGGAACCTAAGGGGTTCTTAAGCTTTTTTGTTTTTTTGCCAGACTGGTGAAGCCTATAGACCAGCAGTTTTCAACCTGTGGGTCACGACCCCTTTGGGGGTCGAACCACCCTTTCACAGGGGTCGCCTAAGACTATTGGAAAACACATATTTCCAATGGTCTTAGGAAGCGAGACTCCGTACCTCTATTCATCTCCAGGCGGGTCCGCCCACGCGCAGATATGCCCACATACGAGTATTAAAGGGTCACGGCATTAGGAAGGTTGAGGACACTGCTATATAGCCTTCTCAGAATAAGTCAAGCCAACCAGCATTTATTAAGCACATTTATTAAGGTACCAGGTACCATGCTAAGTACTAAGGATATAAAGAAAGGTAAAAGATAGGCCCTGCCCACAAGGATCTGAGACTCTAATGGGGGACACAGCATGCAAACAACTATGCACAAACGTATAAATTTACATTTATATATCTTATTTTTATCTATATATTATATAAATGTAATAAATTAGGGGTGGTCTCAGAGGGACAGCACTAAGATCAAGGAGAAATAAGAAAAGTTTCTTGCAGAAAGTAGTGCTTTAGCGGAAACTTGAAGGAAACTGGGAGGCAGAGATGAAGAGGGAGAGAATCCTCAACATGAGAGACATAGAGTAAAAACGTTCTGTGTCAGGACATGGAATGAAACAGCAAGGAAACCAGTGTGACTAGATATCAGAATACATGGAGAGTACTAAGGTGTAAGAAGACTGGGAAGGTACAAAGGGACTAGGTTATGGAGGGCTTTAAAAGCCAAAGAATCTTTTATTTGATAGGGAGCCATTGGAGCAATAGTTGTATAACATGGTCAGATCAAACTGACAGCTGAGTGAAGCATGGATTGGAGTAGGGAGAGACTTGTGGAAGCAGGAACCAACCAGTAAGTTATCTCAACAGTCCAGGAGTGAGGTGATGAGAACAGACACCAGGGCAGTGGAAGTGTCATAGGACAAGAAGGGGTGTACACAAGTGATGTTTCCAAGGTTGAAACAAAAGGACTTGATCACGTGTCAGATAAAAAGGAATAAGAGAGAGTGAAGAGGGAAGGATGACACCTAGGTTGTGAGTCTGAATGACTGGGAGAACAGTGCCCTTGACAGTAAGAGGGAAGTTAGGAAATGGAGAGGGTTTGGGGAGAAAGATAAGGAGTTCAGTTTTGGACATGTTGAGTTTAAGATATCTATGAGATATCTAAATGTTTTAAATTGCATAAGATAAAATACACAAGATTAAAAAGGAACAATTATATCAAAATATAATTTGTCAAGATATTTTTAAGTTTATTTATTTTTAGTTTTCAACATTCACTTCTCTAAATTTTAAATTTTCTCCCCCTCTTCCCTCCTCCCTCTCCAAGACGGCATACAATCTGATACTCTACATATACGTTTCTATTAAATATTCCTATTTTCACATTAGTCGTGTTGTATAGAAGAATCAGAATGAATGGAAGAAACCATGAGAAAGAAAACAAAACAAAAAGAAAAGAAAATAGTCAGCTTCACTATGCATTCAAACTCCATAATTCTTTCTCTGGATATGGATGGCATTTTCCATCATGAGTCCTTTGGAATTCTTTTAGTTCTCTGCATTGCTGAGAAAGGTTAAGTCTATCAAAATCAGTCATTGCATACTGTGGCTGTTACTGTGTACAACGTTCTCCTGGTTCCGCTCACTTCACTCAGCATCAGTTCATATAAGTCTTTCCAGGTTTTTCTGAAGTCTACCTGTTCATCATTTCTTAGAGCACAATAGTAGTCCATTACATTCGTATACCACAACTTGTTCAGCTATTCCCCAATTGATGGGCATCCCCCTCAATTTCCATTGGCCACCACAAAAAGAGCTGCTATAAATATTTTTGTACATGTGGGTCCTTTTCCCATTTTTGTGATCTCCTTGGGATACAGATCTAGACGTGGTCTTGCTAGGTCAAAGAGTATGAACATTTTTTATAGCCCTTTGGACATAGTTCCAAATTGCTTTCCAAAATAGTTGGATCAGCTCACAGCTCCACCAACAATGAATTAGTGTTCCAATTTTCCCATCTTCTCCAACATTTATCATTTTCCTGTTTTGTCATGTTAGCCAATCTGATAGGTGTGATGTGGTACCTCAGAGTTGTTTTGATTTGCATTTCTCTAATCAATAGTGATTTAGAGCATTTTTTTGTATGACTATAGATAGCTTTAATTTCTTCCTCTGAAAACCGCCTTTTCATATCCTGTCAAAATATTTTTTAAGAAGCTCACAAACCGGGGGCAGCTAAGTGGCACTGTGAATACAGTACCAGCCCTGGAGTCAGGAGGAGCTGAGTTCAAATCCTGTTTCAGATACTTAACACTTACTAGCTGTGTGACCTTGGGCAAGTCACTTAACCCCAATTGTCCAGCTTTCTCCCCTCCAAAAAAAAAAAGCAAAAAAAAGAAGCAGCTCACAAACCCCAAGTTAAGAACCCTTTTCAATTCCCTCACTTTTCAGATGAATAAACTGAACAGGTAAGTAAACTGAGTCCCAGAGAGGTTATGTGACTTGCTCAATGTTACAAAGATAGCCAGAATTCAAGCCCAAGTCCTCCATGTCCATTGCTGTTTCCACTGAATACTATATGCCACCCCCTCCTTAATCAATTCTCCTTTGTCTTATGGCTGGTGCTATTTGTTGATCTTCTACTGCCTTTGATTCTGCCTCTACTTCCCAGTCTGTTTTATACCTTTGCTCAATTAAATTTTAGGCTATGTCTGGCCCATTCAAGCCAGGCAGTTCTGTTTGCTGCTGATCCAAATCAAGACCAGAGAAATGCAGGGAGTCAGAACGTGACCAGATTACTTAAGGTGAATATAAACTCATTCTCCTTTAGAAATTCAGCCAATTTTCATCATGCTCAGATTTATGGCTGCCTCTAAGGTAGGCCTACAGACTAACAAGGGCCCCAGTTTCACCATGCACATTATCAAATCACTCCCCAGCCCTATGCCCAATTAAAGATGATGGACATCTCAGAACTGGCTCCACAGTGGAAATAAAACATCTTGCTGATGAGAGATAGAACATTCTCTTGTATACACAGAAGAAAAGAAGCCAAATGAATAGAATGACTAAAATATACAGGCTCAAATATGGACCCTGGGTGAGCTAGAAAGTATTAAAAACTCCCTCAGATGTTTAGCAAATATTTATGAGGAGACAGAATGAAAAAGAAAAAGTCCTTTTTAAAAAGACCTCAGAAACAGCAGAGCTGTTTATGATGGGAGAAGATACTTCTTGTTGATGGTCAAGACTGAAAAGTGATGAAGAGCCTGCTCAAATTATCTGCAAGAATTTGCCCAAAAAAGAAAGTCTAGTAAGACTGTCCTTTAGAATGGACAAAATGTTTCATTTGTTTGTCCTTGAGAATGGAAGGATTTTAAAGATCCCAAAATACATTTTTGTTGTTTTATTAACAACTTTTACATCACATTTAATTCTGAATGAAGCCATAAGGCAGCACAGTGAATAGATGCTGGACCTGGAGTCAGGAAGACCTCAGTTCAAATCCAGCCTCAGACACTTACTGTCTATATGACCCTGGGCAAGTCACTTAACCTCTATTTGCCTCAGTTTCCTCAACTGTAAAATTGTGATAATAATAGCACCTGCCTCACAAGGTTGTTGTGAGAATCAAATGAGATAATATTATAAGCAGTCAATACAGTGCCTGGCATATTGTAAGTGCTATATTAATGCTTATTTTCTTCCATCTTCCTTTCTTCCCATTCCCCCCAAATACACATATCTATTCTCCCTTCCTTGAGTAATGATTTTCCTATAAGATATTATTTTTTTTAATTTGGCAAAACCAACCAACACACTAAGACTGATAACATACGCAATATTCTACACCCACAGTCTCCCATCCCTTCAATGAAAGGCAGGAAATGCATTTTCTCATCTCTTAACTCAAGTCAAAGGATAGCAGTTCTTCTCCTGGAGAAAACACTTTTTTTCATGTTCAGTATTTTCAGGGTACTTCATAGGAGCTCAATAAATGCTTGTTGTTTGATTAATACTTCACAATGAAAGAGTAATTTTGTTCTTTGAAAGTAATCAGCCTCCCATATGGAAGAGAAAATAGCTCAATCCATAAGTCTATTATTCTAAGATCTTTTTTTCTCATGGCCTCCTCTACAAAAGTTACTATTATAATGATACTTATTCAATTCCATACTTATTAAGTCATAATCTGTGGCTTGAGAGATTCTAATGTAAGTTAAATATTTTCTTTTCACTAAACTTAATAAACTCTAATGTTTCTCTATCATCTCCAAAATCAAGTATAAAATCCTATAGCATTCAAAGTCCTTCAAAACCTCCTCCTCTACCTTTCCATTCTTCTTACACCTTATACACACACACACACACACACACCCTCTTTGTATTCTGTGATATAGAAACTCTGACCATCTTGCTGTTTTTTGAATATGACACACCTGACTCTGGAGGCATGATCACTGGCTGTCCCCCATGCCTGGAATTCTCTTCCCCTTCATCTCTGCTCGTGACATCCCTGACTACTTTCAGGTCCTAGTTATAATTCCACCTTCTACAAAAAGCTTTTTCTGATGCCTCTTAATGCTAGTACTATCCATCTGTGATCATCGCCAATTTAGCCTGTAGATAGATATCTTGCTCACATAGAGTTATGTTCATATTGTCTCCTCTCATTAGATCATGAGCTCTTTGAGAATAGGAATTGTCTTTTGCCTTTCTGTGTAGCACTAGCATTTTGTATGTGCCTGGCACATAATAGGTACTTAGCAAACAATTATTAACTGACAAACTCAAGCAACCAAAGAACTATACCAAGAAGACTTTTCAGATACTAGTAGTTTTGATGATTTTGAGATATGTGGATAACAACACTTGAAATAAATCAACCATATTCCAGTGGTATAAATTATACACTGATTTTGTATATATTTGTGTTGACTTATCAACATATCCTCAGTCCCTAGCATGTAGAAGGCACTAAACAAAGACTTGTGGATTAGAAATTATATGAGAAGCTCATAGGACCCTAAGAAGGAACACTTTTCAAGAATAAAGCAAAAATACACAGCAGACAAATTCTGCAACAACACTGAGCCCAGGTACTAAGGAAGTACTTTCTATGTAAGCTTTTTCACTTTACTCATGAATACCTTAAGGAAGCATTAAACTACTTAGTTTTAGTGACATATGGATTATAGCTCTCCACTCATTTTTTCATGTGATGTGAGCCCACTGTTCTCTGAATTAAGATCTGTAATAGCCTTTCCAGGTCAATGACCACATGAAAAAACAAATTATTTTCTCTCTCTAGAATCACAGAATCTCAGAAGGCTAGGAAGGATCTCTGAAGCCACCGAGGCAGGTCAAAGGTTCATAACAAGGAGTCCTTGAACTTTTTTAATATTTTGATAACTTTGATAAATTTCAATATAATTGGTTTCCTTTACAATGCTGTCTCTGTAATTTTATTTTATGCATTTGGAAACATGATTCTAAGGAAGGTATGCAAAAGTTTCATCATACTGCCAAACAGGTCCATGACACATTTAGAACCTCTGACTTAGAACAACTTCTTACCCAATATAGGAATATCCCCCTCCACCAGATCACTAATAAATGTTATCCACCCTTTGCTATGGCAGGTGGTATACATAATTTTTCATTTAATCTTTCTTTCATTCAGAAAATGATTTATTATCAACAGCTCGAGTTATTGTAAAAAACATCTTATGCTAAGGAAAAAAAATAACCTGCCGCCTTTTAACATTGGTAGTAGTCCTCCTTTCTGACACCATATAGGGAATAAGTCTGCTGCTGTTTCTTCTATGTGATGACCCTTCACATTTCTGGAGAACACTGTGATATTGATACCAATCCTAGTCTTCTCTTCTGCAGACTAAAAAGATGGCAAAGTAGAAAGAGTTTTGACTTGGAGTCAGAAGGTCTGGAATTGATTCCTATCTCCAGCACTTTCTCACTGTGTGATTGTGACAAAGTCAATTCCCCTGTGTGAGACACATTTTCTTCATCTTTAAATGAGAATAATGATCACCTTTATACTACATTTCTTATGCATTTATTAAGTGCACCCACTCTACAAAGAAAGGTAAAAACATGAAGAAAGAGCATGTAAACTTTAAAGCAATGTGTAATTATGAACCATTACTATTAAATTTGCTTGAAAAGACACATTACTGTTTCCAAAGTAATTGGTCACCTGGTGACCATCCTTCTGATCACTAAGGTCTTTATTCAACCATTCAGTGAACTGCCTTATGCCTTACATCTTTGTGGAGAGGCAGCATGGCATAGTAGATAGATCACTGGTCAGCAGATCTACTTTTGAATCCAGCTTCAGTATTTATAAATTATTTAAACAAGGTTCTAAAGCTCTCAAAGTCTAAGCTTCCTCATCTATGAAATGGGAATACTCACACTTGTGTTCACAGGGTTCATTGTTTCTAAAGTGTTTTCCAAACTCTAAAGTGCTATATGAATGTGAGCCATTATTATAGGATCTGCCAGGGCACTTGCATTCCACTGGCAAAGCCTTCAAGATCCTGTGGTCACCTCCATCCACAAGGAGGTATCAGAGAAGAACTGTAGGGGAAGATTAGAAAGAATAAAAGTAGCGAACAATCATCCTGTTCCTGCAACTGTTTACCATTAAAACATGATTTTACCAACTTCACCAATCCAGGGCACTGTCTTCTGATTATTTTATCAATGACCAAACAAAAACATTATCCCAAATATTGTCTACCCAGTGCAGGTTCCAGTGAGACAACTAGCTCCCATGATCTAGACATCATACTGATATTTATGTAGCATAGGACTGTGTCAGTATTATAAGAAATTATGAGTATTAAAAAGATATAGCAAATGTCAAATATGAAAAATTCAGAGAAACTTGAGATGACCTATAAGAAACTGATACAGAGCAAAGTGAGTTGAACCATGAAAATAACTTATACAGTTTTGTGGAAATACATCTGAATTCTCATCCATGCAGTAACCAATTCTGACTTTAGAGGGCTTGATGTTTGTGAAGTAAACCTACTTGTAGGCAAACTGGTAATGGACAATAAGGGCAGAGTGAAACACAATTTTCACAAAAAGATTTATTTTTCTTGACTATACTTTTAACCACCAACTCTCCAGAAAGTCTAAGACATACTTATAACTTTAGCCTTTATTATTAACATTTTCTCCATCACTTTATTAAGTCTAAACAATCAACAAAACCATAGCTAAAACCCTGATTTACTGACTTCCAACATATAAATGATCACAATGAAAATTTAAAAATCAACTGAGCCGAATTAGCTGGCTGCTCTAGCACCCGTCAACCTCTCCCTCTTAGTTTCCAGTTTTTTGCAACCACAAAAGGTGCTATTTTAAATGCTCTTGCTCATGTGGACCATTTTCCTCTTCCTTTGATCCCTTTAAGTTATAATGTAGGGGTGATATTGGTAGGTCAAAGTTGACCCCTTTTTTTTCCCCACATATTTTTCACTATCCTCACATCTAATCTCATCACCAAACTTCAAAGTATATGTTGACTTAATTTAAATGGTCTTATTGAGTTCTTTGTGGAACTTCTCTACCTTTTCATCTTTTCTAGCTTTTCCCATTTTTTTTTTGGTTTCCACAGGCTACAGTTTTTTTCATGGAGGCTTTTTTGCCATGAGCCCTGCAACATGAGAAGACCAAATATTCAATGAAATGATGCTTATTTGTTGCCTTTGCATGCATGATAAAACCAATTTCACCAATTCTTTTATTCACCTCTCCAAAGATACTAGTTTGTGAGCCATCCTTCCATTTAGTTGCAACTTTCTTCTCTCCTCTGTTTTTGTTTATAAGAAACACATGCCAAGATGAATACCATTAAAGTTCTTTTAGTTGCAGTGTCCATGTACTAGTTGATGGACAGGTATCTCAGATGTAGGGTACCTACAGCTTAAGTTAACATTTACAGTCTAAAAGTTATGAGATTCTTAAATATCCCTTGTTCCTTTTCTGCCACTCTCCCTACATTACCATTTTAGAAGTAGAAGTTGTCCCATGGGACAGAGAATCATTTTGCACTTTTCTTAGTTTCTCAAGTTGCTATGGCCAAGGAATTCATTGCCAAGCAGTGAGCCTACTGGTGAGGCACCTCTCCATATTTAGCTGAACTGGTCCTGGGAAAGCAAACTCGAGTTTCTTTTCAGGGCCATGCTCAATGCCTTCCAAAACAGTAGAATTTGTCAGAGCTTAAGTTTCACTGGTAAAGCTTTCAAGGGTCAAAATCATTTAAAAACAACAATGATGATTTAGAGAAGGATTTCATGATTCCTATTTGTAAATGACTTTGTATCAAGCTCAGTGAGGCAGCTAGCTGACTCAGTGGATAGAGCACTGGGCCTAGAGTCAGGAAGACCTGAGTTCATATCCAGCCTCAGACACTTCTAGTTGTGTGATCTTGGGCAAGTCACTTAACCTCTGTTTGCCTTAATCCACTGGAGAAGGAAGTAACAAACGACTCCAGTATCTATCTTTGCCAAGAAAACCCAGCACTGATATGCTATGGTCTATGGCAGCATAAAGAACTGGACACAACTGAACAACTACAAAAATCAAGCATAGGAACATTGCAGAACTTCTTGGAGGAGATTTATAACCAACCAAAAGAGTCTGACCTAAACATCTACACAGGAAAAACCAGATGAAGAATTCCCTTTGTCTAGATGAGGCATGCAGTGAGTTGGACAATAGTTCATCCATCCATATTTAAGCAGACACAGAAAATGGGCAATAACTGGGCCCACAATTAAACAGGAGGAATAGAGAGGGCTAAATTTTCTTTGGGAAATTGCATAGTTTCCTTAAGATGCCAAAGTTCTTCCCCAAACAAAAAATAGGAAAGGGACCAGAGTCACACAGTATGGCTAGGCCAGTTGCCATTTATATTGTTGAAGGGAAAACTGACATCAGTGAGATCACAGGTTCATTTAAGTATGTTAGTTTAACCTCTGTTGCTACCTGGCAATCACTACATTCTTTCTTAATAGCTCACAAATCACCTACTGATATTGCAGAATTTTGCCAGGAAATCATATCCAGCTTACAATTTTTCTGTAGTTGCCAGAATCTGCCCCATGGTTGTCTCCAGTCTACTACAAGCACTTCTCTCTTTCTCTGTGATTTCTCAGAGATTATGTACAATGGCTTTAAATTCCTTCAGTGCTCTAGGACATATTTTTGTCAGATTCTAGAGATACAAATTCACAATACAATAATCAATCTTCCACTCAGGGGGCAATCATAGATCAACTCAATCAGTCACTTATCTAGCAATCAGTCACTAAATACAATCATTAGAAAACCACATAAACCCTCCACCCTTTAGTGTCCAGCAAACCTCAATTTCATCTAAGAGGAGGCCTTTTCTTTATCTTGACTTGGGGTGGTCTCTCTAATTTCCTGGATCCCCTTCCATGGTCCCAGCTCCTACATGAATCCACCAAACAGTCACCTGGATTCAGAGGCAGACAGCTCCCAGGTTCTCATCCAGTCCTCAGAGGTAGACAGCTCCCAGGTTCTTGTACAGTCCTCCGGGCAGTTCCTGGCACACACTGAAGTTCCCAGGGTCCAGCACATCTCAGACCCTTCACCTCTTCTGTTGCTGGAAATTCAAGGATCCACCAAGCCACAAACCAATAAAGGCTTATCCTGGTCATGCTTCTTCAGTCCTCCAGCAGTTCAGCTGGCCCTAGGACCCAGAAGGAATCTCAGCCTTACAGGTGGCCTTCCAGGAGGCCTTCCAGGCAACCTTCCAAGCAGCCTTCCAAGCAGCCCTCTCAGCCTTCCAGGAGGCCTTCACCAGATTCTGGTCTCAAGAAAACTCCAACTCATTTCTCAGTCAGCTTCCAGATGCTGGGAGAGAAACTCTCTCTCTCTCTCTCTCTCTCTCTCTCTCTCTCTCTCTCTCTCTCTCTCAAGAAAACTCTAACTCAGTTCTTCAGTCCAGCAGCCCAGCTCCCAGATGCTGGGACAATCCTGCCTCCTCCAACAGGAGCCACCAGTAGGAAGATTCCTGATTCTGTCTCTCTGTCTCTAGAACTCTTCTTATATATACACACACTGGCCTCCTGTCTCAGCCAACCCCCTCCTGCCATGTCAGCAACAGCAGACAGAGCTCACACCTTCTGTACTTAGCCCTAAGTTACTAAGTGCTAAGAATCTGCTAAATTGATTGCTGTTACACACTCTCTCTCTCTCATACACACACACACACACACACACACACACACACACACACACACACACCCCTGAAATGCCCTACTTCCTACTTACATCAAGTGATTCTTAACTTTTTATGTGTCATGGACCCCTTTGGTAGTCTGATAAAACCTATCAACCCCTTCTCTGAATGTTTTTAAATACACAAAATTTTATATGTGTATATACATATATAATATATATTTATATATACAAAAGAGCCCAATTATATCAAATTTTATAAATTGTCAAAATATTACAAAAACAAATTCATCACAAACCCTAGGTTAAGAACTTGTCTCAGACACTGTTCAAGGCTCAGCTCAAATATGACCTCTTCTGTGAAACCTTCCTAGTCTGTCTCCTTTCTGAACTCTTAACGTACTCTTTTCTGCACTAATGCTCATCATTTAACATATTACTGGGCACATAAAGCAATATTATTTGGGGAGGGAGAGAGAAATGGTGGAACATATACATACATATACATACACACAGATATATACACATGCACACACACACATATATATGTAATGTATACCTTATTTGTCAGAGTAGATTAAAAGCTCCTCGAGGGGAAGAAGCATGTCTAATACTATTCCCCAAGACATCTGGCATAATATTTTATAATCGGTATTCCTCCCCTAGGTTCTTCCTTTGATGCTTCTTCATAATATAAAGATTTCCATGAGGTCTCAAAGGCTATGTCAGAACAATACAAACTCCAGCATGTTCAGTTTTTTAAATAAAGACCTAATGACAGTCTACCTGTTGCTGAAGAACAGACTGGCTAAATTCAGGTTGGCCTCAAAACAATGAATTCTGCACAACAGCCCTCCAAGACCATCTACTAAGTTGTAGAGGGACTTGGATCTGCACTGGCAGAAGGCATGCCCACACTGACAAAAATCACAGATCCTTAAAGTAATATATATATAGTTTGTTTTATTCTTCTGTTGATGTAATTTGATATTAAATTGGGATTTGGCAAATTACACAGACTGTCTTGTCTTATTCTCTTTCTGTAAGACATAAGGTGTGTGAACAGATAACTAAATTCTAAACATGAATACTTTGCCAACTCCAAAACATGTCATGCTTTAAATGCTTAAAAAAGACATGCACATATTACTCCTTAACAAAAAAATTATGATCAAGAACACTGAAGTTCAGAAGAGAAGACAGATGATAGGGATTTTTTGTTTGTTTGTTTAGCTTCCAGAACTGTGTTCTTCTAAGAATTAGCCAAGATAAAAAGATACTATAAAGTACCTCTCAAAGTTGTTCTGTGCCACTTCTTTTCTCTAACAGGATTTATGAAGTATATTTTTAAATTAAAAGTAGGAATTCTACACAAGAACATGTCATATCAGACCAGAGCTCCTTTTTTCCCTACTTCTCAATTTGTTACTAAGACCCTAAGAAAATAAAAATCGAAGGTTAAGGAAATTTCCATCAACGTGAAGAAAATATTTTCCAAAATTAAAATAACAAGGTTCTCCCTGGTTAACATAACTGATTTAAGTTGCAGATATATGGCTTGCCCGAGAGATCACCTTTCTCCCTGTGCACTGTTCAAGGGCCAAATCCACATCCTTTTCAACTCTGGTAGTCTTCTAAGGAACTCACTTTTTTATAAACTGCTGAGCACACTGCCAGTGCAATATAAACATTTAATGACACATTAATCAGCACTGGAATTTCCTGTATCACTTAAATAGAAAAAAATGTATGTTTTGCAAGCCACAAAAATGATCAGATGTGAAGTTACTGCTGTATCGATTACTTCATTAACTATAGCAACTTCAAGTTCAAATTTTTTAAAGAGAGTCAGCATTGTTTGTGTAATCGGAATTTGGAGGAAAAATAAATGAGTCCAAAATACAGTTCCACTGTATACTGTGTGACGCTGGTCAACTCATTTAATCCCTCTGGGCCTCAGTTTCCTCATCTGTAAAAGTTGAAATATTTATACTAACCACTTCACAGGGTTTTTGTGAATAAATATTTTTAACTCTTAATAGTAATATAGAAACATGGGTAGTTACACCTTCAATAAACATTACTAAATCCTAACCAGTTTCATGACATGCCTGGACCCCCATATCCCCACAGGCCCCCACTGCCAAGAAGTTCCAGATCTTAAACAGCACTCATCTTGCTGTGTACCTCTCGAATGTACTTAATACATAATTATTTATTACAGCTCTCTGCATTTGTATTTTATCCCCTATACAACTGCAAGTTCCTTGAATGTGGGGACTGGGACTTAGCTAAATATTACATCTCCCCTAATGCTCAGCAGTGCCTAAAAATAGCCGATGTTGAATAAACATTTACTGAATGACTGAATGAGACCACCAGGACTCATCCCAGCACTCATGGAGTTCACCATCTCATCAGAATGTAGAATGTGTACACAAATAACAACATGAGACCTAATAATGAAGGTCGCTCTTGATTGTGCATAGATCTGACTCATGTCACTATTGTGTTCAAAGTCTTGTAATGGCTCCATACTGCTTACTGAATTAAAGTTCAGACTCATTGGCCAGACATGAGCATCTTGGCATTAACCTACTTTTCAAGCCTTGTATCATAACATATTCCCTTCTCTTTAACCCCTCTCCAGTTGCCACTCCTGACTCTCCAGACTTCTTTCTCCACCACGTCAGCAACATTCTCAGACGAGAAGATCCTTCCCCACCTGCAGCCCCTTCGTCTTGATTGGTCAGTTCCTCCCAAAACCTCCATTTCAAGATCCCAGGTCAGCCACATATATTCCCTCCTTCGCTCTTTTCTGTGCCTTTTTGCTAACAGTTCAGACTTCTTTCTCCACCATGCCCCTCCCTTCATCTACCCCCTCTTCTCTTTTATGTATTGTCTTCCTCCATTAGACCATAAGCCCTTGAGGGCTAGTATTGCCATTCTTTTTGCTTCTATTTAGTATTCCCAGTGCTTAGCATGATATCTGACCTAGTTGCTGTTATTCAGTCATTCACTCCTATTGACTTTTTGTGACCCTGTGGTCAAAGATGCCAAAACTAGCCACTGGGTTTTCTTGGCAAAGATACTTGGCAAAAATTAAGGCAAACAGAAGTCAAGTGATTTGCCTAGGGTCACACAACTAATGTGTGTTTGTGGCTACATTGGAACTCTGGTCTTCTTGACTCCAGGCCCAGCGGTCTATCCACTATCTAGCTATCTCTACCTGACAAAAAGGAAACACTTAATATAGATGCTTGACTTCCCTGCTACTGTATCAACATGAGAGCCAAACTATGCTATTTGTTTCCACATGTACACACCTAATCAATTTGTCAAACAAAACTCTGCTCTTGCTCACAGTTCTTTATACCTTGGAGGTTCTTCCCCTCTTTCTTGGTCTATTGAATTCCTAACCACCTTTGAAGGGTGAGCTCAAACGCTATTATGCCATGAAGCCTTCCTTGATTTCCCCCAGTCAGTAACGATTCTTCTCTCCAAAAAACACTCGGTTTGCACTTCATATATACACTCATGTTTCACTCTGAGAGCTGTTGAGTATGCATCCAATTTCCTTATTTCTAGCTATATTTCTAGCACTAGTACAATTACCAATCTCTACCCCACAGTTTTTCCCTCCCTCATCCCTCTGTCTAGGATGTCATAGAGCTTTGGTTTGTACTTCCCTAATGCACTTATTATGTTCATAGCATAAGCCTAGAGCTGAAAGGGACCTCCAAAGCTACCAGGTCCAACCTCTTTATTTTATAGGTAAGGAACCTGAGGCGCAGAAAGTCTACAGGACTTGCTCAGAGTGACAGAAAATTAATGTCAAAGGTAGGATTGTGAAGTCAGGTCCTCTTACTCCAGAGCCAGTGTTCTTACCACTGAACCATACATACTTCCTCAAAAGACAGTTGGAGAATTAATGTAATATTGTGTATCATCATTAACTGTATTTTTCCTTTATAAAAAAATTTTTTTTTTACATTTTGAGTTCCAAGTTGTTGCCTTCCCTCCCAATCCCACATTAGAGAAAGCCAACATTTGGTATTGATATATATGTGGAACTACACAATACATATTTCTACATATCATTTCTTTCTCTGGAGGTAGCTAGCATTCTTCTTTATAAGTCCTTTGTAGTTGATTTGAATATTCATATAACTTAGAATAGCTTAATCATTCACATTTACTCTTCAAACAATATTGCTGTTCTTATATACAACGTTCCTTTGGTTCAGCTCATTTCATTGAGCATCATTTCATGCAAGTCTTTCCACATTTTTCTAAAACCATCCTGCTCATCATTTCTTACAGCACAATTGTATTCTATCACAATCATATACTCCAGCTTGTTCAGCCATTACCCAATTGATGGGCATCCCCTCAGTTTCCATTTCTTTGCCACCAAAGACAGCACCTATAAATGTTTTAAAACATATAGGTTCTCTGAGTTCAAATCCGGCCTCAGACACTTGACATGCTTACTAGCCGTGTGACTTTGGGCAAGTCACTTAACCCCAGTTGCCCTCCAAAAAGCAAAATAAATAAATAACATATAGGTTCTAAAAGTAAATAAAAAAATTTTTTTAAATGTAGGTTCTTTTCCTTTTTCCATGATCACCCTGAGAAATAGACCTAATAGTGGTATTGCTGGGTTAAAGGATATACATAATTTAATAACACTTTGGACAAAATTCCAAATTGCTCTCCAAAATGGTTGGATCTGTTCACAATTCCACCAACAGCATATTAGCATCCCAATTTTCCCACATCCCTTCTAACATGTCATTTTCCCTTTTTATCATTTTAGCCAATCTGACAGGTGTGAGAGGGTACTTTAGAGTTGTTTTAATTTGTATTTCTCTAATCAATAAGGATTTAGAGCATTTTTTCATAAGACTATATATAGCTTTGATTTTTTTCTTCCAAAAACTGCCTGTTCATATCCTTTGATCATTTATCCGTTAGGAAAGATTCACATTCTCATAAATTTGACTCAGTTCTCTATATATTTGAAATATAAGGCCTTTATCTGAGAAACTGTCTTAATTTTTCCCCCACAATTTTCTGCTTTCCTTCTAATCTTAGCTACATTGGTTTTATTTGTACAAACCCTTTTTAATTTAATGCAATCAAAGTTATACATTTTACATCCCACAATGCTCTCTATCTCTTTTGTATTTATAAATTCTTCTCTTATCTATAAATCTATTAGGTAATATGTTCCATGCTCCTCTAGTTTACTTATGATATCTCACTTCATATCTAAGTCATATATCCATTTTGACTTCATCTTGGTAAATGGTATAAGATATTGGTAGTTTCAGCCAGACTGCTTTCCAGAATTAACTGTATTTCTAAGATTACCCAGAGAGAAGAATATGTAGAAAAAGGGCCAAGGATAGAAATGACCTAAGTTATTGATACTATATGATACTTTACATCTCATATATGTGTATGTGTATATGTACGTACGTGTGTGTGTATATACGTATGTTTGTATATTTAAGATACGTGGGTATTGTGCATGCATACACACACAATTGTACTGGGGGGCAGGGAAGAAGGGAGAAAAAAACAGTAAAAAGTACACAGCAGAGAACAAAAGAAAACTTTACAATGAAGCAAAGATAGACAGCTCTGAACACAATGTGTAGTATTTATTAGATAAGCTCTCTTGAAATGGAAATTTATTGCTATATATTTTAAATCCTCTCACATTCTGCTGTGCACATGGCAATGCTATTTTTTCTTTTCTTATTTTGTATTTAAGTTTTAATACTTAAATTTATAATTTGTTTTTTCCTTATTGTGTATTTAAATTTAAAATGAATTAATTTAAAAAAAAATAAAACAACATCCCACAATGCTCAGGTACCCACCTCTCTGTCAAGCCTTCCCAGATTCCCACTCGTTACTATACTCTCTCTCCCTTCTTCCCTCCTTATGAACAAAAAGAAGGTGCTCAGCACCTGATTGTAGGGACCCCTGGGAGATGTGGAAACTAAGTAAGTCCTAAAGAGATGTTAATATCTCCCCTTATTCAGAGCAGAAGCACCACCACAAGATGTGGTGACAATTATGGAACATAGGAATGAACAAAAAGGTGGAGTATTCACTTGAGAGAAGCTCAATAAGACATTTGGAGAAAGGGGAGGGAGGGGTGTGGACCAGGGGAGAGAGATGGGAGAATAATTCCCGGTGGCTGGCATTGCCAGGAATTGAATAACTGCATTCACTACTATCCTCAGCCCCAGACTAACAACCCCAAGAAAGGGTGCAGCTGTATTGTTCTAATT
>CM053583.1:338399815-338466597 GCA_028627135.1 Pseudochirops cupreus
ATGATTAATGAGAAGATATTTGTAGATCCTGTATCTGAGTGCATGCTGCCATGATGGGGGGGAAGGAAGGGGGAGAAAATCTGAAACTCAAGGGACTATGGAACTGAATGTTGTAAACTAAAAGTAAATAAACCAATTTAATAAAGAACTTTTCTCTCTCTAATAAAGGATGGTGTCATACCATGACTCTTCTAACCGGCCCCATCCCACCCCCATCCCTCTACAGATGTCAGATCCAAATTTTTTTTGTATTCCTTAAAGGTTGGTTGAATTTTGTTTTTAGTCAGTACCCTATGCCAGCTTACTCAAAATAAAAATTTGATTGATCATAGCTGTGTGCAAAGTCAGCTACTTGTGCTGAGTCAGTCTGAGTGATTCTACTTTAAAACCTTGCTTGGAACTTTTAAGTACATGGTAGCTAGGCTGCATGAGATGGAAACGCCATGCTCACTTATCACCTCTCCCCATGATACAAGAATGGCGGAGGAGCTGAGGCTGCACTAATTCCATCCCGTCATAACTGCATGTACCAATCAAAATACTTTGGGAGAAGTTGAAGCAGCACTCATGCCTTCTCCTCATAATTACATGTACTAATCAAAATACTTTTGCCCTTATTTGGAAATTGCTTACTCGTGTCTATTAAAAAGCAACCCTCAATTAGTCTGAATCAAGGCCAGCCACCCTCCAACTACAACCACTTTGGCGTGGTAATTAGCTTTGTCTTTTTTACCCTGGATTTCCCCTTATTTGACCAGGCAAAGCCCTAATCCAGTTTAACAACTGCTTTTGACCTGTGTGCTTCATTATTAGTAAAGAAAGAACTTGCAAAGAGAGATGGGGCAGCCAAAGTAAAGTATACAGAGAGAAGTGAAAGTAGTACCAAGAAGCAAGTGTTTTCTTTCTAAATCATTCAGATTTTCTCTTTAGTGGGGGCTCCTAAGCTACAGAAGAGAGAATCTTTTGGATTGTTGTTATATTTTAGAAACTTTGCAAGAGCAGAGAATGACCAAGTAATGTGGAGTCAGTCCTCTTCCCTACTAGACCAAGAAAATAACAAAACCAAGCCAGTTCAGTGGTCTCATGGAGGGGAAGGGCTGGCACTGTTGTGGTCACTTTCCCAACGTTCCCTTCCATGCTTGCTTCCAAGAATCCCTCTGAAGAGCTGGAGCCAAAGACAGTTATTAGAAAGTAAATCTTGTCCAGCAGGAGAGGAGTGGTAATGCCCATATTCCAAGAGTGGGGTCTCAGAGAAGGAGGAGTGAAGACCCTTTGCCCTTTCTGTTGCAGTTCAATCAGTGAATCTTTTTCTACCTTTAACCAAACAAAACACACAAAACCTCAGATACCTGGCTACATTGTATTTGATTCTAAAAAAACCTTATAAGACCACCAGGGTAGGGGTCAGTATTATTACCCCTAATATACAGATGAGGCCACAGAGGCTCAGAATGTTTAAGTGAATGGTCCAAGGTCACACTGCTAGTAAGTGGGAAAGCTAGGAATGGACCCTTTGGGAGGCTACATTATATAGGAGAAAAAAATGCTAATTGTAGAGTCAAAAATTTGAGGTTGAATCTTGACTCCTATATTTACCACTTGTGTGACCTTGGAAAAATCACTTAGCTTCCCCAAGTGAGTTTCTTCATCTGTGAAATGGGCAAATTGAAGTAGATGATTTACATAAGGTTTCTTTCTATTCTACCATCTATGATCAACAAATTTTGCATTACTTAAAACCTAGATGTTTTAGACAGAAGCAGTAGATAAAGAACATCTCATAGAATGGGGAAAAGACTAAGATCAGGGAATTAAATTAAGTAGTAGGTGATGCTCCCTCACCACTTAAAGAAGAAATTTCACTTAGATGGTATGTATGAGTGTGCTTGAAAAATGAGAAAGCTCTCTAAGAATGGAAGACTTTTTCCCTATTTCTGTTAAGGATACCACCATCCTCCCCGCTTCCCAAGGTCACATTCTGAACGTTACTCTTGGCTTTTCTCTTCTGCTTCCATTTCTATTTCCACATCTCTTGCACCTACTTCCATGACTCATACAACCACCACTTAAGTTTGTTCGGACAAGCAGCAACCATCACCTAGACTATTGCAATGGTCTCCTAATTGGTCCCCCTACCTCAAGTTTCTTCTCACTTGATCCATCCTCCACTCAGCTACCAAAGTGATTTTCTTACCCATATATTTCTCTGTTGACATCCTTTCTAATATCTTTTTCCTCCTTAACAATTCCTCACTTGTAATGTGTTGCAGTCTATTCTCATCCACCATGTACCTCTCTTTGCCCTTTGGGTGATCTTCAGTGATTTGGAAATTGTTGTGTTCCATGACCTGTCACTCTACACTATTGCCCAAAGAACACTGATGATTTTTAGGGTCTTTTTTTCAGGGAGAAACTTGAGGTCATTAAAAGAATTTTCCAATAACCCTTATCCCTCAAAAGTGATTTCCATTCATTGCAAATCTGGCCATGTCCCTCTCCTACTCAATAAAGTTCTGTGGCTCCCTATTCCCTCTAAGATACAATATAAATTTCTGTTTGAGTTTTAAACACCTTTCACAAGCTATATCCTACCTACCTTTTTCCAGTCTCACATTTCCCAACTTCCTGTACTTTTTGGTACTGCTACATGGGCCTTCTTGCTATTCCTCACACATAGTATTCCATTTCCTGGCTCTACATTTTTGCATTGGTCATCCCCAATGCCTGGAATGCACTACTCCCTTCTTACACCTTGTGAAATCTATTACTTACTAAGAAGCTCTTGAGCACCATCCTCTACATGAAGCTTTCCCTGATCTCCACAACTGCTAGTGCCCTAAACTATCTTGCATTTCATTTGTATATGCTTATATGAGTTCATGGAGTCTTCCCCTCCTAGAATGTAAGCTCTTAGAATCAACAGGATGCTCCATTTTTGACTTTTTATATCCAGTTCTTAGCAAAGAGTTTGACAGATAGTTTTAATATGCTTGCTGACTGACTTATTATTAACAGTACTATAATGAATACAATGTAAATGTAGATTCTGAGCTGGGAAAGAACCTCCTATAGGACCAGAATCTCACATATATCAGATAGCTTTAAAAAAGTGGTCAAGGCAAAAAAAAAAAGGTACACAAGTAATAATAGCTAATTTCAGTTTATTTTTATTTATAGAGGAAAAAACAGAGTCATAATACTTAGCTGGGGATAAAGTCCAAAATTAGCCATTAACCTGCATGTTGTTGTTCAGTCATTTCAGTCGTGTCCACCTCTACATGACCCCATTTGGGGTTTTCTTGGCAAAGATACTGGAATACTTTGTCATTTCCTTCTCCATCTCATTTTACAGATGAGGAAACTGAGGCAGACAGCATGTTTAGTGACTTGCCCAGGGTCACACAGCTAGTAAGTTCTGAGGCCAAATTTGAACTCACTTCTTCCTGACTCCAGGTACTATACCACCTAGCTGCCCTTAACTCGTATGACCCTGAGCAATTAATTCCCTTAGTTTCACTGAGCCTCATTTTCCTGAGTATTTACACAGCCTACATCATGATGTTTTCGTGAAATAATGAAATGAAATAATGACTACAAAAAATGCAATGTAATCAAAAATGCTATAAAATGTACCATTGTAACTCTTGTGATAATGTACTTTATATCATCGTTTGACATTGAGTGTTGAGCCTGGAGTCAGGAAGACCTGAGTTCCAACTTGGCCTTAGGCACTTACTGGTTTTGTGAAACTGAGCAAGATGCTTAACTCTGTTTGCCTCAGTTTCTCATCTATAAAATTAGATGCAGAAGGAAATGGCAAACCACTCCAGTATCTTTGCCGAGAAAGCCACAAACAGGGTCAAGAAGAGTCACACACAAATGAAACAACTCAATAACAAAAAGTTTGGAAAACTGTGTTTTATTAGATTCTTTAGAATCACTAGTATTTTGTGATTGACTCCACAAACTACCCCACTTATTGAGCTGTACTTATTAATGAAAGAGATAACAAATGACTCCTTTCACTGTGCCTAACAAAGCTGAGACGGGAGGTGTAACATGACAGGGAACCACATAACTGCAGTTTTGTTTTCTGAGGTGAGTTTTACTGTTCTGACACATAGTCCAAAGCAAATCATTGATAGCATGCTGCCATCTTCTGGCTAAAAAGAAGCAAAGTTTTTGTTTTAGACAAATTCTCTCTCTCTCACACACACACACACACACACACATAACACCTTTTTTTCCTTTTTTGACACTTTTCTCCAGGCCTGGCATTTAATTTTATTAAATTCAACAACAAAAATGTATTAGGGGTTTACCATGAGTCAATCACTGTGGTTACAATTAGACACAAAAAAAAAAAAACAGCATAGTCCCAGCATCTCACACACTGAGTGATTCATCAAATCTTACATGTATCAGTATTTTGTCAACCCAATAATCCCTGCAGAAGAAACTTAGAATAATGAAATTCCAGAGAGAATTAAGTGTTAATTTCTGAGAGACCTCAAAGATCTCTTATCCTAAACATCTCATTTTACAAAAGAAAATGAGATAAGCCTTTCTCAGATGTTAAGTGACAGATCTAGAACCCAGGCCAAACAGATCTAAAATTTAGTACTTCATACTCAAGAGACCAGGTTCTTTTTTTCAATTCTTTTGTTCCCTTCTTCACACTTACCTGTCCTTTAAGCTATAACCTTTGCCAACTGCCATCCCACCCAATCTTCTCTCAGACCAAGACCTCAAAATTACAGAATCCTAGATCTCAAGGGACCTTCAAAAAAAATCCCACAGTCTAGCTCCTTGGTCTTAAACTAATCAACATCTAAATTATACCAGGATACCCAAGATCTCTGATTATGATCTATAAGTTATCTTTGGAGATCATTCTATCATTTTGCAACCCTGAAAAGTAAGAAGTTCTCATTCACTGATTCAGTCCCATTCTCCACTTGGAAAGGTTCCTTTCACAGAAGATACTATACTCTCCTTCCCTCCCTAAATAAGTTATTCCACCCAGCTTGGAACTCTGCGCTGGAACTATGCTTGATTAGTTAGTGAATGCAAACTCATCCAAAGGACTACATATCTAGTCCATATCCATCCACCTCAGATACTTTGGGATATTTTGCCATCCCATCCAGGTTCCATGCACACACATGGCCCATCTCCTCTTGCTCTAGACAATCAACATTACCACTCCTTCTGAATATGGCATGACGATAGACTGTTATATGACACCACTCGTGATTCTTGTGACTCTCTTGAGACAAAAACTCCCTTTCCATATGTGTTGCCTCTGTCTTTTAGAATATAAATTTCTTGGGAAAGGGTTTGCCTTTTGTCATTTCTGGTATATATGGCATAACTGAAGAAGTAAGGAGCAGGTGAATGGTGTGGGGTGTCAAGGTTACTGGAAGATGGCTAGATTAACCTTAAGAATCAAGAGAGATTTGTTTTCCACTAAGAAGGGAGAAAAATGAAAAGTAGAAAGAGAAATAGACTATGCAGAAGCAGATAGAAAAGATGGGGAAGCTCACACCCGATGACCTCAGTTTATTCCATAAGTATGAAGAGAGGTCATCTGCCAAGAGGCAGTGATGGAGAGAAAAGATTGTTCTTAATCAAACAAATGGAAGAAATTGTTAGCAATGAAATCAATGACTTAGATAATTAAAAAAAATTTTTTTAATATACACAAGCAAGAGCATTATCTCTAAAATGAAAAAAAAGTTAATGGGCTTGGGGGAAAGTGCTTACAGTAAATATCTCAAATAACAATAAAGACATACAATATCTGCAAAAATAAATATTATAGACAGTGAAACAATGAGCAAAGAACATGAATAATTTCCCAAAAATGCATTGGTCATTATGAAATTAATTGATCTTTATGAAATTATGAAATGGAGGCAGCCATGCCCAGATTTTTGGGTACTCACTGGGAAAGATGATGATTGGCAGTGAGAAACAGGGCAGCAATCACACTTTAATCACACTTTAGGCACAGAGAAAAGTGGTGAAAAGTGGGAAGGGATACAGAGGCAGAAATCCCTGGGGGAACAGGGGACAGAATGGTAAAGATTGAGGAAGATGGTGTGAAGTTATATCAAGTCATATTATTCATATAACCATGGATTAGAGTGGGGAGGAGTAGACAGGATGGAAGAGTCTGGGGAGGGAGGAGTTTAGGGTCTCATTTTTATCAGGTTTTTGGGGGTAAAAGACCAACAGATCATCTGTGTTACCTAGCTGTGATATCCAAATTATCTCAAAGTTATTGGTAAAATTTCAAAGTCAAAATCATCATCTCAAAGTTATCAGCACCCTCTTGATGTTCTGTTGGTCTGGAACTGTGGAGGTCTGGATTTTGTCTGGGATTTACATATCAAAGGACCAAAAACCTTGAAAAGTAGCACCACCTATCAACAGTGGAGAACCTGCAGCCTTGAAGTCACATGTGGCCTCAATGCCACGGGTTCCTCACCCTTGAAGATGGTTTTCCCTAGTTTGATACATATTACCAAGATGGGAATTTTAGTTAATATATGATACAGTTTGTAAGATATGTTCCTTTGATCTTGGAGTGGTTTTATGTAACTTCCAAGTTCCCCTTTGCAACCTCATTTCCTGCTATTGCTCTTTTATACCGGCTACCTATAAACTTACTAAACTGACTAGAAAGGGCAGTCCGGGGGACCAGAACAAAAACAATTTTAAAAACAATGAAACACAAAATGTTAATGACCCAGTGAAAAGATATTGCCTATAAAACATTTCTAACTGAATGTACTGTGGGCCTCTCAAACTCAGCATATCTAAAATAGCACAATTCTAGCCCTCTTAATTCCAGTAATTTCTGTTGAGAGCACTGCCATCCTTCCAGACATTCAGCTTCACAATCCACAGTTCTCCTCAACTCTTCCTTCTCCCTCACCTCCAATTTCCAGTTGGTGGAATTAATGACTTCTAAGTCCCTTTTCAATTCTAGACCCGAGATTCTGTGATTATCTATCTCCTTTTTATTCCCACAGCTATCACCCTAGTCTAGAACCTCATCACTACTCATCTGAACAACTACAATAACCTCCAGATTGGTCTTCCTGAATCCATTCTCTCTTTAATTCATCCTCAACACAGCTACAAAATTGATATTTCTGAAACACAAGACTAACCATCTTACTCTCCAGTCCAAGAAACTCCAATGCCTTTCTATTGCCTCTAGAACAGTGCTTCTTTGTTTGTTTTTTGGAGTTTTTTTTTTAATTATTTCGTTTTAGTTTACAACATTCAGTTCCACAAGCTTTTGAGTTCTAAATTTTCTTCCCCTCTCTCTTCCTCCCTCCCCCCCCACCAATGGCAGCATACAATCCGATATAGGGTCTACAAATACTTTCACATAAACATTAGTCAAGTTGTAAATAAAAATTATAACCAATGGAATAAACAATGAGAAAGAAGAAACAAAACATAAAGAGAAAGAGCAAATAGTTTGCTTCAATCTGCATTCAGACTCTGTAATTTTTTCTTTGGATATGGATAGCCCTTTCTATCGTGAGTCTTTTGGCATTGTCTTATAGCCTTGCACTGCTGAGAGGAGCAGTCTATTAAAATTAGTCATCACAGATACAACACGTCTGTAATTGTGTACAATGTTCTCCCAGTTCTGCTCCCCTCACTCAGCATCAGCTTATATAAGACTCTCCAGGTTATTATGAAGTCTGTCTGCTCCTCATTTCTTACAGCACAAGAATATACCAGTACATTCATATACCACAAGTTGTTTAGCCATTCCCCAATTGATGGGTATCCCTTTGATTTTCAATTTGCCACCACAAAAAGAGCTGCTATAAATATTTTTGTACATACAGGTCCTTTTCCCACTTGTATGATCTCTTTGGAATACAGCCCTAGAAGTGATATTGATGGGTCAAAGGGTACACACATTTTTATAGCCCTTTGGGCATAGAAGAACAGAGCTTCTTAAACTGTGGGTTGAAGCCCCATGTGGGGTCTTAAAAAATTTGGCATCAGTAAAAGGTTACTGAAAGTGCAAGAACCAAAAATTAATTAAAAATCAAACACGCAATGAATCCGAGATGTTTCTGGCAGCTCTTGTCTGTATTGCATCATGCAACTTCACTGCAGCCTTGATTCTGAACACAAAGCATGCGCACTTTGCACTGCATATGCCCTCACAATGCCATTGAAAGCTGCCAAAACATGCAAAGGGGTTGCAAGTAGAAAAAGTTTAAGAAGCCCTGCTCTAGAATAAGAAGCAAGCTCTTCTGTTTGGCATTTAAAGCCCTTTGCAGTATGGTTCTTTCTGGGCTAACTACAATAATATTCTCCTTACCTCACTCTATGTTCTAACCAAACTGACCTACTTGCTATTCCATACATACAATATTACATTTTCCATCTCCATGATACCTTTGCACAAGATATACCCCATGCCTGTAATGTATTTCCTCTTCACTTCTCTTAGAATCCCTAGCTTTCTCCCGGCCTATGCCACCCCCTACAAGAGATACATCTTAATTACTAAAATTGTTAGTATCCTCCTCCATCCCACCAAAATTACCTTTTTTTTAAACCTTTTCACTTGTGTATTATTCCATATCATGTATTCAATAGAATATAAGCTCCTTGAGGGCAATAGTTATTTTTGTCCTTCTATGTCTAGCAACAAAGTACATTTCCTGACATATAGTAAGCACTTAATAAATGTTTATTGAATGAAATTGATGAATTCTCTAATAATCAGAAACAGACTGTAAGGTGGATTTAAGTGTGTGTAAGGTGGATTTTTATTATTCTTTCTTATAGTTTAGTTCCCAGGATCCACAGCCATAACAATTTCCTATTCCCAGGTGTTAGATATGAGTTCTTATAATCGTGGTTCAAAACACCTCTATCATGCTTATGCAGCATTATATAATGATAAATAATATAAACATTTGTGCTTAAAACTGTAAATATCCATTGCAACTGCACAGTGAGATACAACGATGAGACAATGGAAGCTTGTGAGGCTATTGCTAGCAAGATGCCTTCTTTGTGTATTGCCCTAGAAAGCAAGTAGGCATTGGTCAGTGAGTGGGGAACTATTCTAGCACAAGCTTGTAAGAGGAGATATAATGGTATCTTGTTTTGCTCCTACAAAAGTTATTGGGAGATGTTCAATAGCTGTGGGGAATCTCACTTATCTTATTTTACTAAGACAATGGCCATCCTGGCTCCAAGTGGGCTAGGAAAGATAAACTGGAAAAACGAGTTTAAGCCTGAGGAGTCATGTCCCAGTCACAAGTATCCTCACTACCAGACCTATGTAATCTGCATATAATCTCCATATATAGAAGGAATATAGAATATATAGAGGGAAATAAAGTGAGGAGTTTGAGGAATTTGATTATATAGAGAAAGGGAGTATAGAATACATACATACATATATACAGAGAGAGAGAGAGAAAGAGACAGAGAAAAAGAGAGAGAGAAAGAGACAGACAGAGAGAGAGAAAGAGGAATTTGAGGGATGTGACCAGCCCTAAATCTACCAGGAAGGACAGAACTGTAGACCCTCACTCCTGCTTCTGTACCAGTATGGGTGTGGCCCTAGTGAGCACCACACACACTTCCTTGCCAGAAGGTAATAAACACCTTCCCCTACATACTCTTGTTTCTGAGTTCTTTCAGTGAGAAGGGGTTTGACATTTTAAGGGGTACATCATATAGATCTTCCTAAGGGCCCCAAAGGGAAGTAGTGGGTAGAGGAAGCTTGTCCCAGGCTAACTCCCTGACCCAACAAGGAAGTCCTGTGATCCCCACAGCCATGTTGAGGGGCATCCCACATGGATCTTCCTAAAGGCCCCCAAGGAAGCAATAAACATGGAAGCTCATCCAGGGTACCTCCCTGACCCTGCCTGGGCAGTCCTGTGATCCCCAAAAGCATGTTTCTCACAAGCTAGAATGCTGTGCATGCGCTGATCAGCCCCCATATCAAGGGTTGGGGGAATCTGGATTTGCCTCAACTGGCCTCCATTGAGGCTTGAGGGGATTTAGGGAAGTACATAAGCTGTGCCTGTCTGGACTCACCCCATCAAGACACGTAGGGTTAGCTGCCCACCTTTCTTGTCATCCCCTGCTGACAAGGTAATTAGGGAATGCTGTAGGAGCTGGTGCTCCTGTTATCAGCAACCCCTCTGAGAAGACTAGACTAGAATAAAGTAAGATTATTAACCCCTCTGAAGCTGTCTTCCTGTCCTTCCTGTCTAACCAGATCAAGAGTGAACCTGTACTAGCAGCCCTCTTGTGTGTTTACCTGTCTTGCACAGGCAAAACAAGAGAACCTATAGACACCTACCCTTTTACTAGCTATAAGACTAGAAATGACAAAAATGCAACAACAACAAAAAAAAGATACATTAGTATTTTCAAGACTGTGGATCAACAGGAACTCTAATAAATTACTGAACCAGTACAAGTATAATGTCAATATTCAATGTGTTATATGAAAAAAAGGTCATACCTTTTGACTTAGTGATGCCACTATTAACATTTTATCCTGAAAAACATCATAAAAAAGAAAAGAAGCCCTAACCACAAAATATATATTCATAGATACCCAATTTGTAATAGTAAAAAAAAAATTTTTGAAAAAAATCTATCATCTATGGGAGAATGAATGAATATATTGTATACTAACATAATGGAATATTATTTTTGTTAAAATGATAAACAGGAAGCATAAAAGGAACTATATAAAAATCTCCATGAAGAGATAAAAAGCAAAATTAGCAGACTCAGAAATTTTATATGAATTAACTACTCTGTATAAAAGAAAGGGAAAGGGAGATCTCTACGACGAACAAGGCAATTCCCTGTGTAGGTCAATGCAACCCTGTCCTCCTTCTTCTCTTTTTACCAACCCCACATTACTCACCAAAAGAAAGATCTCCATTTCTCAGCCACTCTTCTTCAATTTCTAATTTTGCAGATGAAGAAATCTCAGAGCCCCACAGAGTAACTCACCCAAGGCTACATAAAAGCAGCAAGGGAAAGAGGAGGGGTTTAAATCCAGGTGCCCTGACACCAGGTGCATTGGAGCTAATCAATGGTTAGCATATTTAAGGCAGAAGGATAATTGTGGGTTTGGATAGTAAGGTAAGATGAGGACAGATAGGACCTGAGACCTCTCTGGTGCATAGACTTGAAGCACAATAGCCACTAGTCTATATTTGAGATAAGACATACCTACTCCTGAGGAGGGAGTTGGGAAGAAGGGGGAAAAAATAACTTGAAGTAGAGTAAATGGAGCAAGCCTGGAAAATGTTCTTATCTGCAGTAGACAGAAAATTTTACAATGAGTACAAGCGTGGAAGTTACGTTATTACAGGACTAAACTAAGGAAAGGCTGTGCTATGGGGTAGAATTTTCAAATCACTTCAGCATGTTTTATTTACTTCATTGGAACTGAATAAATTCTTTGAAACAGATCACCTGGCACTGACTTTAAAAACAAATTTATGAGTTTTGGTTCAGTTGGTTTCTCTTTTTTTCTTCTTTTCTTTCTTTCATGTGTGTGTGTGTGTGTGTGTGTGTGTGTGTGTGTGTGTCTGTGTCTGTGTGTCTGTGTGTGTGTGTGTGTCTGTGTGTGTGTGTGCGCACGCGTGTGTGAAAAGGAGGCAGGCTGGAGTGTTGTTTTCAGTTTGTTTAATTATCACTCCCATCTGAAAAGTCCTATTTTCATCTGCTTGGGACAGAAAAACCTAGAAGGCAACTGGAAAGCTTTCACTTTATTAGGATAACATTTCTCAGCTTTCTCATAGACACATATATAAACATCTCAGATACGCTATCAAGAAATAAGCTGTCTCAAATGCTTAGAGTACCAATACATTGAAGAATTTGGGAGGAAGGATTATGACCAGAATTTTTTGAACCCTTGCTTTTTAATAATCCTAAATGAATGAATTATGACATGTAATTTTTAATAGGCATCTATACTGTAAGTATATAGGCTAAGTTGGATATTTCTCAGACTTTGCTACAGAGAAATGCAAATTGATCTACTTCATTGATTCTAGATATTGGAAAAGCAAAAGAAAAAAATTAAAGCCTCAACATTTGTAGTACTTAGTTTATAGCTATAAACAGTGACATAACATTATTGAGATTATTGTGCCTTCAAGTCTATCAACAGAGAGATCGCTGGCCCTTATATGCTGATATGAAATCATAAGGCAACGTGGGTTAGTGGATATGGAATGGTGGACTTGGAGTCAGAAAACCTGAACTTGAGTCCTCTCTCAGATATTAATTAACTCAATGATGGGCAGTTAAATTACCCTTCTCAGAGCCTCAGTTTCCTCATCCATTAATTTGGGGCATTAATACTTAATGATATAACATAAGCCATTTCACAAGATTGTTGAGAAAAGTGTCCTGCAAACTTTATAGTGATGTATATGACATATATGTATATTTCTATTCTGAACTTAACAAACACTAAAATGACCATTTATATAGACAAAATAATGATGACAATATCTAATATTTATATAGTGCTTATTAGGTGCCAGGCACTATGGTAAGCATTTTACAATTGATATCTCATTTGATCCTCACAACAACCCTGGGAGGTAGGTGCTATTATTATCTCCACTTTACAAACAAGGAAACTGAAGCAAACACAGGTCAAGGGACTTGTCCAGAGTCAGAGCTTATAAGTGTCTGAGGCCAGGCTTGAACTCAGGAGTTTCTGATTTCAGACCTGGCACTCTATCCACTGCACTACTAGCTACAACAGGAAGAAAAAAAGTCAATGAAATAGTTAATCCCTATTTTGCACAACTTGATTTTCCTTAAAGTAGTGTATATAAATGTGAATTATCAGCATAATACCCAAGAATAGAAACATTACTATTCTGGCTCACAGCTGTCCCACTTTAATTGCTAGCAGGTTGGTGGCAAATTATAGCAAGAATGATGGAGATACATTTCTTTAATTCTTTAATTAAATAAATATTTAGTAAGAATCTGGAAGAAAGCATGAAGTAGAGTCATATAGTTGATTAGTTAGAAACAGGATGTTGGGAATGCCAGATTCCTGAATGTAAGAGTTATGTAAGAGTCTATAATTTATTCAATAGGGAATGGGGAGCCACAGGAGGTTTTTTTAATAAGAGTGACACAATGTAGTACTTTAGGAATATTCTTCAGGCAGCAATAGGAGGATGGTTTGGAGGGGGAAATGAAGGTAAGACGACCAGTTAGGAGGCTATAACAAAATTCAGGCAAGAAGGGATAAGGGTCTGAAAATTGCAGTGACAATAAAGGGGGGGGGGGCAGGTAGTATGTTCCATGATATCATGGAGGCAGTATATAGTACAGTAAATGTCAGAAACCTCGATCAAGCCCTAATGTTGCTACTTCCTATCTGTATGTATGGTCAACCTTGGGCAAGTAACTTTATTCAGTTCAAAACATTACAGGCATATTATTCTTTCACCATAGTTTTGGTTGCTAATTGAAGTGGGGTTTTGAGAATCTTTCCAGATGGGACATGTCTAAAGCTAAATTTGCAAATTTCTACTTGCAAAACAAGCACTTAAACTTATATCCCTTCTTACTGCAATTGTTTCTACTTTGTGTCTGTTTAGAAACACAGATATTAAAAGTATCCTTTAGCACTGTGACCATTTCAGTAACAAGAGCGTTTCCCATTTGCTAATATATTATACTGATACACACATAAATAAACCAAGCCTCTGCCTGCCCAGTCTGTCAAGAAGCTAGGTGTCCTTCTGGCAAGACTGTAGGACACAGGAAAACATTTTTTCCACGGGCTGTCTCCAATTATGATGTATTCTTGTATGAATGGGAGTGCAAGTTCCTAAAAATGAGGGAGGTATTTCAAGAGAATTTAGAAAGAGCCTTAAAATGACAGCCATTAGCCTTATCTTAGAAACCCTCAGAACCTTAGTTCTCATTAAATCAGAAAGTGGTAATGATGGCACTTTGCACGGTAGAATCATAAAGGAACTCATCCTCTGCCTGTGACATTAGCAGCAGATTTTAAATAGCATGTGGTATAAAATTCCCCACAAATTCACTTCTGAATAGGACCAACATGCTAGGTCTTCCCCATCACTATCACCCCTACCTCCTGGTATTTGTTGGTTCATTTCCAAACCAGGAAACTTGGGTGTGGTGGGAAGAGCCCTGGATTTCAGAAGTCATGGCTTTGGGTTCCAATCCCTGCTCCTGCTGTTTATTAGAAGCCTGACTTAGGCGAGTCATTGACTTCCTGAACCTAAATTTCCTCAGCTCAGCAATGAATGAACTGGACTGCGTAATTCTCAATCCCTATGATAGTGCAGTATAAAATACTTCCACAGACATCAGTGCTGAATTTATTGGACTGCGCTGGAGGCTCTTTTGCTCTGGCTTTGCTACTGTAAACATTTCTCAGGCTAAAACTCTCCGCAGGTTGAGTGTCAAAATTGGCCATAGCAGGCGGCCTCCTCCACTCAATTCCTTTGCTTCGCAGTCAGTCGGTTAGTTCCAAAAAGCAGTATCCCTCCACCCCACCGCCCACCCAAACCCGCCCCTGGGCGGGCGCGTCTGCGCGGAACCTTACCCGCAGGAGCACAGGTCGCAAATGCATTTTTTCACCGGCTGAGGCATCTTTAGCTGCTGATGCTGACGCTATGGATGCTGCTAGCTGGGCAGTGCATAACCCGCACTTCTTTGCTTCCAACCTCTTTGGGAGCCCCAGACGGGCTTGTTTCACTCACAACCAACCTCAAAAATTTTTGAGGGGCTTTTCGTCGCTTAATATTTTCAAAAAAATTTAAAAAAACTTTTTATTTGCACAGTTCTTTGTCGGGTTTTCGTCAATCAGGTAGATTTTTCTCTATACACAGAGGCCGGATTGCTGACGCCAGGGTTCTTGATCCTAATTGCCGCTGCGCTTTTTTTTGTAGGACGCCCGTGCCCACCCACACGCGCCCACCGCTGCCTCAGCACTGCCCCGAGACCCCGAGGTGCACTCGGCCCTCCTGCACGTGCCTGTTTCCCCAAAGCACACTCGTGGGGTTTTCCCATGACGTCCCACGCAGGGACTACTGTGACGTCCCCATGCTCATGGGTGGACTCATGTAAGCTTTTATGATCCCAGCCCAGGCCCTTGTGACGCCAGGGCCCCGCCCTTCTCTCCGTATCCGTGTTACCAGCTGCGGATCTCTAAGTTCAAGGACAGCCAATTCTAGTGCACCTCTCTACCGTTAAAAGTTTAGGTCTCTAGAAGAAAAATAGAGATCTTTGGAACGGGAGGAAAGGGGAATTAAACTAGTTGATTTGGGGGAAAAATTAAAAATAAGTTAATATGGAAATGATTTGCATACTTTCAATGTAGAATTAGCATTGGGAACTCAAAAAAAATTTTTTTAATGAATGCTAAAACATTTTTACGTGTAATTGGAAAATATTTAACCAAAAATTTTTAAAGCCTGGTCTATGTTGTCTATAGGAACAATCCATTTTCTCAGTACAAGCCGATTGCTTGTGACTCTTCCTCAGTGTCCAGCTCAGGCCTCCACACCTTAAATTACTTTTATACAAATTAATAGGTTAAACTGTAGTTATTGAACTGAAGGAAAGGGCTAAAGGGTGATACAAATATGAAAGGATTATGAATGTAAGAGTTAGAAGGGAACCAAAACCTTGGCCTTTCTAAAACAGGTCTTTCCCAGGACTCTTTGTCTGAGGCAATGCCCATTCAGTGACTATGGGGTAGGGAAGAATTGAGACAAAAGATGGCCAAATTTAGCATCACAAAACTATCCATTTAAGGGAAGACACTTAAAACTTCTGGATAGAAAACTGTGATTTATACATATTCTATAGAATAAAATAGGCCCCAAACCCCAAAATGTCTTACAAAATAAAAGCACCCAAAAATTCTATTTCTATGAGCAGAGCACCTACATGTAAGAAGGGGGCCCACATTTGGTAAGGAGAAAGGGAGAAGAAATAGCAGCATTCCCCAACTTCTGCTCAAATTGGTAGGTTGGGTCCAGGAGAGAGGGTATATAATGTAAAATGTTGGTGATATAAAAACAATTTTTTAAAATAAAAAAAAACTTTGAAAACAGGGTTGTCACATCTAAATGGTAGCTATTATTTTCTATATAGTCTTCTATGTTAAATTAACTTCTATGATGAACTAAATCAGCTGTATCAAAATACAAGTCATAGAAAATAGGGGATGCAGCAACCAAGCCAAGAAGACAAGAGTTCAAGTCCTGCCTATGTCACATACTGGATATGTGACTGGTCATCATGGTCTTCTAACCTCAACTAAACTTAAAAAGAGCTGCTGGACCGTGCCAGAGAATTCCCAATACCAATTCAATCACAAATTCAATTACTATAACCATCAAGTGGATTATGGTTATGCAGAATATCCTTACTTATCCACTACCAAAACGATATATTCCATGGTCCGTTGCCTAACATTCAAGTCCTTTCAAAAACTGACTCCAACCTGTTTGTCACGTACATAAAACACAGTTCTAGCCAAACTTACTCCCCCATTCTGTAACTACTTCCTTTTTCTCTAACTTTTACCATCCCCACACTTGTAATACATGGCTGCACCACACCCCTACTCAAGCACCTGAAATCCTCCCCAGCTATCTAAGCCTGGTTCCCTATTGTCTTTCCTAATTTCAACTGTGATCTCTATTCACATCACTTGCACCTGTCTGCTGCACTTATCCTAGTGTTTTTTTTGGTGGTACCTGATCTATTCTGTACTCTGATCTCTCCTACCAGTAGGAAAGTACCTAGACACTTGAGGGCTGCCTCAGATGTGTACTGCTCACCAGATCACCCTGGATGCAGCAGACTCCTCCGTCATTTCCAACAGTGAATCCCATACATTCCTCTTGCATAAAGCCTTCCCCTGAGGTCAGTAATTGCTTGTACCTCAGAGTTCTCTAATGTACTCAGGTAATATTGTACATAAATTTGGTCTATTCCCATAAAATATTGTACATAAAATTTGAATCTTACTCAACACCTTGAAGTGTTTTTTTTTTTAAATCCAAACTGTATTTCAAAAGTAATTCCTGGCGTGGAAACTCCTTCCAATGATGCAAATCACTACTCAGCAATTCCACTGCAGTTTCTAGACTTGGGAGAATTACCTAGAACATGAGATTAAGTGATCAGCCCAGAGGCAGAACTTGAACTCAGGTTTTCTTCTTTCCAAGACCAATTCTATTCACCATGTCATATTTTTCACTGAGCACAATAGATACTTAAATGTTATTTAGTTCAGGCCAGATGTTACAAACAATACTTTCTCTGCACACAGTAGATGCTTAAATGCTATTTAGGACAGATGTTACTTACAAACAATTCTTTCTCCCCACCATGTAAGTAAACACACTTCCTCATTTTCCAGTTTTTACCAAGTTTCTGGCAGCCAGTAAGAAAGCTGCTAAGATTAGTTGTTTTCTTTGGCAACATGGCTATGGCTTACATTTAAGTGTTAAGTGTTTAATCACAATGGCAGTATAATCAGTAGAATAACAACGTTGTTAACTTTCTCCTTAGGATTGTTTTTGACACAATAACTATTATATCCAAGCCTTTCTGGAGTTATAAACACCCTAAAACTTGATTTATAAACTCTTCTACCTCTCTTCAATTTATTTTTTGCATAAAGTTTAACTTATGAATTTACACTGAAAAACTATGGCATTCATTAAAATAATGCAATACCATAAACCAAGCCGAGTTGACAGTGTCATCATGATGTACTCAATACAAAATTACTATTTTGGCTAACGATGCACAATTTTTATTACAATGAAAAGGGCTCAAAGTAACTATAATACATACTTTGTCTTTTCAGATCCAACAAAATATTCTATTCTACGTTTTTCAGTTTTTTTGTGAATACCAACTTCCCATTTCATACCTGGGGAACTTTTAATGGTATAAATGCAACCACCCGAGGAACAGTGAATATTATTTAATTTATTTACATTTTTTTATGTTGAAATACAAAACTTGAAAAATAAATAATCCCAGTCTAAATTAGACCAAATAAGTGCACTACCCAGTTAAACCCACTGAGTAGATTCCTAGTTCTTGGTAGTCATTCTTATTTTCCCATCATTTTTCTTCTGTTATTGTCATTTTCTCATTTGGAGATCTCATTCTTCACTCCACCTAACTTCATCTCCATTAAGTTTCCATTACTACTTTGGGAAAGTAAGTTTAAGGCTTACACTATCTTGTTCTTTCTTTTTCTCCAATCATGCCCTACATCACCTATTTTCAACATTTTTGTTAGTGATTTTAATATATCTTTAAGTAACACTGAAGGCTAACACAAGTGGTATTTCCTTAGGAGGAAAGTACAGTATTTCTAAATGGCCTTTTTATGCTATTTATCCTTTAAAGTCAATCAAGCTACCATCTATGCCAACAGGTTAGTTAACTTTGGAAAGCTCATTCTTTACAAGTTGATCATTGAAGATATCAAAATGTCTTCTTGTGACCTGGAACAAAGCACTTCACCCCTCTGGGCCTCAGTTTCCTTATCTAGAATGAAGAGACTGAATTAAATAATCTCTAAAGTCCTTTCACGTTCTAACATTCTGTGCATTCTATATTTTGCTTTCAACTTCCATTTTTCACAAATAGGCAAAAAGCTATACATTTTTTCATTCAAAAAGACTAAAGAATTCACTAACTGGATAGTTTATGTCTCTTGACCTAAAATATTGGGGTACTATTACTTAGAGTGGGTTTTTTTTCCTATCTGCAGGAGTAAGGCTTCCCAAAAATACTTAGATTAAAAATCAGTTTTTTATTCTATAATGAATCTTCAATTTAAATCCATCATAATTCAATTAATTGTGCAACTGCTCCATCTTCTTCAGCCTTTAAATTAGATGAGGAGTCGAGCTTTTTAGCCAAGTTTTCTTCTGCAGAAATAAAAGTAAACATTACAAAGTCAAAAAAAAATATCACACATTCCAAGTAATAGCAACATCTAGAATCTCTCTATATATGATAAAATTGTGCTTACACTTCTAAGAATACTTGCCTATCAATAAATTTGTTAATTCTCTCCCACTGCAGCACTTTTCCCAAGGAAAGTCAGTAAAATTCTGTCCCAAAGCCTCTCAATATGCTAAGATTTTGTTATATCAATTCATTATCCTTCCCCCTTAAACCCTTCCCTCTTCCTTCCTTCCTATTACTGTAGAGCGCGACACTATCCTCCCAGTCCCTCAGGGTCACAACCTAAGAGTCATCCTAGATTCCTCACCACCCCATGCTCAATCTGTTACCAAGGCTTGCCAATTTCACCTGTGTAATCTCCCTTGAATATGCTCCCTTTTCTCCTGACACTGCCATCACTATACCATAGGCCCTAATAACATCATACCTGGACTGTTGCAACAGTTTGCTGGTGGGTCTGCCTGAGTCAAGTCTCTCCCCACTCCAATCTATTTTCCATTTAGCCACTAAAGTGATGGTCCTAAAGCACAGTTCTAATCGTATCACTCCGCTACTGAACAAACTCCAGTGGTTCCCTATGGCCTAGGATTAAATACAAGATTTTCTATTTGACATTCAAAGACCTTAACCTAGCGCCCTCCTACATTTCTAGTCTTCTGGGAATGTTCATCGTACACCTTCATCCTACTCCCTGATACATACTCTTGGATCCAGGGGCACTGGCATCCTGGATGTTCCAAGACAAGACTATTATCTCTGGGTTCTGACAATTATCTCTGGCTGGCCCCCATCCCTGAACACTCTCCCGGCTCTGCTCTGACTATTCACCTCACCTTTAAGTCACAACTAAAAGCCCACCTTCTACAGCCTTCCCTAAAACCTCTTAATTCTAGTGCCTGCCTGCTTTTAATTATTTCCTGTTTATATTGTACATATCTGTTTGCATGTTGTCTTTCCCATTAGATTGTAAGCTCTTTAAGGGCAGAGATTGCCTTTTACTTTTACCTCTTTTTGTATCCCCAGAATTTATCACAGTGCCTGACACATAGTAGATGCTTAATAAATGTTTGATTGATTATATTATTAGCCAAATCATGCACTCTTATAGAATACAGAAACTCACTATAACAACATCTATACGATGGTATAACCATCTTACCTCATCATTAACAGTAATTTTAAAAGTTTTATTAATATATATTTCCAATATTGTTTTGTCTTTTGCTTTCTTTTGTAATAGTTGTACAAATAATATCACCATTTAGTCAAATGAGTTTGCTCTACATGGTGGTGCAATTCTAATAAGCCATTAACTAGACAGTAACATCCTCAAAACTAAGAAAATTTAAGGTTACAAATAAACTTTCATTTACACATATGCTATAAGAATATATATATGCTATGTACACATATGCTTTCCTTTGGGAAAGAAGCTCAACTCTGCTCCTTACTGGTGTCAAAATACCTAATCAGTTGCCAGATCTTGCTGTTTGTTTCTTTACATCTCTCACACACAATCACTTCCTCTATTCAAACAGCTTCCATTCATCCCCTCCTAGATTATCCCAACATCTTCCTAACAGGTATCCCAGTCTCAAGTCCCTCAGCTCTGAAGTCTATCTTCCACACTGCTGCCAAAAGTGATTTTCTTAAGTACAACTCTGATCGAGTCACTCCTTGACTCCAAAACCAGTGACTCCTTATTGCCTCTAGGATATCATAAACTCTTTTGTTTAGCTTTTTAAACAGTAGGTCAGAAACTCTAAGGGTCTTTCCCTTCCCAAATTAACTGCTTTATGATGGCAAGTTGGGCCATCTTTTGTCTCAATTCCTACCTAGCCCTTAGTCATTGAATTAATCGATTGCTGTTGTCTCAGACAAACTGAGACCTGGGAAAGACCTAATTTTGAAAGGTTAAGGTCACTCATTGTATCCTAAGCCACCATTAGTCATCTTAACTTCTCTCTTGCCACTGGACTTCATGATTCTGGAGGAGAGTGAGGCTAATGACTTTGCACAGCTCTGCCTCACTTAAATCCAGTTCACAAACAAATCAAGCCATCACCCTTGTGTTGTTAATGGTACTCTTTAAAAAACAGAAGAACAAACAAAACGTACAAACAGGCCCCAACCTATCTTTCCAGCTTTATTATGTTCCACCTCCTTCGATAATCCAGTCAAACATGCCTCTGTTCCATACACGTACACATGACATTCTATCTCCTTATTCCATGTCTTTGTATGAGCCATCTGTGCCTGAAAATCACTTTCACCTCCTAGAATCCTGCTCTTCCTTTAAGAAAAGCTCAAGCTGGGAGTGGCTAGGTGGTACAGTAAATAGAGCACCAGCCCTGGAGTCAGGAGGACCTGAGTTCAAATGTGACCTCTGACACTTAACACAAAACTAGTTTTGTGACCTTGGGCAAGTTGCTTAACCCCAATTGCCCTCCAAAAAAAAAAAAAAAGGAAAGAAAAGCTCAAGCACCATTTTCTACATGAAGACTTTTCTGATTCCCCCAGCTTCCAGTGCCCTCCCCTTTATCCTTGTTGTTATTCTATAGATACTTATACATGTACTTGTATTTTTCATTATGAAGTCCTGAACTTAAATATTATTTTCATTGGTTTTTAATTATATACACATATGTATATACATATGTACACATGTAAAAGACTAGGTCTTGAGCCAATCACAGTCCTGGTCCAAGTCTAAAGAGGCACAGAAACTAATTTGCCTACCTCTTTATCCTAAGAAACCTGATGCCACTTCCCTCACCCTGCCACGATTCACTTTACAATTGCCAGACTCAGGAGCGGTTAGGTGGCAGTGTGAATACAGCACTGGCACTGGAATCACGAGGACATGAGTTCAAATCCAGCCTCAGACACTTAACACTTACTAGCCATGTGACCTTGGGCAAGTCACTTAGCCACTGTAGCTCAGAATTCCTGATCTCAAGTCTTAGCTTCCCCAGTAGCTGAGACCACACACGTGTACTACCACACCCACTAAGTGTGTGTTTTTGTATCCCCAGAACCTAGCTCACTACATATCACATAACAAGCACTTTTAATAAATACTTAATTAACTGATGTGACAATCCTAAGACTCAAATTTTACCCAACTCATTCATTTCCTCTCTTCTTCCCAGGAATAACAGCAATAAAGTCAGTATCACATGACGGCACTTCACTAAAAATTTAACATTCTCAACATTAGCAACTCACATTTATATAGTGTTTTTAAGATTTACAATGCACTCCGCCCATTTTAAAGTGATTCTACAAAGACTTGGAGGTAAAGTGATGTGCCAAAAACACAGCTAATATTAATGAGAGTGGAATGTGCAGGGCCTCGTGACTCCCAAGTCCTGTGCTCTTTTCTACTACATCATGCACCTTTCCTCTCCTCCCCAGCTTCCCTTGTAAACACAACAAAACCCCAAAATGTCCTATATATTAAATAACTGCTTCCATGTACTAATGAAAAACTAGCTCTTCTGGAGCAGAAAACCCTGTGGCTCTAAGTCATGAAAATAAACAGACACGCCATGTCTGGGACCTAATGACAATCAGCCTAATAAAATTTAAAGTTCAGTCTTTTTTTCTTACATTTTAAATTATACTAAGAAGAAATTATTTTTTACAACAAAAGGCTCATTTTCTCTCAGTCTTGCTTTAAGGAAACAGTAGCAGGTGTAGGGATAATTGGAAGATATGAGGTAATAGTAACTGTACACAGGAAAGTGGCCACCAATATCTAACATTTAAATGTAATCTGCTATAGAATGTTTTCTGAAACTATTTGCTAAATGTTTGATCTACAAGGGGTTAAAAATTCTCATCTTTCTTCCTGGACACAAAGTGTCTTTGAAATTTAGTCTCATTTATTTAGAACTTACTAGTATACTCCAGTGAAATATGGTCTTGAGGTGAGTAATCTGTCAAATTGAATACAGTAATCAGAAAAAGGAACAGTTAGTAGGCTTTAGGCAACTATTTTTACACTTATTTTCACAAAAACAGAAAGCTAATAAAAATCTTACCCTTTAAATAAGGTAAAACTTCTCCAACATTTTTTGGCTTTGTGGACCTTCGTCTCTGTTCCTCCGGAGAAAATTTGATAAGCGGTGAAAGAGATTTTCTTTCACCAAAGGACATGTGTAGAGATGGTTTTATGTTGTCTTTGTAGACAGCAGGAATATATCCCAGAGAATTAAACATCTTATCTGTTTCCATGTTATTTGAAGTACAATCCAATTTTGAGTCATCTTTTGTAAAGGTTTCAGGAGAAATCTGAGGAGGCTCTTTTTTTTTCTCAGACATAGACTTTTTAAGAGCTTCAAGCCTACTGCAAAGAGCCTCAAAACTCAAGTTTCTTTCGTCAGTAGTCAATTTTTTTCTTGTTGACTCTTCCATTAAGATATCATTAGCTATTGAACTCTTTCCTGTTTCATCACCGGACTCTATGCTATAAGAGCTACTAAAACTCAAGTTGTCTGCTACCTCTGGAAGGGTTTCATGCAATATATCAAAATGGACAGCCTCTCTACTATTAGAATTAATTTCATTTAGGATCTCAGAATTACACAATAAAGTTGTATGCACCCAAGACTGTTCTTTACAAGACACAGATGAGAAGTCTAGTTTTTTATTAATTTGCTCTTCTTTACCATCTATTCCATTTATCTTGTTCTCCACAGCAGATAAACTTGACCCTGTATGGTTTTCTTCAAGGTCTACTTGTAAAACTGCACATTCTGAGTTCTGTTCCCAGATTCTTTTATTTAAAATTTTTGCACATTTGCCTGTTAGTGGGTCAAGGTGTCTATTTCCTATGTTCTCTTGAGATCGAAGTTTCAGGGAACCTCCTTCCTCAGGCAAGAAAGATTTACTAAGAGCTGATCCTGAAAGATAATTGTTCATGCCTGAATGTGTTTGGTCACTGGACGCAGCATCCATTTGAACCACCTCTATATCTGGATCAATGCCATCTTGAAAATCTTCACTTTGGGAGTTTCTAATTTCAGAAGCTGATAAAAACAAATACAAAATAGAATTTTTCTCTCTCAATTTATATAGACAGACAGACAAAGCTATATAGATAATTTAGTTTTAGCCATTCAGTCAAACTTTGATTCATCACAGGTCATCACAGAATATAGTGTTAAAACAAAAAATTCAAATAAATCATAGAACTGCTGAACTTCCCACCCTGCCCCCAACCAACTCCAATTTGATTCATAAGAGCAAAAGAGCCAGTAAGGATGCACCTGGCCCTTAGACACATCCATATTGTCAGTGATTTTGTGGAGGTGATTCCTGAACTGGGAGGAATACTGGATTAAAATAATTTCTAATGTGTTTCCTGACCCTTATTTTATGGCTCTTTCTAGACTCAGACTAAAATGAACTATTATTTGACTTAGAATTTATTATTGCCAGAAAGAAATAAGGGACTGTGGAGACATAGTAAATATATCCAAGCTAATTATTTCACCATGGTAAGTTTATGTATGCTAAAATTAACACATTGTACTTTTGAAAAGGGACAGAGTCAAAGGAGAGAACAGAACATATGGGGGGCAGGATAGGATAGAGGGAAATATAGTAAGTCTTTCACAACATGACCATTACGGCAGTGTTTTGCATAACTACACATGTATAACCTATATCGAACTGCTTACCTTCTCAATGAAGGTGGGTGGGGAGGGAAGAAGGAAAAGAATTTGGAATTCAAAGTTTTAAAAAAACAAATGTTAAATAATAAGATATACAGGCAACGGGGTATAGAAATCTATCTTGCCCTACAAGAAAGTAAGGGGGAAGGGAATAAGAGAGGGGCAGGGTGACAAAAGGGAGGGCAAACTGGAGGAAGGGGTAATCAGAATGCATGCCATCTTGGGGGGGGGTAGGGGAGAGATGGGGAGAAAATTTGGAACTCAAAATCTTGTGAAAATGAATGTTGAAAACTAAAAATAAATAAATGAATTATAATTATTTCTAAAAAGAGGTCCAGAGCAGTGGTTCTCAATCTGTGGGCCGCAACCCCTTTGGGGTCAAATGACCCCTTCAGAGGTCACAGGGGTTGCCTGAGGCCATCAAAAAACATATATTTCCAATGGTCTTAGGAACTTCTTCTATCCCTCCAGGTGGGTCCGCCCACATGCAGACTTGCCCACATACGACTATTAAAGGGTCACAGCATTAGGAAGGTTGAGAACCACTTGTCTAGAGCGAGCCCTATGGCACAAATATAAGGTTTTACTGTCATTATCATTCTTCCTTCACCAAAATCCCATAGTCTTATCATGGTATGCAAGTGACCCCAGACTCCAGCATACTATCCCAAAATCTCAGATTACAATTTTCAGTTGTGTCTGACTCTCTGTGACCACATAACAGATCTTCTTGGCGGAGATACTGGAGTGGTTTGCCATTTTCTTCTCCAGCTCATTTTACAGATAAAGAAAATGACGCAAACAGAGTTGAGTGACTTGCCAAGAGTCACACAGCTAGTGAGTATCTGAGGTCAGATCTGAAATCAGGTCTTCTTTCTCACTAAGAGAACTGTCTGGAAAAGCCTATGCATTACTTCTCAGAATCACGTTTTAAATGTACCAAATAAGATAGATAGAATTACAAAGGAAATAAATTATAGCGGAAAATAAACAATCAGTATGATGTGAGATATAAAGGCTGGTACTATAAACAAGCTAGGAGAGCAGGTAATAGTTTAACTGTCAGATCTATGGAGAAGGGAAGAATTTATGACCAAACAAGAAAGAGAATATTATAAAATGGAAAATGGATGATTTTGATGACATTAGACTGAAAAGTTTTTGCACAAATAAAGCCAATGCAAACAAGATTAGAAGGAAAAGCAGAAAGCTGGGAAACAATTTTACAGCCTGTATCTCTGTTAAAGGCCTCATTTCTCAAATACACAGAGAACTGAGTCAAATTTATAAGAATATAAGTCATTCCCCAATTGATAAATGGTCAAAGGATATCAACAGGCAGTTTTCAGAAGAAATTAGAACTATCTATCGTCATATGAAAAAATTCTCTAAACCACTATTGATTAGAGAGATGCAAATCAAAACAACTCTGAGGTACCACATCACACCTATCAGATTGGCTAACATGACAAAACAGGAAAATGATAAATGCTGGAGAAGATGTGGGAAAATTGGAACACATGCATTGTCAATGGAGTTTTGAACTGATCCAACCATTCTGGAGAGCAATTTGGAACTATGCCCAAATGGCAAAGAAATGTGCATATCCTTTGACCCAGTAATATCATTTCTAGAACTGTATCCCAAAGAAATCATTAAAATGGGAAAAGGACCCAAATGTAGAAAAATATTTAGAACAGTTCTTTCTGTGGTGGCCAAGAACTGGAAATTGAGGGGATGCCCATCATTTGAGGAATGGCTGAACAAGTTGTGGTATATGAATGCAATGGAATACTACTGTGCTCTAAGAAATTATGAAGAACAGGCAGACTTCAGAAAAACTTGGAAAGACTTATATGAATTGATGCTGAGTGAAGTGAGCAGAACCAGGAGAACACTGTACACAGGTAACAGCCACACTGTGTGATGAGTAACTCTGATAGACTTATCTCTTCTCAGCAATTCAAGGATCTAAGACAACTCCAAAAGACTCACAGTAGAAAATGCTATTCACCATCCAGAGAAAGAACCTGGGAGTCTGAATGCAGATGGAAACATACTATTTGCTCTCCTTTTCTTTTGTTGTTTTGCTTTTGTTTTTTCTTTCTCATTGTTCCTCCTACTAGTTCTCATTTTTCTTTAAACATGACTAATGTGAAAATATGTTTAATATGAATGTCTAAGTCGTCTATACCAGATTGCACGCTGTCTTGGGGAGGGGGGAGCAAAAGAGGGGAGAAAAGTGAAAACTCAAAATCTTATGGAAGTGAGTATTAAAAACTAAAAATAAATTATTAAAAAATTAAAGAATAAAAGAAAATCAACATGTTGTTTGGAGGTAGTGTATTCTGTAGGCCTTATAAATAAAACAGTCCACTGCAATTTCACTTTAACCAGAAATAGTTATGTTGTTCGTATTATGTTTGTCATACTAAGCAGTCATTTTTAAGTCTTAAAAACTAATGTCTATGAAATAAAATAACAGATCAGAAGCATAAATTGAACTTACTCAAATTTTCTGGAGTTCGTGGAATCTGCTTCCTTGTCAAAAATGGGTTTGAAAAAAGACAATTGATCAAGTCCCCTAATTCTGTGTCTCTTTCTTTACAAAGCTGTGGAGAATCTGCTACAACAGCTTTGGCAACCTAGAAGAAAAAACATTCAACCTAATTGACTTGTCATGTGTGAGGTAAGCAAAATATCAAGAATGCCCAATATTATATACCTCAGACAGCTCTTTTAAGAGATGATAATTATAGAACAATGCATATGGGAGCACACAATCACTGCTAAAGACTCTCCAATCAATACAATGCAAGTGAGGTGGGACAAAGATCTCTTCTTCTATACTAAAAGAACAGGATCCATTCCACTGAGAATAGGCTTCAATCAATAAGCATTTATTAACCACTAATTAAGCCTTAGACCCTATGCCAAGCACTAGGGATAAAGGATAATAGTGCTTAGAACTGTGATTTCATTGGTAAAGGGAACTAACACATGATAAAAATCCTACTAATGCAGGAAAACACCAAAGACATAAAAACAAAAATTAAATAATCCTAGAAAAATTACAATATAGTTTCAGCCCTAAGAGAAGAATGGAATAGTTGGTAAGGTTTCTAGCAATTCTAAAAATCTTTTATACACAAACAGCTATTTGAAAAACTTGTACTAAAAATCCATTAGGTACAGACATATATCCCCTCCTAACAAACAGAATGATTATTGCACTGTATACAACACATGAGAAGCTTCATTACTAAAGGCAAAAAAAATATGGAGCACAAGGATTATATAAGGAAACAAAAAAAAAGATGATGGGGTAATTAATATTTTCATATTAAATAAAATGGCAAATATGCTAGAAAATAAAAAACAAACATCTATGAGTCTTTGAGTCAAAAGAAGGCGAAGGGTTAAGGTTAGGAGAGAAAGGGTAGTTGAAGCCTTAGGAGAGATTTATGCTAGGGAAAGAGAGTTCTAAGGCACAGAAATCTAACTAGGGAGGCACCTCCTCCTCTTCTCTCTAAGAGCCCCTAAGAAAAGATATCCTATGGGTATAGAAAGACACAGTATAAAGTTCAAAGCAGCAGGAAATAAAATGAGGATAATGGAAGACCAGAGAATCTTCACCTTCCATGTGGCAGAAGTTCTGTTCAATTTATTCCTTCTCTTATTTTCATAATTCCTTTTCTGAAAATAAGTACTCTCTGCACTTGCCATTCTCCTTTCCTGCACTCTCAGAGGAAGAGGAACCCTCTTTCTTTACTCCAAGGCCTTCACCAAAGTCCTAGCTCCCATCCTCTCCCAAATCTCCAAAGACCTTGGTTCCCCAGGAATATCCTTTCCCTCTTCTGTATGTTCTAACATCCTTCCAAATGACTTAGTACCATCTGCTTCAAATATGAACAAATCTTTCCTATTTAAGAAAATAAAAATTATGCTGTTCTCTATCTTTCATTCTGTTTTCATCATGCTTTCTTTTCGTAGCCAAAGTTCTTAAATGAACAATCTCTCCCTGCTGCCTAAATTTATTTAATACCCATTCTCTTCTTAACAATCTACACTACAGTTTATATCCTTGCCACTCAGATGAAACTGTTCTCTCCAAGGTTATGACCAGAATTTCAAATCTAAGGAATTTCTCTGTTCTAACTTTTCCAGACCTCTTGGTAGCACATGATACTACTGACCATCTCCCAACTCCTACTTTCTCTAATTCTACTGGCTTCCACGAAGCTACATTATTTCATCCTACTTTTGTCCCATCATCCATATATCTTTGCATATGTAATGACCCAAAAGTCCTTTTCCAGATCTAAGTCTAGGATAACACAAAATAACAAGAATTTATTAATTGCCTACTACACATCAGGTACTGTTCAGTGCTAAAGATGCAAAGACAAAAAACAAAAACAAAACAAAAGTCCCTGCCATCAAAATGTTACATTCCATTGTAGAAGCAGGGAGAGAAATAATATATTTAAAAGTAGAAACAAATTAATTTTGGAGGACCATGGAGGTAAAGACAGGAGAAGAAATTAGGATAAGTTTCCTACAGAAGAAAGCACCCAAACTAAGTCTTGAAGGAAGTCAAGGATTTTGTTAAGGTGGAGAAAAGAATGGAGTCACAGCCAGAAGAAGGACCCATGGGGAACAGCTGGAGGAAAGGCAGAGATGGCAAATGTAATGTCCTGTAAAAGGAATAGCAAGTAGGTCAATCTGACTGAAAGGTTTGTATGAAAGAGAATAATGTATATAAACTTAGAAAGGTAGGCAAAAGTCAGAAATTCTTTAAACAACAAAAAGACAAGTTAGTATTTTAAACTAAAGAAGAGTACCAACCACAGCTTCTTGAAACAGGCAAGTAATATGGTTAGATCCATGCTTTGAGAATATTCATCTGGAAGACGGACTAGAGAGAGTAAAGACTGGCTATAAGGAGACTGATTAGGAGTCTGGGCAAAAAGCAATGATGACCTGAACCTGGATAGTGTACAAATGGAAAGAATAAGCCACATGAGAAATGTGTTACATAGGTAAAAATCAGCAAAATGTCAAAAATGAATGAATATGAGAAAATGAGGGAAAAAGAGACAAGGCTGACTGAGGTTTCACACCTAGATCAAGGGAAGATTGGTGGTGACCAAAATGGCAAAAAAGAAGGGCTATAAAGGCTGCAAAGGACAAGCATATTAACATACTGTTGATAGAGTTGTGAAGTGACCCAATCATTCTGGAAAGCCATTTGGTTTCTATACCCAAAAAGTCACTAAATTTTGCTATTCTTTAAACCTGCAATTTCCCTAATAGATATATATCTCAAGGTGATCTGACATGTAATAGTGGGGAAAGGGAGAAGCTAGTAATAAATAGCCCCAATTTTTTCAAATGCGAAGTAATATCCTCTGATGAGATGATACCACACTCCTCATCTCCATCACAGAATCTATCAAAGTACAGTTCAGGGACCAGTCTCCTTTATCAGCATTTTCTCTCTCCTGAAATTTACTTTTTACACTTAACATATATACCACCTATGCGCACAGATAATTGAATATCAGTTCCTTTTTAAATTAACTCCTAGCACAATGCCTAGAACAAAGTAGGTTTTCCCAAGGGTTAGTGTGGTCAACAGAAACACTGAGTAGTGCCAGAAAAGGTCAACACAATCCATCCTGTAGAACCAAGAGGGATCATCAAAACTTATACTGCTGCTGCTGTGACCTGTGCACTGTACTCTACTTACTCTGCCAAGAAAGAAATCAAAGCTCCCAAGACTCTCACTGATGAATTCCCTAGCATCTTTCAACAAGTGAATGGACCTGGCCCTATCCCACTGTAAAAGTAACTAAGAGTTGTCAATACCTGATTCAATTTCATGTAATTACCTCACTATTCTGTTTCATCACATGTCTTCTGCATCAAATTCACAAGTGGCTTGGGCTGGTATAAGGAAATATACTGGTGAGGGCTCAGAGATGGGAATCTGAATAAGTAACCCATCCATACTGTACAATTCAGAATAGATTAAGGCCTCAGGCTGCATATACCTTTATTATCTCAGCAACAATTCTGCTCATTAAGGGATCATCAACATCAGTAAATGATTTGCATGGGAATAAAAATTTATCTGGTGAATTTCCCAGTACATGAATTAAGAGTTAATTAAGTATAGGTTTAGAATGTTGTTTATTAATGTTATCTAAGAAAAAACAGTTGAGGATATTTGCTCTTGGTTTCTTCATTACTTCCTCTCCCTTTACTTCCTGTAATTTCAGTCATATCCTGGATTTTTAAAAAATTATCCTGACTTTTGGTCTCTTCCCTATTTCACTGTCTTCTAGACATGATTAGAGAACTCATTTAAAGAAAAAAAAAGTAAACAACATAGGTGTTTAATAAATGTTAAAGTGAATTGTCAAATCTCCTTCACTGGCTATTTTCTTCATTCACTGGAGTAAAGGAATAAACATTTATACAGCACCTACTACATGCCAGGCACATAGCTTCTAAGCATTTCCAATAAATACTATCTCATTCAATCCTTATAATAACCCCGAGAGATTAAATACACTGACCAAAAGACTAATTTTAAAAAAAAAGATCCATTGGTGTGACTGAAATTAAGGAAAATAAAAGGATTTAGAGAAAGTAAAGGAGAAATCAAAGGCAAATATTCTCAACTGTGTCTGAGACCAGATTTGAATTCAGGTCTTTCTGATTCTAGGCTTAGTAATCTATTCAATGCCCTTCTTTCATGTTAGCTATGTAATGAACACTTCTTTGATGCCTTTCTACTGTCTCTAAGTCAAGATGCACAAAACTAAGTTATCTTTAACCCAACTTTTCCCAACACCATATTATCTTAAATAATGTAAAAAAAAACCACTAAAATATAGCAGAAATCAGATTAAATACAATGACCAATCTTGGTTTCAGAGTATTGATGTGCTTATGAAACACTTTGCTCAGCTCTATAGAGAGGTGGTAGACTCCAAGTGTGAAATTTTGCTCTACCTTCAGATTTTGGTTTCTGTATTAACTGGTTTTGATTAACTTTTTATTTGTTACAAGGGAGGGATCTGAGGCAGGAAGTAGTAACTGAGAAAAACTATGGTATAAAAAAACAAAAAGAATCACTATGACAATTTTTTTAAAATGAGGAAATTCAAACCCAGAAAAGTTAAGTGATTTACCTTTGGTAAAAGCATAAAGTAGGTTATGCTGGGATTCAAACCCAGGTCCTGACTCCGTAACTAGTATTTTCTCCACTACTCTGTCGGACATTAGTAACTCCAACTTTGTATCCTCAAATCTTACCCATCCTTTTTAAGCCCAGGTGATTGCTCCTTCTGACATCTAACCCAACCACTCTAACCTGTATTATCTTTCATACTCCGAATTCCTGCTGTATTTATTTATATCACTTTTGAAAAATCACTAAATGATACACTATCATTTAAAAAGTTTTAAAAGTATAAATTGGGTTTCCTGAAATGGCACATAAGCCACTCAAGAGAAAAGACTGTATCATATTTACATTACCCAAAAGCACCTAGCACAGTACTATAGACAGCGAATAAACACCTATTTAACAAAGATTTTCCCTCACCTCCTCGGCCAGATGATCTACTTCCTTTTTGAAAGGATCCAGCAATGACATTGAAGGTACACAATTCTCTCTGTTCTTCTGAGCTGACAGTGACTGACATGCTTCCATTCTAATTTGGTTTTTGTTTTTAGAAACTGGCTGTTCTTTATCTCTAAGACTTTTTGTCTTCACATCCTAAAGGAGAGAAACGTTACATGTTTAAAGTTTTACTCATTCTCCTCCCACTCCTTAATTATATTGACAAACAGCTTAGTACTCACATGTTTTTCATTAGAGATACATCATTAACAAAGTCATGTCAGTTTAAGAGTAAAATTAACTGGTGTAGCAATTCTGTGCATTTTTAATTGGGGAAAAATGAAAAATATGTTCACAGACTATTCTATGTGATTATTAGGTTATACTGGCTTTTGTTTTGAAATAAATCAGATGGGGGGTATTATTTCCCTATAGCACATTCTGAATATGATGGACAGCCTCCTGAGTTTTGTTAACTAGTGATATATCTATGAACAAATGTTAATACCAAAAGGACCTCAGAGCTGTGACCTGTTACCACAACACTGAAAAATTTGGAATTACATAAGCCAAGTCACCAAACTGTTCATTCTTTGACCCAGAAACCCCAATATTAGGTATATGCCCTAGTGAAAATAAAGACAGAAACTGAGCTGCCATATATGTCACAATATTCACAGCACTTTCTGTCAGAGAAAAAACTTAGGCTAGACTAGGGACCTTAAAATGCACCTTCTATTCCTTGGACTGGTGGGAGCTAATGGATAGAAAAATGTTGGCTATATTGTCCTTGTATGTAACATTTTTGGGCTGTACTTTTTCTGTCTTAAAAGGACAGGTTCACTGGATTGAAAGGGTCAGGGAAGAAGGAAGAGGGATAAGATGAGTTGAGTACACTTGGAATGACTGACTGGTCATTTAAAAAGACATTAACAAAGCAAAAAAAATTACTATCATGCCTTTTTGGTAGGTTTACTAAAAACGGTACAAGAGAATATCAGTTTCAATTTTAACAAGATATATTTTTGGAAAGTCATTCATGATATTCTTGCAGACTAAATGGAAATGTAAGTTGGATGATGGCAGCACCACTGGGTGGTTTTAGAACTCGTTAACCATACCTGATGGATACAAGTAGTTTTGATTAGTGTAAACTATCTAATAGAATCAGAACTTTGTCCAAAGATCAGTTCCACACTTTCATCAATGACCTGGATGAAAGTATACATGGCAAACTGATCAAATATGAGGATAAGACCAAGCTAAAAAGACTGATATGTAGAATGACAGAAAGCATCCAAAAATATATCAATAGGACAAAATGGTTTAGCTGAAACCTGGATTCAAAAAAAAATACACGGAAAAGTCCAAGATTGGGGAGGGATATATAAAAGGAGTCAGGTTTGGTAAATTATACACTTAAAAAGATTCAGTAATATAATGTTTTAGCCAAAAGAGTTAATGTACATATGTTTATTGATTAATCTGCATAAGACAGGTTTAATGTCCACAACATAGGTGTACTAGCCTTTGCACAGTGCCTGATATATAGTAAGAATTTAATGAATGCTTACTTTTGGACTAGCTGATCTGATAAGCAAAATTTTATGTCCCGTTCTGGATACTACTTTTTAAAAGGGTCACTGATAAAACATGTCCAAGAGGATAACTAGGATGTCCTGAAGGAACTGAGAATGTGCAGCTTAAAGAAAGAGTGTTTCAGTGAGATATGATAAGTTTTCAAAATAAATGAAGAGGAATTAGATTTGTCTTCAGGACAACATAAGAAAATAGACTTCTTAGCAATAAGATAAAATTTATTCATTAAACTGAATGGACTGCTTTGTGAAGTAATGTAAATTCTCTATTACCAAAAGCATTCAAGCAGAGGCTGGATAACCAGTTCATGAAGAATCTTGTAGCGGGACTTCATATTCAGGCAAGGGTTGGCCTAGATGACCACTCAAGGCCTATGCAAAACTGAAGATTTTATGAAAATACTCTGTTTAAGACAAAACTGTTTTAAAATGTACCTTTTCAAGTAACATAACACTGGTACTGTCAGATGTTGTATCCAACTGCACTGGAAGAACAGCAACCCTAAAGGAGGAAACAATACGAAACATTCATTAAAAAGGAGAAAAGTTCTCCCTACACCTTATTCAGTTGTATGCTACAAAGAATATATCTGCCCCGTATCTGTCCGTTACGATTTCTCTCAATTCGTCCCGGTCATCAAAAGGCAGTTTTATCTTGGGAGAGCTTGTGACAACTAGAGCAATAATTCCACTCTACCTGTGTATCAGCCTCCCAGAATGAAACTTTGTTTGCTATACTGTTTAGATTTTGTTTTTCATTTGGAACAAAGAACATTTGACACAAAGAATGATAACAAATACTTGTCTGCAACAAAGCTCTCTAATCCTTTACTGTCTCGGGCTAGTGGTGCCTTATGCACATTCTCCAATATTCTACCCTTGGTTCTTTTCCTCCCTTAATGACATCATCCACCCTCATGACTTCAGTTATCTTATGCAGATGACCTCTAAAATCATCTCATGTCTCTAAAGTCTTGGTCTTACAATTCAAACTGCCTAATGGACGTCCTACCTGGATAACCTGTAAGTACCTCAAGTTCATTATGTCCAAAACTGAACCTCCCCCAACTTCACCTAAAAGTCTACTCCAACCTCCTCTAACGTCCCTTCTTTGTCATCATATCACTGATTCACAGATTTACATCTGGAGGGGAGGGACAACAGGTATCATCTGTTCATTTTACATTAGAGAAAAATGAAGACCAAAAAACTAACAATAATAATAAAATGACTTCTCCAAAGGTACACAAGGAATAGAGCCAGGATTTGGACAAAGTGCTCTATTACATCAATGCCCTATCAATGATCTTTCATGCTCTAAACTTGTTTTGACTCTTCCCTCATCCTCATCCATGATATCGAATCAGCTGTCAATTCCTAGTAATGCTATCTCCACACTCTCATATATATTATGGAAAAGGGAATGGCTTGCCCTTCTGCTCCCACTAAAACTACCCTATTTCAAGTATTCATCAATTCCTGGCTAGATTATTTTAAGAGCCTAATTCCCTGTTTCCAGTCTCTTCATTCTCTAATTCATCCTTCAAAATGTTGCCCACAAAATCTTACTAATAATGCTGCATTCATGATGGCACTCCTCTATTTAAAAACCTTCAGTGGTCAGCCATAATTCATCAAATAAAGTTTAAATAGCTTTATCCTAGTATTCACAGTCACAATTTGGCTCTCACTTTCTGGCAAGCTGGACTACTTACTATGCTCTGTTCTTATCCTGTCCTCTTCTACCTCTATTCATTTGTTCATGCTGTTGTATTTGTTTATATTACTCCTTTGGTCCTAAGTTCCAGTTAAAGCCCTATTTTCTTTAAGGCCCAACTCATATCATAAGCCTTCTGTGAAGCTTGTCTTGAGCTTCTTAATTCAAAGTTATTTCTTCCTCCTCAAATTCTTCATGCTCAGACCTCTCATACTGATCAAATTTTCTGCACATAGCATGGTTCTTTGTATAATAGAGTACAAACTTCTAAAAGGTAGAGTTATTTTATTTCAACTTTGCATCCCAAGGGCTTAGCAAAATTTCATTTACTTTTACCTAAATTAACCTATTTAGTACCATATCAATCAAACTATCAAAAAACTATTTTAAAGAGCTAGAAAAAATAAATAAGAAAATTCATCTGGAAGAACTAAAGTTCCAGAATTATCAAGGGAATTAACGAAACGAAATGCTAGGGATGGTGGTCTAGTCATACCAGATTTTAAACTAGATTATAAAGCAGCAGTCATCAAAACTACTTGGAACTGGCTAAGAAACAGAATGGTGGATCAGTGGAATAGTAGTCGATGACAATAGTAATCTACTGTTCGATAAACCAAAGACTCCAGCTTCTGGGATAAGAACTCACTATTTGACAAAAACTGCTGGGAAAACTGAAAAACAGTATGGCAGAAACTGGTCATAGACCAATGCCTTACACAGTATACCAACATAGTCTAAATGGGTTCATGATTTAGATACAAAGGCTGATACAATATGTAATCTGGGAGAGAAAAGAAAAGTTTACCTGTCAGATTATGAAGAAAAGAATTTATCCAAACGAGATAGAATCATGAAATGCAAAATGCACTATTTTGATTACACTACAATACTGAAAAGTTTTTGTACAAATAAAGCCAACATAACTAAGATTAGGAGGGAAGCAGAAAATTGGGAATTTTTACAACTAGTGTCTCTGATAAAGGTCTCATTTCTAAAATATACAGAGAACTGATTCAAATTTATAAGAATACAAATCACTGGGGCAGCTAGGTGGTGCAGTGAATAGAGCACCGGCCATCAAGTGAAGAGGACCCCAGTTCAAATTCAGCCTCAGACACTTAACACTTACTAGCTGTGTGACCTTGGGCAAGTCACTTAACCCCAATTGCCCTGCCTTCCCAACTCCAAAAAAAAAAAAAAAAAGACAAGATATAACTAATTGGAAAAACATCAATTGCTCATGGCTGGGTCAAGCTAATATAATAAAAATTACAATCTTACCTAAATTAAATTACATATATAGTGCCATACCAATCAATCTACCAAAAAATTACTTTGTAGAGCTAGAAAAAATAGTAGCAAAATTCATTTGGAAGAACAAAAGGTCCAGAATATCAAGGCAATTAATGAAAAGAAATGCTAGGGAAGATGGCCTAGCCAAACAGATTTTAATCTGTATTATAAAGCAGGAGTCATCAAAACTACTTGGTACTGGCTGAGGAATAGAGTAGTGGATCAACGGAATAGACTGGGTATACGAGACTCAGCAGCCAATGACTATAGTAATCCACTGTTTGAGAAACCCAAAGACTCCAGTTTTGGGGATAAGAATGCACTATTTGACAAAAGCTGCTGGGAAAACTGGAACATAGTATGGCAGAAATTGGGCATAGACCAATATCTAACACCATACACCAAAATAAAGTCGAAATGGGTGCATGATCTAGGTATAAAGGCTGATACTGTAAGCAATCTGGGAGAGCAAGGGATAGTTTACCTGTCAGATCTATGGAGAGGGGAAGACTTCATGAAGAAACAGGAGTTAGAGAGCATTATAAAATGCAAAATGGATAATTTTGATTATATTAAATTGAAAAGCTTCTGTACAAACAAAGCCAATGTTACCAAGATTAAAAGGGAAGTGGCAAATTGGGAAAGAATTTTTACAACCAGTGTCTCTGATAAAGGCCTCATTTCTAAAATATACAAAGAACTGAGTCAAATCTTTAAGAATACAAGCCATTCCCCAATTGATAAATGGTCAAAGGCAGTTTTCAGAGGAAGAAAGTAAAGATATCTATAATCATGTGAAAAAATGCTATAAATTACTATTGATTAGAGAAATACAAAATAAAAATCAACATCTCACCTCTCAGATTAGCTAACATGACAAAACAGGAAAATGATAAATGCTAGAGAAGACGTGGGAAAATTGGAACACTAATGCATTGCTGGTGGAGTTGTGAACTGATCCAACCATTTTGGAAAGCAATTTGGAACTATGCCCAAAGGGCTATAGAAATGTGCATACCCTTTGACCCAGCAATACCACTTCTTAGGGCTGTATCAAATGATTTTTTATAGTTGAGAGTGGTTCAAGATACCTGAAAGGAGAGGATTCTAAATGCTTACAAAAAATCATGGACCTCATATCATTTTATGAGCTTATACTCATAAAAATATTGCAAAGCAAATATTGATCCATGTGCCTACCCTACCATCTCTACAAAAATTTTATAAACATTAAGTGTCATACATATTTTACACACACAAACCCATACACACACACTCTTCAAATCCTTGAAGAAGTTATAAAAAGGGAATAGGCTTTCATTGTACTGTATTTCTTCAGTAGGTCACATTTTCAGTCAACAAATGAATGAAAGACATACAGAACTGAAGATCTCATATTTGTTGTATTAAAAACTCAATTTGATAATGTAAAATACTGCCACAACAAAATATATTCTAAGGTCTCCTAGAGTTCACATATTAAATTTAATGGGCATTCAACAAATACTTGTTGAATCAATACAAAATTTTGTCTCATCTGCTCTCAGGACAGATCTACTGGAATTATATATAAGAGAACTGCCTGACGGGTAAGGATTGCACTCTAGGCTGAGAGACTTACATTTATTAAGGACCTGCTATGTGAGAGACACTGAGCCAGGTGTTGGCTGTGGCTGTAAGAGCACTCCATAGTTTTTCTATTCTACCATGAAGAACTAATTATCCTTCAATTCCCATCAAGAACCCAAACCCCTAAGGTAAAAAAAAACCTTTTCAGACTATTCACAACACAGAAAGAGACATATTAGTGTAGAAAAGTGATGGCAATCTGAAGATGTGCAAAACATCTCTCATTTCCCCATTATAATATCAAAGCACATCACACATCTGAAGCTGGTAGCACAATGGATAAAACTATGACCCTGGAGTCAAGAAGCCTGGAGTTCAAATTTAGCTTCAGACATTTGCTAGCTGTGTAACCCTAGGCAAGTCCTTCAACCTCTCTCTGCCTCCGTTTCTTTACTGCAAAATGGGGATAATAGTACCCACTTCTCAGGGTTGCAAAAATAAAGATTAGATATTTTTAAGGAGTTTGCGAACCTTAAAGCACTACATATACATATGTGTAGATGTCAGCTGTTTCATTTCCAACTCCTCAGAATAGGAAGATTGTTAGCAACTGGTCAAAGTAAAATCTTACAGTGCAGAATGCTGAGGTCCCAAGAGTTCATTATAATGAACATGGACTTCTATCTAATTTATTCTTCCCATGAAGCATTCATACCAACATAAGATCTTTTAAAACAAAATAATTATTTTCCTCTTCAGTATAATCAAATATACCAAAAATACAAGAAGTGTGGGTAGGTAGTGCCCTCTCACTAATTAATGGAGAGGAAGGAAACAAGAATTTTTAAGAGATATTTTAATTTTTTAAAATAAATCACTTAACCATTCCAAAATCAGGTCTTAATAGAATGCTTCGTTACTTTGCTTTAAGTTATCAGACCAAGACTTCTATATGAAGATGTGCTGCATTCTCATCTATGGTCAACCTCTTCTCAGCCATCAAACTGAAAAAAAAATCTCCTTATATATGAGAGACATTAAATCTCTTTTTTTCCAATGTGTGATGACACTAAGAACTATTTAAGTCATAGAAGATGAGACTATCATTAAAAAAAACTGTTTTAGAAAACGTCCTAAAATCAGGAATAAAATTAAAAGGCAAATGAGCTCTACCTGTTCACTAGTTCATCTGTAGTTCTTACTGCATCATCACCCTTCCAGTGGGAATTTTCTTGGGCATGTTTCTGAGATGCATCTAAAAGAACAGGTTAATTACATTTTAGTTATCCAATGAGCCACTCTAAAATATTCAAGCATCTCTTGAACTTTTGCTTAAAAAAAAAAGAAATTAAAAGAATACAAAAAACAGTTGTGTAGCTAACTTGATAAAAGAAGCAGAGTAAGAGAAGCTGTCTAACAAAATACTACATGACAAATTATGATAGTTTATATTAATCAAAGCTCCCTGGCTAACACAATTGATAGAGCAAGAGATAATCTTGGATCAAGGGTTCAAATCCCACCACTGCATTTTATTACGCATTACTTATCTAGCATTTTTTAAAAGGCAGCATGACAAACACTGGTTTCACTGCCTCAAAGCCAGAAAGACCTGGATTCAAGTACTGCCTCTGACACAGAGGCTAGATGATTCTAGGCAAGTCACTTTACCTCAGTATTCTAAGTTATTCTCAGATTGTAAATTTCAGAATGGATAATAACTTGCATTAGTAGAGGGAGGTCCCTATACCAATGAAATCATAGGACCTGTTCCCTATTCCCCTATCCCAAATCAAGCTGGTAAAAAAAAATTTGCTAGTCCATCCTTCCTCCAGATTACATACAAACAGTATTAGTTTATATGAGTGTAATTAATAGTAGCAGTCATGGCCACATTTATGTAGTGCCTTCAGGTTTGCAAAGCACTTTAGGACCACCATCTCATTCATTTTCACAACAACTCTATGACGCAGATTCTATTACTATCCCCATTTTATAAGTGGGACAACAGAGGCTCAAAGAGGTTAAGTGATTTGCCCAGAGTCTCAGAGCTAATAAGTGCCTAAGGAAGGATTCAAGCTCAGTCTTCCAAACTCCAAATCCAACACTAACCACTGCACCACCTTGCTGCCTTGAGAAAGTTGGGGGAAAAAAACCACCTCAAAAATCTAGCTTTCTCAGAAGTATACTTTAACCTTAAAATCGCTAAAGGACATCTCAAAAGCTATAATGGTATAAAATAAATATAAAACAATTTAAATTGTGCAACAGCAAATTCTTATACAAGGAAACTATATTTTTATCTATCCAATGTATCAAAGATATTTAGAAAATACTCTGCAGAACATGTTAATGAAGAAAACATTCATAAATATAATAACTGGCTAATGATTAGTTTCTAAATTAAATATTATAAAGCTTTCAGTGAAAAAGTCATGAGAAAAAACACTGGTCATGTCTAGCTAAAGTTGCAAAAGGCCAAGAAATAAGAATGAAGAATCCTATGCAATGGAAACAATTTAGTCTAAAAGCTTAGGATCCAAGGGGCAGCCATTTGGATTTAGTGTGTGATGATAGTTAGGTGAGGCTTTCAAAGCAGAAAAATTAATTTTTAATGGAAATAACTATACTCTCAAATATATCTATCATCTCATCAACTGGGGAATTCTATCCAATGAAACTGATTACCATCTATTTCAGGGCTACTTATCCAGGTCTCCTATAAATTCATCACAGGGGATCCACCTCTAACTGTGCTAGAGGCTTTTACTTCCCCCTGACTACCACGGAAGCACACTGGCTGTCCACCTATCATCCCCTTACCCTTACCACACGTCCAGCCCATCTTCCTAACCAAAATTTTTTAATATCTCTCACTATTTTTCTTTTTGAAGTTCCTCATCAGTTACATGTTACATATGGTAGCCTGCTCACACCAACCATGTGCCTCTCTACCACCTTCTGTTTGCTATTAATTTTTTTATTCTTCAGAAACTGATGCATTCCATGTCCTCAACCCATAAAGCAACAAAGTAGAGAATGGCCTTCAGTCCTGTGTAGTCCCCTTACACTTCCACAATGATAGCGATGTGAGGAAAAGCAGACAGAGTGCTAAGAATCTGTTTTAGGACCATCTATACACTCTAACATGATTGTCAGGACTTTCTAAATCTTTCTAAATCTAAAATCTTTTCTCAATGAACATTAAGTGACATACTGCAAGAGTTCAAGTCAATATTGAAAATTCTTTCTACAGGGGCAGCTAGGTGATGCAGTGAATAGAGCACTGGCCCTGGAGTCAGGAAGGCCTGAGTTCAAATTCAGCCTCAGACACTTAACACTGAATAGCCGTGTGACCTTGGGCAAGTCATTTAACCTCAATTACCCTGCCTTCTCCCCTCCCCCCCCAAAAAATTCTTTCTATAAAAGTTTTAAAAAAAACCAGAAAGAAGTTATAGTTAAATAGGAGACTGGGTCATAGACATGCCACTCTCCTATCAGAGTTAATGAACTTGAAATTGCAGAATAAAACATATCTTTCTGTTATATGGTCATGGTGGAGGAATTTTTGCTGAACTACATTTTTGATATGAGGATTTTTTCTTTTCTTTTTTTAAAATTGGTTAATGCAGGAGGGGAACACTAACAGAGATAATAAAATCTTTCAAAAGTCAATAAATAAAGGAAAAAAACCTTATTCAATAATTCTCTGATAATGAACATCAGGTAAGACTTAAAACAAGAGGCTATAAGACTGCCATGGACATTTGCCACTTTGGTTGTGATGGAGGAGGAGATCTAGCACAAAGTTTGTAAGGAAAAGGGTTTCTCTATGAATGATGATGTTCCTATTTGCAGATTACAATGTGCTGGGTACATAAAAGCCCTGTAACATTACACTGTCTTCTGAAATAAATCTGTAACCACTTGAAAGAGTTTGGACTTCACCATATACACAGGAAAGACTAAAAAGATGAAGACTATCTACTGCCCAGATTATGACATACATATGAATAAACAACTTTTAGAGCTTGTCCACGTTAGTGCTTGTGCACCTCTGGGACAGACAATAAATACAAAAGGACAATAAGTTTGGGCCAGAGTTGAAAAAGAGCAGGAAAATGGGCCAGCTTTCTTTAAGAAATTGCAAAGCAAAAAAAAAAATTTGCAAAGCTCCCTCAAGCTATCTACCCATCTCCTCAATTCTCCCTATTGGAAAGTAAGTTCCTTGAGGGTAGAATTTGTCATGGCATTTTTTTAAATTGCCAACATTTAGCACATTCGAGGAAAACAATGAGCATTTAGTAAGCATCTATGCTCCAGCCACTGTTCCAGGTGCACTGACAAGAGAAGTAACGGCCCTTGCCCTCAAGGAGCTTACAGTGTGTATAGGAATAAAAAAGCTTTTACTAAGGGCTCACTTTGTCCTAGGTACTATATTAAGTACTAGGGATATAAACAGAAAAAAGTAAGACAATCCCTAAGCTCATGGAGATTACATTCTAATTGGGAAAAAGAAAACATATAAAAGCAAGTGGTTGCCAGGGAGTAGCGCTTTGATCCAAGAAGTCAGAGGGAAGAGTGACTGGAGTCATAAGACAAATGACTAACACATGCTTTTGAGGTATTATGTTGACCTGACTACTGATCTCAGAGTTGGGAAGAGGAGAGAACTACACAGAAAAAAGGAATTTGAAAGGGAAGGGCTGTTTGGTATTGCTTGGCAGGGAGATAGCCAGGATACAGTGAATCTAAGACTGGTCAAGATAAAGTGAATGCTTATTCAGAGATCGTGGTCGTAGGACTGGGAACTTGAGTTTGGGGAGGAAGAAAGTGGAAAGCAACTGACAGGACAGAGACATAAAAAGGAAAATGTGTGCACATCCAAGTAAATAAAAAATTATGGGGGTGGTAGATCAGGAAGGACCTCAAATAGGAGGTGGCAGCTGAGCAGAACTCTGAAAGGAGTTAAGCACTCCCAACAGGCAGAGGTGAGGAGGGAATGAATTTGAAGCCCAAGAGATAAAATACTTATATAAGGAAGAATAAGTCTACCAGTTTAGAATGTGGAGTACGGAAAGGTGAGTGAGTAAAGTGTGATAAGCTTGGAAGGACAGACTACAGCCAAACTAGGAAGGGTTTGAAATGTCAAATAGGAGTTCACATTTTTATCCAGGCGGAAGGAAGAATTGTCTTGAGCATTCTGAGAAGGGGAGTAACATGGCAGCCATGAGGATGGATTGATGACGGTTAAGCCAGAAAGACTTAAAGCAGCAAGACCAAGTAAGAGTCTACTGCAATAATCCAGAGGAAAACTGATAATGGTCTGAACTAAATTGGCAGCCATGTGACTAAAGAGAAAGGGATAAGTGTGAGAAATGTTGCAGAGGCAGACCTGACAAGAACTGGGAATTGAATGGATTTGTAAGGTGAAGGAAAGTAGTGAAAGTAAAAATGAGTCCAAGGTTGTAAACCTGGGTGACTAGAAAGATGATTGTGTTCTCAAAAGAAATTGGGGAAAAGGGTGGATTTGAGTGGGAAAGATGAGCTCTCTCTTGCACATGTTAAGCCTGAGGCTCCATGGGACACTGAATAGAAAATATCTATAGGTAACTGTTGATGTAGGATTGTAGTTCAATCATGAGATTTGAACATCATCTACATAGAGCTGGAAATTGAATGGATGGGTGCTAAAGAGATCCCTGAGACAATATTATGTGCTAGTTTGTTTGTTTCTCAAAAAATATGTTCCTTCTAAATAGAGTTCCTGAAGATGTGATTCTTCATTCTCACAGGATCCAAAAGCTTGTAAGTTGGTGCCAAAGGGCTCTGAAGACAATTATCTCATATCAGAGAGACATAATCCAAGAATTTCTGAGGTAGGAGAGAACTAAGAGGTCACCTTTTCCAAAATGTACCAGAACAGGACTAATGGGCATCAAAAAGATGGAGAAGGTCTATAATGTAGGGGACAGAATTCAGGACTTTAAGTATCAAAAGACCTGAGTCTTAATCCCATCTCGGGCATTTAGAATATGTGTGGCACTACTCATGTCACCTTTTGGGCCTCAGGTTTCCTCATCTGTAAAATGATGGGTCTGCACTGGATGACCCCTATGATACCTTCCAGCTCGAAATTCATAATTGTATGAACTGCTGTTCCCCCCAAAAATAAGTCAAACCAGTAAGCTTGAGATCTTGGAGGAGGAAAAATCTCAGCCTGACTGTACACTGGCCCCTAAAAATCCTTTCAGGATACTATGCTACCTCTGACTGGAGCTCTGAACCAAGGCACCAAAGTTCCTGCTACCTCTGACTGGAGCTCTGAACCAAGGCACCAAAGTTCCATCTCTGTACCAGACCCACTGCCAATGCATACCTAGAAGTATGGCCATCAGAACCCAACTAACCAAAACCACCTACTTTTACCAGCCTGTGTCCTACCTGACGATAATGAACTTCTAAACTGCCTCCCCTGCCCCAATTCATAACCAGTATTTAGTAGCAGTAACATGGTAGAAAGAGTGACAAAGAATCAATCCCGATCCTGGTTATTCCTTAAAACATGTATGAGTCACTTAACATTTCTTGGGTTAAGTTTCTACATTTATAAAATTAAGGGTTTCAACAGGATTATCTTCAATCCCTTCTAACACTAAAATCTGATAAATTAATGATATTTTTGACTAACCACATTGCCAGTTGCCTGGCCCAAACAGCATCCTACCCAATTTCAACCAGCATCTTCCATCAATGTCCCAGGTAAATCTTAGACCACTGATCCAGCTCCTGATAATTCAGGAACATTACCAAGGAAAGTATAAAGAGCTTAAAATGTCTACAATAAAAATTCAAAAACTACAAAGTCCTTGGAAGAAATCACATGAACAAACCTGGAAGTGAAATTGGATATCGAAAGAAGACACTGCTTTCATAAACTTCTTCTGAAGCAGGATCAAACGAAAGAGGAGACATTGCCGGTAAAAGATCCAGAGCCTTAAAACAAGTAAGATTAGCATCTTGGAATAAATACATTTTGATTATTGCTAATGCAATACTTCCATTAAACTGATCTATGAGTGATTCTCTATAACACCCAGATTTATCATTTTTTAAAAAATCAATTTTCTTTTTTTTATACTTAGGGGAAGTACAACACTAGAGAGCCATGGGACTTTTATTAACTCCCTCCTCCCCCACTCATCTTCCCGATATTCCTCTGCCTCAAACTGGTAAAGTACCTCAGAACTTAAAGAAGGTTAGCCTAATGCCTTTACTAATGAAATCTGGACCTCAGATTAAGACTGCCATACCTAATGACTATACTGCTCCATAATGTATTTATCTATTTAGAACAATATATAAGCAAAATCATAACTGAACCCTGGATCTTTCAAATACTGATTCAAACACAACAGATGTCAATACACATACCAATTCTAGGTAGGCAATAAATCAAATTCTTCCCATAACAACACTCTAAAAGCAAAGTACTGGAGAAGGAAATGTCAAATGACTCCACTGTCTCTGCCAACGAAGGCCCGTGGACAGTATGGCCCACTGGGTCACAAGGAGTCGGATGTAACTCAACAACAATAAAAAACAAAGTAAAAACATTAACAATATTACTTACTGGTGTCTCATCTTTAATTAGACTAAAAGGAGCCTGATTAAGGAACTCTTCCCACTTCTTGTTCCATTCTCTCTGTTTTTCAGTATTTGACTGCTTTATAAAAATAGCCTCTTGCTTTATTTTATTCCTATAACAGACAAAACATTGTTCAAAATCATAAAAATAAAGAATTCTGCTGAAAACTTAAATGAGAAAATCTAACTGTAGAAAATAAAGCTGGGGTGTGGCTAGGTGGCGCGGTGAATAGAGCACCAACCCTGGAGTCAGGAGGACCCGAGTTCAAATCCAGCCAGCCACTTAATACTTACTAGCTGTTTGATTTTGGCCAAGTCACTTAACCCCAATTGCCCTGCCTTCCCTGCTCCAAAAAGCCAAAAAAAAAGAAAAAGAAAAAGAAAAAGTAAATAAAGTTGGTAGAGGTAATACAAACCCAAAGTATTATTTTTTAAATACACAATACATCAATTCTTGGAGCTTAAAGGAATAATCTATAAATAACACTAACTAGTAACCTCTCTGTTAAGGGATGGAAAGGAATTTCAATCTTACGTTCACAACATAATTTTTTCAAAAAAATATTAATTCAGAGTATATAATTCTCACTAGCTCACCATCCACAAGAGATTCACTGACACCCTATACTCCCTTAGTTGATTTAAAGAAAGTTTCAATTACGTACCAATAGAATACCTGACTCTAAAAACAGCTCTAAACAACAATAAAAAATATCACATAAGAGACTCATTTTCTTTTTTTTTGGGGGGGGGGGAGAGGTCCTGTATGGGGGAAATGAGGATGTGGAGAAGAGTGGGCAATTTAAGCCAAACAAGGAAAAAAAGTATATTGATTTTACTGGATACTTCAAACATTTCTTAAAGGTTAGTAAAAGGAAAAGACTGTGGGCTATTAAATTCTGTTTATTTATCTGACAAGGCTGAAACAAGTTGTAACTACATCAAGAGCAAACGTTCTGATAAATTTTATCTACAACCAGGCTTCCTCCTCAATAACAAAATAACTGGGAAGCTTTCTAAGGTTCAAACAGTTTAGAGCTAGAACTGACAGATCTCATCTAGTCCAGTGGGGGTTCGTAATCTTTTTGATGTCACAGACTCTGTTGGAAGTCTAAGTAAAATCTAACAACCCCCTTTCTCAGAATGTTTTTAAATGCATAAAATAAAATACAAGATATTACAAAGGAAGCAAATCATATTGAAAGCTACTAATATATTTAAAAAATAAGTTCACAGACCCCAAGTTAGTCCAAACCCATTAGAGATAAGGAAACCAAATCCCAAAGAGTTAAAGCAATTTGCTCAAGGTCACAGGGCTAGCCAAAGTCAGAGTCAAGACTCATAATCCAAGTCTATTGCCTCCCAGGCCAATGTTTTTTCCACTGCATACCTCATCTGCTTAACTTGTGATAACGTGTTTTTCTGAATTCTGGCCTCTCTCTCAACATAACTAAGGTCTGTTGTCAGTCCTCTTTGGTCGATACAACTACGTTCATCTTTTAAAATCTTCAGGGCTTCATTTAGCAACTGAATAACAGTTAAAAGATTCAATTTTCCAGCTTCATAAAGGTTTCCTATAAATAACTTTAAAAAGGGAGAAAATATCAGTAAACATAAGAGGATTCTGTGAAAAGGCTGTGTGATATGCTATACTTGTTTGTATTTTTTACCATATGGAAAAGTCACCTGTACCATAAGAAGAGCTAGGTGAAAACACAAACATGCCTCCTTGAATACAAAGTGCATTCAATCCTCCGATGAACTAAGAATAAATTATACCCCATTCTACATTTTAATGAAAATTCTCATGTTAATATACAAAAAGAAATAGAACAATGACACTGATAGTACAAGTTTCATTAACTGAATATAGATTACAAAATAAAAATTACCTGTGCAAGCTCTTTTAATACTTAAGTCTCATAACATAAATAATAATCAAATATAATCTTAATGAAGATATCTTCTATTAACTGACAAGAATGGTTACAGCACACAAAACATTGCTGGGTTATTCCTTGTTCTACCGATTCAATTCAACTTTATGTAAAAAAAAAACCTCAAATCTACACAAAAAGTTCTAATGAATAAAGGAACTTCTTTGTATGAAAATAATGCAAGAACATGCAGAAGTACTGAGTGATTTGACAGGTTTAAATTTCATGTAGGATCACATAATGCAAAAGTGGGTAATCTCTGTATTTGTCATGCAGCAACTCAAAAGAATTTACTTGAATTAAGCATATTTCACCTAATATATGTGTTCAGATAATGAAACCCTTACACAAATCACAGAGCACGGGTTTTTGAAAACTGTTGGCCCAAACATTTCATTACAATGGTAAAACAAGACAAACTGATTAAGTGAACTGTATAGAGCCAAGAACTTACATGATACATTTGTTTTTCAATTCTGTCCAGTAAGAGTCTTGGAACCTTAATAGCAACATCAGTTCCATCCAAAGTATACTGATCAACATGACCTGTAATGACCGAATTAACAACTTCTCTTTCTTTTTCCAAAAATGTAAGAGTTTCCATCACAGAATCCCACATCAATCGAACCTTTGAAGGTAGAGATTATTTTTTAAAAAGAGACTAAATAGACTTAATGTTATTTAATAGGCTAAGAAATAAGGGGTAGGAAATAGTGAAATCTCATTAACACATTTACTTCTAAGAGTTAATAAGACAAACTTCTTAAAAGTTTTTAAGACAATTTCCAAAATGGCACTTTAATAGTCTTGAAAGCATTGCTACAACTTCCAGAAGTATTTCTCAGTCATGAAATATCTCAGTCACTGGGAGAATCTAGCTTGTTATTAAACAAAAGAAAATCATACTACTGAGATGCATGATATGTAACACTGGTGTGTCAAGAAAAATCAAAGGACCCCCAGCTCAATGCAGGTACACAACATACCAAACTTATGGGAGTATGCAGACAAGAACTGCATCACATGGGTAAGCATGGATGGGTCGTTATCTGCATCAAGGGAGGAAATTTCCACAGGACTGAAATTATAAACTCATAAGTATCTGAAAATTCCCCAGTCAGGGTCTGGTTATTTTTTTTTTTTTTACCACTAGCTACCAAGAAGATCAGAAAAAGTAATACTTAATCAGCTTTACAAAGATGATGATACATGTAGAGAGTTACAATAAGGCAAAGATAAAATGTTTTCAGACAGAAAAATAATGAACTTTTATGGGGAAAAAAAGTCTCACCTTTTGAACTTTCTCTGATATGTTTCTTTGGTCTTCATTCTGGTTCTTTCTAGTTAAAAATTAAATAAGTCAGTTAGCTACAACAAAAACCACATGATTTTGTGATTAAGTCAACTCTTAAAATAGTTAACAAATCCACCTTCTAAAAACCCAGACTGAATTAATAGTATATCTAAAATACTTACTTTTGTAATTTTTGCAATTGTGTGTATTGTGAATTCAAATCTCTTATTTGTTTAATTAATGATCTGCAAGGAAACAAAAATAATTTATGGCTCTATTCAAAAAACTTAATTCCCTCTTTCATACTAAGGAACACAAGGGAAAATATTGTTTGTAATCAATCCTCATTTTCTCCATTTTTACCCAAGCAAAAGGAAAGATGATTTTAAGGTTCTTTTGAATATATATTCTTCCAACTTTACTCAGCAGCTGTTTAAGGGCCCTCCTATAATAAGGTCATAGACTAAGGTATGGAAGGGACCTTAAAGACTGTTTATCAAGTCCAACCCCTTCATTTTACAGAGGCTCAAAAAGGTTAAATGACTTCCCCCTGGTCACACAACTAATAAGTATCTAAGAAGGGATTCCAACTGAAGTCTTCCTGATTACAAGTTCACCTCTCCATGGACCATACCATGCTCTCATTACATACAAACAACAGTATTAACAAGCAGGCATTTCAGAGCCAGTTCCAACGAATTTTTATATAGGTCTCCCTATCCAATTTAACCATTTGGTGAGGGAAAATCTCAGCAAAAAGTTCCTTTAGGGTATTACGTCATATTCCATTTTTAAGGACAATTTTGAAGCAGATAGGGCTTAAAACGCAACTGAAGGACAATTGAAAATTTCCATCTTACCAAAATAAAACTATTACTTACTGAGAATGTTCTTGGTATTGTCGAATCAGAGAATCTTCTTTTTGTAAAATTTGCAAAAACCAGGTACGTCCTACGTGGCATCTCGTAAAGGACTTATGAGGATCTTGACATTTTATGTTAAATGACTCTACAAAGCACTTATTAGAACCTAAATTTTAAATGCAAAAAAGTCACAAGTATCCTAATTAATATGCTTTTAACAAAGTGGCATTTAACTCAAGAGATTGCTGATACAACTGTAAAACACTATTTACATTGTTAATATTTCAAGAAAATAAAAGTCAAATTTCAATTATTTACACTGATAGAATAGGACGAATAAATAAAAGTCATATAACTAAAAATCACTTTAAACCACTTAGTTAAACAGGGCTTCAAGAAACCAAACCAAAGAACTGACTTTGATTTTTTCCCTCACTTCCAAAACAGATACAGGCTAAGGAGCAAAAGGCCAAAAGGCACTCTAACAATAAAAAGAATCATCATTCTCTGAGTTGGAAGTGACCTCAGATTATCTGGTACAATCCCTACCCAAAAGTCATGAATTCCTTGGACAACACCCTTGTCATCATCTAAGATCCTGCAATGATGGGTAACTCACTACCCCAAAACAGCTCATTCCATTTTTGGACATTTCTAACTCGACATCATTTCAAACCCTCTGTCCAAACTAGTCATGCTGCCAGGAAGGTTTCTTAGCATATTAAAATGGACTTTCTAAAAGGTGGCACACAGATCTGAATAAAACACTCCAGAAGCAGAATAACAATGGCAGAGTACAACAGAACTTGCCCTCCCCCTTAATTTGTAATTTTATTAATGCACCTGCAGATGACAACCTTTTTCTTTTTTTTTTTTTGCTAAATCACTAATTAATGACTTCAGAGTTTCCCAAATGCCTAGGACTCTTTTACATGCTTTCAAGTCACATCTGTGCCCAGAGTGGTTTTTCTGAACCCATGTGCAGGATTTAATTTGTTCCTATGAAGTTTTCTTTTTAGCTTCAGTCCACCATTCTCTAAGTCAGGATCCTACAGGATCCTCAAACCTTTCACCTGATATAAAAACCATCCCTTCTAGTCTCATGTTATCTAAAATGTGGTCAACATTAATTATGTCTTCATCCAAGTTACTGATTTTTAAAAATCCCTTCAGTATTTACCTGGAAATGCCCATCCAAACTGGGGAAGGGACAAGGAAAAACACTACCATTCTAATCAAATAAGTCCTGAATCTGAGAGCTGACAGTATATTAAAGTCCACATGTCTAAAAGAGACAAATCAAATCAGTTAGCTCAAAATATACAAGACCTTGAAAAGCATATTTTGCATTAACCAAGGTCAACTTTATCTGATATTTTATGAATAGATTTTTTTAATACTTATTTTATTTTCAAACAGTAATGCTCAAGTATAACACTAGGGACCTATTCTTTCTAAATATGGGAGATGGAGGGAGGAGATGATAAACTTAATTTTGGACATATTTTTGGTGCCAGTACACATCTAGATGAAGATAATCCTATAGGCAGTTGGAACTTAGAAGATAGGACAGTATCAGATTTATCATGATGCCTGGCATATGTTAGGCACTTCATAAATGCTTGTTGTCTTGTGATAGATTTTTCTTGAGTCACTGCATAGAATTGGTAGTTGAAGCTGTGGAATTGAATGCAATTCCTAAGAGAGAAATGAGAGGAAAAGAATACCTAACTTGAAATCAGGAGCCCCAGTTTCAAATCTCATCCTCAGGCTCTTAATAGCGATATGATTCCATGGGCAAGTTCCTTAACCTCTAAGGCTTTCAGTTTCCTCAACTATAAAATGCCGGTAATCTCATGTAATTAGGAGAACCCTTAACAAAACTTAAATATAATTAAAATATAATAATAATTAAATATAAGATTATCATTACCTCCTCCTGGTTCTAAAACACCTCCAACACAGCTAATCACACCTGCTCTTTTTACTGGGTCACATTTTCTTCCTCTTAAAAAGTAATGCTTTAAATTATATAATTCCCTCAAAATTCTGTCCTTGATTATTTGTTTTTGCTCTCTATGCAGTGTCTTAAGAAAAATCTATCACAAGACAAGAAGCATTTATGAAGTGCCTACCATATGCCAGGCATCATGCCAGATCTGATACTGTCCTATCTTCTAAGTTCCCACTGCTTACAGGATTATCTCCATCTAGATGTGTACTGACACCTCAAATATGTCCAAAATTAAGTTTATCATCTCCCTCTCCACCTCCCATAGTTTATTTTACTATTTCTGTCAATGAAACAACCATTCGCCTAGTCCCCCATTTTCAAAAGTTTATCTTTCCCTCTTTTCTCTCTCATTTCGAATATTAAATCAGTTACCAAATTCTCTTATCTACCTCTGCAATATCTCTCATAACCATCCAAATCTTCGTCTCCATTCTCACTGCCACCAAGCTAATTCTGGTCACCAATAATTCAATAGTTATCTTCACACTCCCCCTCTAATTCTAACTCATCCTTCTTATCAGAGTAATCTTCCTCTTGCATAGATATGGTCAGGTCTTTTTTTTCTTCAAAAAATATCCAGTGGGTCCCTTGTTGTTGTTTAGTCATTCAGTCATGTCTGACTTTTTATAATACTGTGGACCATGGGGTTTTCTTGGCAAAGAAAATGGAGCAGTTTGCCATTTCCTTCTCCAGCTTATTTTACAGATGAGGAAACTAAGACAAACAGGGTTAAGTGACTTGCCCAGGGTCACACAGCTAGAAAGTATCTGACACCAGATTTGAAGTGTGGAAGACAAGTCTTCCTGACTTCCAGGCAAAGTACTCTACCCACTGCACTACCTAGCAGCCCCACAGAATAATACAAGTGAGCATACAGTTTGGTCTATTAATGTCTCCTTGATCCAATGCTGCTGGGGAGTGAAGTGTTCTACATAAATTATTCAAGTAAGTGAACTCAGTCTATTGCCTCAAATACATATACTTTAAATTTTTGAAACAATTTTAAATAGAAATATGTGTTTTACATACATCTCAGATGTCTAAAATAATCTGGAAAATGGGTAACTGGGTGGTACAATGCCTAGGAGTACCTGACTTACTAGCTATGTGAACCCAACAAAAAGGACTGAACAACAACTTCCCAACTTCAGGCCCAGCACTCTATTCACTGTGCCACCCAGCTGTCCCCAATGAATTCTTAGGCATTCTTTAAAACAATCAAAAGGCTACTTAGTGACCTGAAGCCTTCTCTAATTCCCTTCCATTATCCCTTAGTAAGCTTGGTCCATCAGACCTTACAAACCACTGTTTTATACCAAATGTATTTAGTGCACATCAGTTACATAGAGATGTGTCTTATCCCTCTATTAAAATACAAGCTTCATGAATCATATCTAATGGTCAAACCATACCTATTGCTTAACACAACAGATGCTTAATAAATATTTGTTCACCATGTTGTTGAAATAAATAAATTGTAGTTTTAATGAGTTTTCCTATAAGAGTCAAGATATATAAGTCAAATTTCACTAAAAAAAAAAATACCATTACAACAAAACTGGAGACCCACTTTCGTCAAGAAGGCAAAACAACAGAATTTTAATACAATAAAATAATTTTAAACCACGTGGGAGTTTATAGCAACACAATTTGTCAAAACATTCTAAAAATCTTCAACTTTTTTTACATTTGACCATCACACTAAAAACTTACCTTACTTTAGGTGTAACCCAGGTGTAGGGAATCTGTAGCCTCAAGGCCACATGTGACCTTCTAGGTATTTGGGTGGAGCCTTTGACTAAATCCAAAGGTCAGGGAAAAATACTCTTAATAAAAGGATTTGTGCTATAAAACTTGGACTCAGGCAAAAAGTCAAACTCAAAGATCCAGAGCACCACATGTGACCTCAAGGTAGCAGGGTCCCCACCCCTTGACTGTAAACCATCTCTTTATGGTCTGCAAAAGTTCCTGTTGCATTTCTCAAATGTAAAATTACTATTTTGCTTAACTTACCTTCAGAGTTCATTTTAATATATTGCACTGCAACAAATCTTGCAAAAGAGTACATAAGATCAACAAACTTAGGGCCACCAGGAGAAAGAAACAATGAACCAACAACTTGAGGAAAACTGCTTCCACATTCATCCTGAGAAAAAGAAAATTAATTTAAATTTGGGTATCTTCTTAGCTGCAGACTAGTTTTAAAAGAATTAGGCACAAGTTATGCTAGCATCTACCTGACATGATTTCCTTGCTTAAAGTACTGTACAAAACTAGTTTAAAAAAAATACTGGAAGAGTATTTAAAAAAATACTGAAAGTCAATAATCCTGATCCTGTCACAAACTTCCTGGGTGCCCTATTAACCAAATCTCTTCACCTCCCTGATCTGTTTCCTTGCTCCCCTTACAACTACTTAGACAAAGCCAATTTAGTGGTATAGTGGATGGAATGCTGGACCTGATATCAGAAAGATTTTGATCTAGCCTAAAACATTTCATGACCCTGGGTAAATCACTTAACCCGTCTGTCTCAGTTTCCTCAACTATAAAATGGGGCCAATAATAGCACCTACTTCTAAGAGTTGTTGTGAGGGTCAAATGAGATAATATTTGTAATAAAGCATTTAGAACAGTGCCTGGCACATAGTAGGTACTATATAAATGCTTATTCCCTACTCTAATTCCCTGCTTAGAGAAAGCAACAGGTGACAAAAGTCAAAAAACACTGACCCAGATTCTAAACTTACCCATATAGTCTTATCAACAAAAACATTAAGCATAAAGTTGAACATGACATAGAAGACTTCACAGACAGAAGTTAGAACACAGCACTGGATAGGATAAAAGACGTATTTTTTAGTTCTAATATACAGAGTGGGAGCTAAGGTCTTTTAGGGAGCATAAGTCTAAGATTCCCCTAAATTATGGACGGGTCTAGGGAACAACTAGTAATGAAGCTACAAGTCTTAACCTTATTGATGAAATAAACTGAAAGTTATCCATAATTAGCAAAGTTTCTTTTAAACAAACTTCACAAAATACAAATTTTTAAATTTGCTGTACCTAACTTTTAGTTTTGCTTTCTTAAAAATACTCTCCAGGGGCAGCTAAGTGGCACAGTGAATAGAGCACCGGCCCTGGAATCAGGAGGACCTGAGTTCAAATCAGGACTCAGACATTTAACACTTACTAGCCATGTGACCTTGGGCAAGTCACCAATTGCCCTGCCTTCCCCCCTCCAAAAAAAAAAATGCTTTCCAAAAGTTTCTATTCATAAAATGAACATTTAAAAACTGTGGACCCAAGATTATGCCCATTAATATTTTCCCAGATGAGTTCTTAATACCCTTAAGAATGTTAAAACAGAGTTCTCCCAAAAAATATTAAAGCTGAATTTTCCAGCTTTAGAATAAGAATACTCACAGAAATTCTTTTCAACCACTCACAGCACTGTTTCCGAAATTCAGCATCAGCTTTTCGGTCCAGTGGAGGCCAACAGAATCTTTTTTATTTTAATTTTTTGAAAGAAATAAAAAGGAGTTAAAGAAGAAAAGTCATGACCTAGCATAAGAAAAGTAATAACCTAGCACATTTAAGGTGGGGAAAAAATACTTTATCTTGATTGAGTGTAATATGAATAGCAACACAGTCAAGGTTGGTGGCATTTATGATTAGTTTGTTATCTACACAGACACTAAAAAAACTTAAAAGGAAGGATCATGTTCTTATTTACTTTTTACATAGCATTTATTACAATTTGAGTATTCAACAAATATTTGCTAAATGAAAAGCAAAAAATAACCAAGCTCCTTGACATGTCAACAGAAATTACCTTTAAAATGGTTTTAATCAAAGGAACCATTAATTTAACGCAGTGGGTTCAAATTCAAATATAAACAGGGGGTCCACTAAATCATACATAAGGACTCCTACAGGACACATATTAACTTAGAACACCACAAATTAACATTATCTTCTTTTTGTTGTATTTTTATCTTATTAAAAATTCCCCAATTATATGTTAATCTGGCTCATGGTACAACTTGGAGGCACCACGTGTTTAACCCCTCTGGTTTAATGCAGCCAACCAAGGTAGTATAGATCCATTTGTTCAAAAAACTTGGAAAAAAAACTGCTATGAATTTATGAGGTGTATACTCAGAGGTATCAAAGAAACAATAGTATGGGGCTATAGATCTCACGATTAACCAATATCAAGTTACTGACTACTTGCTTATCACTAATATTACCTAAAACAGGTTCCGTATAATTAAAGTCTGAGAAAAGCAATCAACAAATTTGTGAATGAGCTCCACACTATGGGGGCTATTCTAAGATTCTAGAATTTGGTTCAGCACTATCTGAAGTGTTCTGCAGCTTCAGGATGATGCCAGTATATACTAGAAACAATACTGGAATCATTAGACTTGAGTTCAATTTCTAGCTCTGACACTTACTAGTGTGACTGTGAACAAGTTGCTTAACAACCCTATCCCCATCTTCCCCATATGTAAAACAGAGGTAACAAGACACTAGAAACTTCACAGGGTTATGGTGAACAAACCATTAAGGTTGTTTGGTTGTATCTGACTCTTTGTGACCCCATTTGAGGTTTTTGTGGCAAAGACACTGAAGTGGTTTGGCATTTCTTCTCCAGCTCATTTTACAAATAAAGAATTGATTGCCCAGGGTCACACAACTAGTTAAGTGTCTGAGGCCAAGATCTGAACTCATGAAGTTCATATGAAGGCATCAAGTTTTCCTGTTTCTATGCCTAGTGCTCTATCCACTGTGCCAAGATCTGAACTCATGAAGTTCATATGAAGGCATCAAGTTTTCCTGTTTCTATGCCTAGTGCTCTATCCACTGTGCCACTGAGCTGCCCCAAGTGCTATAAACAGAAAGCCACTAGATTTCTCAGTCAGGGATCCTAAGTCTAGGGCTTCTTTAGCCTCCAGAAAGAGAGCGTAGTTACAAAAAGTAATGACTAATAATGAAGTCACCAAGTCTTGACTCTAACAATGAAACAAGTTGAGATTTACCCATGGTCACAAAAATGTACTTTAAACAAAGACTACTAAATATAAACCATAATTTCTAATCTCTAATGTCTTTACCTAACTAGCAATTAATTCTGCTTTTTTTTAGGAAGCTATACATCATAATTCCCCTCCATTCATATTTTCTCTTTCAAAGGATAGTCATGATAATAGGGTTGCCAATATCTGAGTCTCTGCCATATAATTCAAACATCCTTATAGAAATTACCATTCCAAGGTATTAGTAAACTGTAGGTGACAGTGGTATGGGTACACATAGTAAGTACTTAATAAACGACTGCTGACTGACAATCTACATAAAGATTAAAGAAAATAGGTTTCTATTCCTAGCAGTTCACAGCTGAGGACACAAAGTTGTAGGTGACATAAAATTAACCAAAATCTGAACTTGGGCAAAAGTACATAATTTTAATGTTACATACAAACAAAATAAGACAATCACAGTGAGGTCAGTGAGATGGTAAGCCAAAAAACAAAGTCACTGAAAAGAAATGAATGCTTAAGCAGACTAGACCCAAGGAAACAAGTCTTTGTGTCACATCAGAAAAGAGATAAAATATTGAACTGCTTTTGTGAAAAGGATCAAATGACTCTATAGAATAATTAACATTTTAAACTGTGCGGCATTTCTAGAACTTAAACTTTAAAAAAAATTCTAAACTTAAACTGCCTACAACTTTAAATATCCTCTGAAAACACAGGCATTGAGATAACTACTCAGAAAAACTGTCAGACCAAACTTTAAATTATAACTTATTAAATTTACAGATATTACAATCTAATATACAAAAATGGATAAAGGAAAAATATTTTGCTCACCTGAATACTTCTTTAGCATGGGAAGGATTCAAAGTGGTAAACAAAAAGTAGGCAACTATGTGAAAGGCATCACTGTTAGGTTTGTCAAACATGCTCCTATGTTTTTTAAAGGATAAGAGAGAGTGGTTAGCGAAGATCAATAACAGAATACTTTATGAATTTCTTCTTTCAAGATAAAAACAACTTAATTTCTCATTCACATACATTGTACAATTTATAAAAAAACTAAGTGCATTTCTGGGAAATATTGATCAAAAGAAACAATGTATAACATTTGCTCCATTAATGAGATATTCCCATGTACCTAATCCATTAGTATATGCAGCCCTAATTGGGAATGAGATCTAAGTTTTGATGCCAGGTTTATCAAAGTTAATTCTGCCAGTCTTGTGGCCTCTTTATTGCCTCAGTTTCTCTAGGAAAATATAAGGAAAGTCTATTCTTCAGGAAGAAATAAATATACATAAATATACGTAAAAGAATAAATATGAGCTTCATATGGTTACAAGAAAGGCATTACTTTCAGAGTTGCTTAATAAAGTTATTGAATCAATCATGGTAAAGAGGAGAACCATTCTGAAGGTAAGAGAATTTAGGTTCTAATCAGTCTGCCATCTAATAACTGAATATGGACAAGTGATTTCCCTTTTAAAGACTTCAGTTTCTTTATCTAAAAGGGCACATTCAACTGAACAGGCTTGGACTCAGAATCCTATAGAGTATTATTATAGGATAACCATTCCAGCAAAACAAAAAAACAGAAAATCCAAACCTAATGGCTTACTTCCATCAGCTTCATCAGTTCCATCTACTAAAAAAGTGATAAAGAATAAATAACAAAAGGTTAACATTGGAAGGGTCTTTAAAAGATCCCTCATTCTATGGGTAAAGGAACAGAGACTCAAAAAAAAGGAAAGTGATTAACCTAAGGCTACAAAGCTAATCAATGGCAAAGCCAGGGCTCCCTAGGTCTGTTTTAGCTCTATTTCTCAGAATAATCAAAGTTTGTGAGTCACTAAATATAAAATCACCAAATAAGATGCTTATCTCCAAAGGGAAACAAAAGGAAAACTGTGGGAGACTTTGAAAGGGTAGGATCCAGGCCACCCACATCTCTCTATCTTCAACATCCTCCCAAATCTCTTTAGGAAGCAGAGTCCCTTAATGGAAAAGGCAAAGTGCTGAGAATCACAAGGGCTGCATTTGAGCCAGAAGCTTTGACATTTACTATCTGAATCAATTCAGTTCACCATTATAAATTCATTTCTTTATCAGTAAAATGAGAATAATCCTTGTATAACCTACCTCACTGATTATGAAAGGCTTTGTAACTATAAAGTATTTTTAAAACATGAGTTATCCTAGTCTAGTTTTTATAGACCTCATATTTTCTTCATCTGCAAAATAAGATAAAGTAGGTTATCTCTAAGGTCCCTTTCAGCTCTAATATTTTATTTATAATAAAGTAATGTAGGTTGATTATTATTGGACACATCTAGGAAAACCTAGGTATCAAAGAGGTTGGACTCTATGGCCTCTGAGATTCTGGAGCTCTGAAATTCCAAATGGAAACTACTACACACAATTGGCCTTTATGTTTTAGAGTTTACAAAGCACTTTGCAAACAAAACCTCATTTGTCTTCACAACAATAATAGCAGCTTGCGTTTCTATGGTGCCTACCTACTACAAGCCAGGCACTACACAAATGTGACTTCCTGGGACCCTCACAACTCTGGGAGGGAGGTGCTGTTATTACCCTCATTTTCCAGCTGAGGAAGACAAGAAACTAGCATTTCTACTGCACCTACTCCGGGCAGGCACAGGGCTAAGGGCCTTACCAACTGTAACCTCATTTCGATCCTCACAACCCTGAAGAGGGGAGGTGCTGTTATTGTACATCTTTCCGTTGAGGAGAGAAAAAAAAATGGGTATTGCTATAGCACTTAAGTGCTTAACGCTTTACAAATGCTGCATCATTTGATCCTCACACTTTACAGTAGAGCAAAGTGAGGCAAAGGTTAAGGGACTGGAAACCGACGGTCTGAGCTGGCACCCAAAGGCTGGTGCTCAGGACTCCAGAGCCAAAGCGCTTTCCAACCCCAACTAAAAACGGCAGGGGAAGTTAGGGTGTGAAATTAAGCCCATCCCAGGAAAAACTAAAAAGGTGGAGGCCCCACTAGGGTGCAAAGACCTGGTCCTCGTAACAGATGACAGACATTATTACATAATGTTTGTACAGTGCTTAGTTCTGCACCCGGAGCATAATAGACGTTTTAAAATAAACTATTAGAAGGGCGGCTACGGGGCGCAGTGGATAGAGCACCGGCCCTGGAGCCAAGAGGACCCGAGTTCTAACTCGATATGGGACACTTAATAGCTATGTGACCCTGGGCAAGTCACTTACGTAAATAAATTAAATGGACCAGTTGTTTCCCCCCCCCCCCCAGGCCTCAGTTGCCTCATCGTGCCCCAGCTCAGCTGCTTACACTCCCAGCTTCGTGTGCGACGTGTGCTTCCTAATTTCGGCCGCAGCCTTGTCCGGCTCGAAGCCCAGGGCCAGCAAGAACTGCCACAGGTGGTCCTTCTTCCAGGACGCGGGTCCGGCGGCGGCGGCGCTGCTCATGGTTCGCAGCTGCTTCCTTCCTCCTCCTCCTCAGGCGGCGAGCGGCCCGGCGAACTCGGGAGGCTCAAGGCCAGGGGCGGACGACTCCAGGGAGCTGAGGCCCAGCGGAGAGGAATGGAACGAGGGACGGCAGAAACAGCGACAAAAGACCAGGCCTCGAGAAACGTCTTCCTTCGCCGCTCCTCTACATGTCGCCACTGCTCCCCCGGCGGGAGCGGAGGCGACTACTCAGCCACCCCCACCCATCCCGGCTCACAAGTGAGCAGCCATTTTATTACGCCCTGAAAAAACCGCCCAAAGCTGTCGGGTTCAACGGAACCGCCAACGGAAACGTCTCCCCCGCCCCCTACGAATGGCGTCACTTCCGGAAAGCTCGACCCAATGTGATTGGGTTAGGCCACTTGCCGCTTTAAGGCGCGCGCTTTATTCCTAACCTTTAACTATAAGAAACTACAAGCCCCACAGAGCTTTGCGTGGAGAGGAGGGGAAAGGTAAATAGGGGTGTGACCACTTACTGTAGCGGGACCGGACCCTGAAGGGTACTTTTGCAGAAGGATTTCCCCGGTAGAAAGAGAACTGAATAAAATTACCAAATGCCCTGGGATTGTAGTAGATTAATGGAGCTAGAACTAGATCAGACCTTAAGAGATCCTTTAGAAAAATGCTCTCCCCCTCCAGAAAGAAACAATAAACTCAGTGCAAAGTGAAGTATAATTTTTTCAATTCTTTTCTTTTTCTTGCTTTTTTTTGCAATACGACTAACATGGAAATATGTTTTGCATGGGAAATTCACATGCATAATTGACGTATTGCTTGCCTTCTTAATGGGGAGAGGAGGAGCAGGTGGGAGGGGAAGAATTTGGAACTCAATTTTTTTTTATTTGTGTTAGAAATAAATAATAAATTTTTAAAAGAGATTCTCTAGTCTCACATACTTATTTTACACATAAGGAACGCGAGGTGCAGAAAGAAAATTAATCGGTCTAATGCTGCTCATCAAGAAAAGAGGAGAATTAATAAGACAAGTATTTGTTTCCCCATCATTGAGATGAATAAACTAAGGCCCAGAGTAATATGACTTGCCTAAGGTCACATAACTAATAAAGGGCAAAGCTGTACCTGAATTGAAAATTGAAGGAATGCCCATCAATTGCGGAACAGCAGAACAAGTTGTAACTTCCATCAGCAGTTGTGATGGAATACTATTATGCTGTGGGAAATGAGTGGAGTGGTTTCAGGAAAAACATGGCAACACCTAGATGAATTGATGGAAAGTGAATTGAGAAGAACCAGGAAATCATTGTGCACAATACCATTGTTGTTTGTCTTTCATTCCTGAAGAAGATCATGACATCAAGGAGGTGATGCCATGACATTCAAGTGAATTGGATTTAAGTGAGGCAGAGCAGTGCAAAGTCACCAGTCTCACTTTCTCCTCCAGAGCCATCTGGGTCCAATGGCCAGATACAGATCAGGACGACTGGAGATGGCCCTGGAAGTAGTGGGAGACCTTGACTTTTTGAAGCTAAGGCCTTCAACAGGTCTCAGTTTGACTGAAGCAACTTTCAGTGATGAAGGCTAGGTAAGAAATGAAGCAGAAAATGGCATTTTTTTACCTAGTCAAAAAAAAAATCAGTATGGGAGGGGAAGACCTTCAGGGTTTTTCGCCAGAGCAGAAACAATTGCTTATTTACATTCACACTAAGCCAGTCAGAACCCAAACAATGACCAAGTAGGGCTTGATGTGAGACCTATTGTTGGCTACTCAAGGAGAGCCAGAATGATTTGGATTTCACAGTCCTTAAGAAAGAAATCTAGCCTGTAAACCCCATGATATCTTGTGAGGTTTCAGTCAAAATTTACATTCCTTTGGGCAGAGCACCAGCAGGTAAGGGTATGATACCCTATGTGGATAGAGGGAAGGAAAAAAAGAGAGAGAACTGTGTTGTCCAACTGTCCAGTTCCAGTACTCACAACGGTGGTTGTCGTTTGTCCTTCCTTCACAGCAATTCTCAACCTGTGGGTTATGTTCAATTTGTAACAATGAAAATACATCCTGCATATCAGATATTTACATTACAATTCATAACAGTAGCAAAATTACAGTTATGAAGTAGCAACGAAAATAGCTTTATGGTTGGGGGTCACCACAACATGAGAAACTGTATTAAAGGGTTGCAGCATTAGGAAGGTTGAAAACCACTGTTCTAGAAGAAAACCATGACATCAGGCTGGTAATGCCATAACATGCAAGTGAATTGGGAAAGCTGTGTAAAGTTATCAGCCTCACTTTCTCCTCTAGAGCTGTCTTGGTCCAGTGCCAAGATAAAAATGAGGAGAACTGGAGATGCATAAATAATAGTAATATTGTGAATCAACTGTGAAAGACTTGGCTTCTCTCATCAATACAATAAGCCAAGACAATTCCAAAGGATTTACAATTTAAAAATACTATCCACCTCCAGAGAGAGAATAAGTTCTGAGTGTAAGCTGAAGTGTAATTTGTCTCTCTTTTTTGCTTTTTTTTCACAATATGGCTAATACAGATATGTTTTGCATGGTTTCATATTTGTGATTGATGTCATATTGTTTGCCTTCTTAGTGGGTGGGGAAGGGGTGAGAGGAATCTGAAACTCAAAATTGTAAAAGAAAAGTGTTAAAAATAATTTTTTTTAAAAGAACTATGAGTATTTTTGTGCATTCTTGGGTTTTTTTGTGTAGGACTAATCACTTCCTTGGTCTACCCTCCCTCTTGCTGCCCCTGCCCCTTCTCCTCTTTCCCTTCTGTTTCGCTGTTGAGTAAAATGTATTTCTGTACCCAACTTTGTGTATTCATATTTTCTTCCTTCTTTTGACCACTTCAGATGACAGTGAAGTTCCAGTGTTCCCAGCACTCCCTCTTCTTTTGTCTGTATGGATGTCTTTTTAGACACCCTGATTATGTGACATAATTTGCTAACCCCTTTCCATTCCCCCTCTCCCACAGTATATTTCTCTTCCCTTCTCTTTCCATCCTTTTTTTACAATCATCAAGATATAACAAAACTACTGCCAGACCTTGTATAATTGGAATCCCTTTATGGACCCTGGTGATGGTAGGGTTTAGAGGGGACATGTGTATCATCACACTATATTTGCATCTCAGGTGTTTATGATTCCTATTTAGTCCTTTATCATTGTTCATTTATATTTTTTTTTCAGTTTCTCTTCACTCCTGTGTTGAAACTGCAGAGTTTTTCAACAGTCTTTTCATCATGAATGCTTTCAAGTCCTCTATTTCATTAAGGATCCATTTTTTTTCCCTTGTAGCCTAACGGTCAGTTTTGCTGGATAAGTTATTTTTGGCTACAAGCCCTTCCTCTTCTGGAATATAGTATTTCAACTTCTCTGCTCCTTTATAATCATGGTGTTACTAAATCATATGGCATCCTGCCTGTGGCTCCTCAGTACTTCAATTCTTTTCTTTCTGATTGCTTGTGATATTTTTTTCTTTGACCTGAAAATTCTAGATTTTTGACTACTTTATTCCTGATAGTTTCGTTTTAGGGTTTCTTTCAGAAAGCAACCAGAGAATTCTTTCTATTTCTTTCTATTTCTGTTTTGCCTTCTGAAGATCTAGGCAGTTTTCTTTTAAGATTTTTTAAAATTGTATATCTAGGCTCCCCAGGGTCTATAAATATCTCTATCTCTGTATGCTGAGCTGGTCTAGACAATGCTCACTGGGACCTTTTCTGGATTTCTTAATCAGAATTCCATTTGGTGAATTTGTTAAATGTTTTTGGAGGAGTTTATGGATAAGAGCTCCCCACATTGTTTCCTGCTCCAAGATCTTCACTCCCAAGGTCAAAACTGATAAGTTTGATTGACTCAATCAATCAAAGGCATAATAGATGGAAAAACTTAATTAATTTAGGAAGAGTGAAGTACTTTGATCATGGATTAAATCAGATGACACCACAGGAAATGTACTAGGATTAGTGGAAAGAATCAGATATACATTTAGGTTTATGTATAATTGCCCAGAAAATTCAATTTTGAGCATTTTAGAAAGAAGCCAGTCTAACAGTTGCCAAAGTAACTCCCCTGGAGGGTGGGAAGGAAGGATTGAGTTCCCACCCCACTTTTGATCACAGGACAACCTAATCAACTTCAAAATTAAAGATCAGAAGACAGACTTCCTGTTCAGTATCAGTAGCAATGTCCCAGAATAGCATATGACAACACATCAGAGCCATCTCCAGTCATCCTGATTTACATCTGGCAACTGGACACAGATGGCTCTGGAAAAGAAAGTGAGGCTGCACAGCCCTCCTCACTTAAATCCCAGTCACTTGCTAGTCATGGCATCATCTTCCTGATGTCAAGGTCCTCTTCCAGAATGAAGGACAAATAACGACAACATATTCAATAAGAGATGACTAACCAAGGACAACAAAACTACAAGAGCATCAACTCTTGGACCCCAACATGGAGTTGTACCTAAGGAGAATTTCTTGAGGACTCCACAAAAGCAGAAAAGGACACCAGTAGCTAGGAGCTATGAGTTGGTCATCCTGGCCACATATGCTTTCTAAACTTTAACCTTTTTTTCCCATTGTTGCAGAAATATGGAGATGGGAGGTTCCCAGGTTTCACATGTTGCACATGTTTTTGAATTCTCAGTATGCTGATTGGTTGTACCATTTGTTTTCTTTTTTTTCTGTCCTTAAAAACTACTACTCGCTGTATGGGATGGTATTTGATTTCAGGGAGGGGGAATGTGAAGTATCCCAGGGAAGATTATTCTGATGTAAAAAAAACAAACAACATCAGTAGAAGCAGGAAAACTCCATGAGTTCCCCCCATAACCACCTCAAATACCTACAAAATATGACTCTAAAGAAATTTTAGAGCTATAGAACCCACAAAGTGACAGAGAGAAACAAATCTCCCACTGAAGGCAGCCTGGCAGGATGGCAGGAAGGGTCCATCACAGCACACTGGGAGCAGAGCCCAGCCCCACATGAGCCCATGGTTTTAGCTGCAGGGCAACCCTGACCAGATCACCAGCAGTTATGGTGGTTTCCAGAATTATCAACCCATAAATGCTAAAGACAAAGTAAAAGATCAGTGAAGAACACTGTTGGAACTGGGGGGGAACAGAGCGCAGTTCAGCCCCTACCACCAGAAAGAAAAGTGGCGGAGGCATGGCAGCCATGCAGCTGCCTCCACATGGGTGCTTCAGAGTTCCTAGCCTACAGATTCTAGGGGGACCAAGCCACTATTCAGAGGATAATCACTCTTGCTTTAACCTGCTTAGATCTGGATTGCTGTCTTAGGTAGTGGCCCTGGGATGTGTGACCAGTGAGCCAGAGCATGTGGGGGGTAGCAGAGAGGGCATGCAACTAATAGCTCCAGCTGTGAAAACCCCAGTGATTTGGGACAAAGCTCTCCTCTCTGGAATCAGAGTTCTACTGTGACAAAGAGCTCAAAAATCAAGTAATTGAGTGGCAACATGAGCAAGCAAAGGGACCAAAGCAAGCACAGAAATCAAACCTTAGATTCCTTTTGGGGCGGACAAAAAGTATAAAAGCATGGAACAGAAGGAAGACAACAAAGTCAAAACTCCTGCACCAAAAGCTTCCAAGAAAAATATGAACTGTTTACAGGCTATGGAGGAGCTCAAGAAGGATTGTGAAAATCAAGTAAGAGAAGTGGAGGAAAAATTGGGAAGAGAAATGAGAATGATGCAAGAAAATCATGAAAAGAGAGTCAACAACCTGACTGAAGAAAATAACACCCTTAAAAAATAGATTAACTCAAATGGCAAAAGAGGAACAAAAAGTCAATGAGGAGAATGCCTTAAAAAACCAAATTTGCCAGATGGAAAAAGAATTTCAAAAGCTCACTGAAGAGAATAATTCCTTCAGAATTAGAGTGGAGCAAATGGAAGCAAATGACTTTATGAGAAATCAAGATACTATTAAACAGAT
>CM053583.1:338467097-338486568 GCA_028627135.1 Pseudochirops cupreus
AATATAAATGTATATATATCTATACATTCATATATATGTCTATATAGGAGGATATATGTGTGTATGAATACATATGTGAGTGTGTGTATATATGTGTACAGGTATACATAGACAGAGGGCACAGGATCAATTGAATAGGAAGGAATGATATTTTAAAAATTGAGAGGTAAGAAAGGAATATAATGAGAGGAGATAGGGAGAGACAGAATAGAGCAAATTATCTCATATAAAAGAGGCAAGGGAAAACTATTACAATGGAGGGGAAGAACAGGAAGGCTAAAGGGAATGGGTCAACCTTACTCTCATTGAATTTGGCTTAAGGAAGGAATAACATAAACACTAAACAGGGTATCTTACCTTACAGGAAAGTAGGGGGGAAGGGGATAAGAGGGGGCATGATAGAAGGGAGGGCAATTTGGGGGGAGGGTAGTTAGAAACACACACTTTTGTAAAAGGACAGGATCAAAGTAGAGAATAGAACAAGTGGGGCACAGGATTGGAAGGAGGGAAATATAGTCAGTCTTTCACAATATATCCACTATGGAAATGTTTTATGTAACTACACATGTACAAGCTATATTGAATTGCTTATCTTCCCAGTCACAGTGGGTGACGAGGGAAGAAGGGAAAGAATCTGGAATTCAAAGTTTTAAAATCAAATGTTTAAAAAAAATTATTATTACTGATATTTTTACTTGCAACTAGGAAATAAGATACACAGGCACTGGGGTATGGAGATCCATCTTGACCTACCAGAAAGTCAGAGGGGGGATAGGGGAGGATATAGGAGAGAGCAGATTGGGGGAGGGGGTATTCAATGGGATTACTATTTCGGGGTGGGGGGCAGGGGAAAGACAGGGAGAAAAGTTGCACCTCAAAACCTTGTGGAAATGAGTGTTGTAAACTAAAAATAAATGTAAACAAAATTTTTAAAAACAACATCAACAAAAACTTTTGAAAATAAGTAATTGTGGAAGTGTCCCATATTTTAAGGGAAGGAGGATTCTTCTTTGTGGCGATTTCTTACAGTATTGATTGTCTCAGTAACTCTCTCTTTCTAAAATCTAATTAATTCTAGACAACTAATTGATAATCATTGGAGAACACAACAGATGAAGACTTCTTAGTAAAAGTACTAGAAGCTATAAACCTTTACCCCTGAAGGAAACCAAGTCAGGCCCTTTGTAAGGATTCAACATGTTCATCCAGTTTGAGGTGGTAAAATGAACTCAGAAGGAGTGCTGCGTATTTATCTGAATAAACTTATCTATTTATTTGTTGTATCTTCCATTAGTCTATGAGATCCTTAGGAGCAGAGATTGTTTCATTCTTTGTGTTTGCATCTCCAGTACCTTGAAAGTAAAACGCTCTTTTTTAAAAAATAAGTTTTTATTGATGTCTTCTTTCTTATGTCATCATAGTTATCCCAATTTTGCCTCCCTCTCCCAGAGAGCTGTCCCATACAACAAGTAGTATTATTTTATGGAGGAAAAAAAAATCAACACAACTGACTAATACGTTGAAAAATTCCAAAAAAACATGTGCAGTATATAGTACCTAAGGACCTCTCACCTCCACAAAGGGGTGGGGGTAAGGGGATTGGGGAGGGGAATTTTTTCATATCTCTTCATAGGTCCTGCTTGATCTTTTTCTTTAAATTAAATTTATTTATTTACTCACTTTTAGTTTACAACATTCAGTTCCACAAGCTCTTGAGTTCCAAATTTTTCTCCCTCTTTCTCTTCTTCCCCTTTCCCCCGCCATGGCAGCATGCAATCCAATATAGGTTCTACAAATACCTTCACATTAAACATTAGTCAAGTTGTAAAGAAAGATTATAACTAATGGAATGAATGAGAAAGAAAGAACAAAACAAAACAAAAAAGAGAGAGAGTAAGTAGTTTGCTTCGATCTGCATTCAGACTCTGTAATTCTTTCTCTGGATGTGGATAGCCTTTTCCATCCTGAATCTTTTGGAGTTGTCTTATAGCCTTGCATTGCTGAGAAAAGCCCAGTCTATCAAAGTTAGTCATCACAAATATGATGTGTCTGTAATTTTAATTATGTACAATGTTCTCCTGGTTCTGTTCCCCTCACTCAGCATCAGTTCATATAAGTCTCTCCAGGTTATTATGAAGTCTGTCTGCTCATTTCTTATATATAATAATATTCCATTACATTCAAATACCACAACTTGTTTAGCCATTCCCCAATTGATGGACATCCTTTTGATTTCCAATTCTTTGCCACCACAAAAAGAACTGCTATAAACATTTTTGTACATATGAGTCCTTTTCCCTCTTGCATGATCTCTTTGGGATACAGCCCTAGAAGTGGTATTGCTGGGTCAAAGGGTATGCACATTTTTATTGCCCCTTGGGCATAATTCCAAATTGCTTTCCAGAATGGCTGGATCAGTTTACAACTCCACCAGAAATGCATTAGTGTTCCAATTTTCCCACAGCTTCTCTAGCATTTATCATTTTCCTGCTTGTCATGTTAGCCAATCTGATAGGTGTGATGTAGTACCTCAGAGTTGTTTTGAATTGCATTTCTCCAATCAATAGTGATTTAGAGCATTTTTCATATGATTACAGTTATCTTTAATTTCTTCCTCTGAAAACTTCCTGTTCATATCCTTTGATATCTTATCAGGTAGGAGATGACTTGTATTCTTATATATTTGACTCAGTTCTCTGTATATTTTAGAAATGAGACCTTTATCAGAGACACTGGTTGTAAAAATTCTTTCCCAATTTTCTGTTTCCCTCTGAATCTTGCTTATATTAGCTTTATTTGTATAAAAACTTTTCAGTTTAATGTAATCAAAATTATCCATTTTGCATTTCATAATGCTTATTTGATCATAAATTCTTTTCTTCTCCATAAATCTAACAGGTAAACTATTCCTTGCTCTCTGTAAAGCCATGCACAACAAGCTTTCCAGAGGACAGCTGCTGTGAACAGCTTTCAAGGTTCTGATTAAATAGTATAGTGAATGCTCTACTCAATAACAAATCAGAGCAAAACATTCATAGAACATCAAGGTACAGTGTTCATAATATTACAACTTATCACAGAAAGTCAAAATACAGCATTCACAATGACATAACTCAACAATTTATCACTAAAATGGCCACATAGTTTTCACCAAAGTGGTCACATAGTTTTGAACAAAGTACAATCATTTAGTCAATCAATCACTAACTCAATCATTCAATCATAAAGTACAAAAGGTCAAAGTCTTCCACCCATGGGGCACACTAAGTTACAAATCAGTCACTATTCAGTCATCACTCACTATTCAATCATCAGTCGCTACTCAATCATCAGTAGCTACTCAGTACTCTCTTAAGGGGTATTGGAAAATACACAGGCCATCCACCCCTTGGTCACAAGTAAATCATACTTTCGTCAGTCATTACTCAGTACCCATGGAGAGGTCTTTATCATCTTGATGTGGGATAGGCTTTCAACTTCCATGATTTCTCTTCCATGGTCCCAACTCCCACCTGAATCTAACCAACTGCCACCTGAGTTCAAAGGCAGACAGCTCCCAGATCCTTGTCCAGCTCTTCATGCAGTCCCTGCTCTGTATTGAAGCTCACAGTATCCAGTCCAACTCAAGTCCTTCACAGTCTCTGTTCCTGAGAAGACAAGGCTTAACAAAGCAACAAGAGCATTCATGCACATTAACAAAGTCACAACAACATTTGTACAAAATACTGGCACCACAGTGATGCTTCCTCAGTCTTTGGCAGCTCCAGCTGGTCTTTGGAAATCCTCAGCAGCCTCAGCAGCTCCAGCTGTCTCTCGGAAGTCTTCAGCAGCTTCATTCTCAAAATCAAAATCACTTTCTCCACAGAAATTCCAGTTCAGCAGCAACAGTCCAGCCTTCAGATGCTCATCCCAAGAAATTCTGACTTTCCCAGCTGGGGTTTTTCCTTATATACAGTATCACTCCTCCCTGTTCAGCCCCTTCCTGTTACATCACCAACAGGGGTTCATACCTTCTCTTTCTTTAATTTGAAACTAGGTGCTAAGTACCTGTCAGCTTAGCAACACAAAGGGATCTTCAAATTTCTTTACTATTACACTCTCCCAGATTGCTTACAGTATCACCAGCCTTTATATCTAGATTGTGAACCCATTTAGACTTTATTTTGGTATGTGGTATAAGATATTGGTCTATGCCCAGTTTCTCCCATATTATTTTTCAGTTTTCCCAGCAGTTTTTATAAATAGTGAGTTCTTATCTGAGAAGTTGGAATCTTTGGGTTTATCAAACAGTAGATCACTATAATCATTGATCACTCTGTCTTGTGTACCTAATCTATTCCACTGATCCACTACTCTATTCTGCTCCATCTTAATAATTTTGTTACATTCACTTTTGATTGGGGGAGAGTGTAGTTCTTTTTATTTACATTACCAGTTTAGAATAAGGTAATCTTGGCTATCCCATTTGTCCTCCTGAATTCACCTTCTCATTATTTCCCCTTTAACTTCCAAGATAACAGCTACTCAGGCAACATATTAGTCAATTGGTAAAAGAAGACACATACAAAAATCACATTTCTCAAACTTTATTTCAACCATTTCAGTGATTATCAAGTTAGATTAATAGCCTTCACAACCAGAATTTCTTACACACACTATAGAGGAAGAAAAAATCAGATTTCCAATGTTTTTTAGAACAAATCAAACATTTCAATTCAGGGCTGAGAGACAGCTGATGAGACAGAGAAGGGGAGGTTAAAGAAGTAGAAGGAGAAAGACAACTGTTTCAGAAGCCAAAGGAAGAAATAGGATCCAAAAGGAGAAAGGTAGGTGATCAATAGTGTCAAATGCCCCATGCAAACACTCAAAGGAAGACCTGGAGACTTAAGAACAGTGAACAACACAATGACCAATCATGATTCCAATTGACTGATGGTAAAGAATGACAATTACCTCCTAACAGAGCAGTGATGACACAGAATAAGACACAATCTTCAACATGGCAAGTAGGAGAATTTTTTTTGCTTGCCTACGCTTATTTGTTAAGAGGGTTTTGTTTTCTGTTAGTCACTCCTCCCTAACTCTCCCCCGCCCCCACACACAGTGGGGTTTAGTGTGAGAGTGGGAAAATGTTGGAGATTGAAAACAATATGTAATTTTGAAACAAAATGAAAAGGCTACGGTATTAAGTAGGAACTCTCTTGAGTAGGGATTGTTTCTTTCATTATATTTGTAACCACGGCACCCAACAGTGTCTGGCCAATCAAAAGAGATTAAAAGAGGCTTGCTGGTTGACTGATTTTTATCTTCTGAGAGGAGTTCCGTTAGCTAAGTTAAATGAGGTTAATGAGGGAAGTGATGACAGTGTAGTTGTATTAGGTATAAGCCAATTTTTCAAGAAACTTAAGGGAGAAAGAAGCTGAACTATAGCTAGCTAAGACAAGAGGATCAACAGAGGATACTTTTAAAATGTAGGAAATTTGTTCCAACATTTGTAAGGAAATAGAAAAGAAGTAGAGAAAGAGAGGGGATGATATATTTAGAGAAAGGATAATTTCTGGAATGAGATCACAGAAATGAGTGAGATTAGGTACAGAGAGGCATGTAATTTTGAAAAGTGGAGGGCTAGGGGATCATGCAACAGACTGTTTCCTCTGTGTTATTTGCCGTAAGCATGGAGAACAGGAGTGTATTAGGGGATTTCAATAAAGAAGAAAAAGTTTGGAACAGTTGCTCTGGGGAATGAAACAAGGAATCATAAAACCATTCCCCAAAACTATATAAATACTTGGATAAAATGTGTAATTTAACAAAATGCTATACTTAGATCAATTTGTTGCTATTTAGTCATTGTTCTGACTTAAGTTAACATATCCATTAAACTGTGAATAATCAGCTTCATCCTCCTCATCCAAACCTAAAATGTCTGGAATTTCATAAGTTTCAGAAGACAAGTCAGTGATGGTGAAATCTGGCACCTGAAAGAGAAGAAACTCAAATATTAAAAGTAATAGCTACTTAAGCAAAAAAGATCTATGTAGAGAATGAGAATCTACTTTATCAAAGAAAATCTGTGATAAATACTTTCAAAAATAAAAAAAATTGTAATTTCTTTCACAAATTTAGATGTTTTTTTTGGTACAAGATTTTCATAAAGTATAAAGCATTCCTGTTTATAAATGTATAGGATAAATGTAGGATAAAAGGAAGGTTGGGTGGGTTGATCAATTGAGCACAAGCCTAAAATCAGTAAGACTAGTCTTACTGGGCTCAAATCTGGCCTCAGACATTTACCAGCTGTGTGACCCTGGGCAAGTCACTTAACTTTACCTCAGTTTCCTCATCTATAAAATGAGCTGGAGAAGGAAGTAGCAAACCCCTCCAGTACCTTTGCCAAGAAAACCCCAAACAGGGTCACAAAGAGTCAGACACGACTGAAATGGCTGAACAAGAACAGAGCTAAAAAGATCATAGACGTAGAGCTGAAATTGATCTGCGAGGTCACCTAGTCCAAAACCTTCATTCTACAAATGATGAAACTGAGACGCAGTGAATTTAACTGACTAGCCCAAAGTCAAAGTAATAATAATGATTAACATGGATATAGCACTTACTCTGTGGTGGCCAATGTGCTAAAAGTTTGTATTATTATTATTATCTCATTTGATCTTCACAACAAGTCTGGGAGGTAGGCGCAATTATTACCCCCATTTTACAGATGAAGAAAATGAGACAAAGAGATTAAATGACTTGCCCAAGATCACACAGCTAGTAAATGGCAGGTCTAGAATTTGAACTTAGGACTCATAACTCTTTTCACTGAATATTCATTTGTTTACACCTTAAGAAAAGTAAAGTAATAATGCACTTGATTATCCATTGGTCAGACTTCCAGGAATTGCAGTTCTCTGAAACACATCCACAAGCAGACAGAAAAGAGAAAAAACTTTTAATACTTTTTTAAAAAAACAATCTGTCATAAAACTCATGTACTCAGACCCTTGGCTAATCAGAGACTTACTTACCCTTAAGACACAATTCTAACAATCTTGGCAATGTTTTCACCATCCTGTAGGTCTAGTCAATTAGAAGCAGCCAATTATAGGGAACAGGAATAATAGTAAATGCAACTACTGGTACGCTAACAGCATCAAGAAGTAATAGGGATATTAAAGAAGGCAACAAGCCACACAGAGCATCTAGCACAGTGGAGATGTAATAAATGGTTACTGGATTAATCAGTTGAAAGCAATCTGGAAGAAGCTTAAATCGTTGGCTAGAGGCTCAGTCTAGCTGTTTCATCCCCCAACTCTGCTCTTCTCTCCTTGCTCAGATAGCTAAAGATGCTTGTGTGCCAGGCAGGCAGAATCCTATATGCCCTTTACCTACAATTCTCAGCATGGGATGCTCTAAAAGGCTCAAAGCCCTTCATGAAAACCCGCTTACTGGAGAAGCTGACCGTCTATGACCTCCAAGAATACCTGGAATAGTTTCAAAAGTCACTACTTTTTGTACATAGAAAAACACGTACATTAATGCACTATGTCAGCTGTGAATTGGCCTAACTGTTCTGGAAAATAATTTAGAATTATGCAAGAAAAGCTTCAAAATTGTTCAATACTTCAGATCCAGTGATCTGATTCTGGAGTTTACGTACTGCAGGGGCTACTGACAAGACCTATCTTCAAAAAAATATTATAAGGAATTATCTGTTACAGCCTCCCCCCCCAAAAAAAGGGAAACATTCTATGACTATTATTGGAGAATAGCCAAAGAAACTGTGTTATATGGATGTAACAGAATATTCTTTGGGTACAAAAATAAACGTGAAGAATTCAGAGAAATTATAGAAATAGAAGAGTTCATGAAGTGATACAGAGTGAACAAAGGACAGTTAAAAATCACAATATGCATGCTACAACCCTAAAAATAAGACAACTTTCAGCAGTAAATCTCAGGTCAAAAATAACGGGAAACATTGTTACCAGCTTAAAAGCACAACTTGTTTTTGACAAATGGAAAACTGCAGACAATGAAGATTGCAGGTACTCAATCAAAATCACTCATGTGTTGTTTGATTTAACTGTTTTCAAGGATTTTTACATTGTGGAGGATTCAACTGGGAACAAGATGGGGATTATTATGTGTTGAAACAAAATTTACCATAAATTTTTTTTTTGAAATGAAGGTCTCTCAGGAGAACTACTCAAACAACTTGGCTTCCCGATATCCAGTCCTTACAGACAATTAAGACCAAATAATTGCACCTCATTTACAGTTGGAGACTCCATCCCAAGGTCTCCAACAAAGCTTATTTGAGTATGGAGAAAAAATGGATGGGAAACCATACTCGGAAAGGAATGCACGATACAGTCCCTTGGCTAGTCTAACTACCTTAAAGGTAATCTTCCTTCCTTTACTTGCAGAGGTGAGGGACCCATATGTTTTGGACATTGAATATTGTCAGATTTAGTTGAAGTGTTGGTTAGTTTTGCTCACCTGCTTTTTCCTCTCTGATTCTGGCTAAATGGGTAAGGAAGGGGGAGAGATCTATTAGAAAATGACATCAAGACAAAAGAGTAAAATGAAAATTAGGTCTTAAGAAATTAAAATTAAGCCCGCTGTGGAGAGGTTCTGCATAATTACACATGTACAGCCTGTATTTAATTACTTGTCCTTCCAGTGGGGGTGGGTGACGGGAGGAAGGGAAAGAATCTAGAATTTAAAGTTCTATAATCAAATGTTAAAAAGATATATTATATCTTTTTATCTATCTATCTATCTATCTATCTATCTATCTATCTATATATATATATATATAGAATTATTATTATTAACTACATCCAACTGGGAATTAAGATACACAGGCACTGTGGTAGGGAGATCCATCTTGCCCTATTGGAAAGTCAGAGGGGTGAGGGGAGCGAGGGGGGCGAAGGGGGCAAGGGGGAGGACATAGGAGAGAGCAGTTTGAGGGAGGGGTTATACAGTGGGATGGATGTTTTGAGGTGTTGGGTAGGGAAAAGATGGGAAGAAAATTTGTAACTCAAAATCTCGTGGAAATGAATGATGTAAACAAGAAAATAAATAAATTTTTAAGTAAAAAAAAAGAAATTAAAATTAAGATTAAGTGATCCTCAGTGTCTCTGTAAAAATCCTAAAGGGAAAATGCAATAAACAATTATTATTTAAATGATTAGAATTGTGTAGTATAAGAATTTGAATTGTAGAATAAGGACTTGGATTAAGGCTTGTCAATGAAATGATCAACCATGATTCCAGAGGAGTAATGATGCATGCTACCCATATTCTAACAGAGAGGTCATGGATTCAAGATGCAGAATAAAACATATATTTTTGGACATGGCCAGTGTAGGATTTTGTTTAGTTTGTCTATGTTTACTTGTCACAAGAATTTTTTGTTTATCTTTTTTTTTAATGGGGAGGGGTAGGAGGGTAAGAAAATCAACTTTTGTTCATTGGAAATAATTTAATGTCTAGCCTTAGAATAGACTCGTACAGATTGACCCATTCTCTATCTTGAAGAAAGAGCTTACTTACACACAAAAACCTTAAGAGGATTCTGATTGTGTAATATACCTCAATTTCTTCTCAAATTCTGAAAGTAATGACACTAATTTTGGATAGGGGTTTTTCCCAAGTGGATCTTTAAGGAAGAGACCTATCCTCCTTGTGTAGTTATCCCACTCTTAATCGGAAGAGTCAAAACCTTGCTATGAGAGCCCTACTAGAATATGAAACTTGCTCCATTTCCCCAAAAAAACAAATGACTCTGCCAGGTTTCAGCCCTCAAATGAAGGAGTTCCTATAGTTTCAGGAGCCTGTTGGAGAGAATTTTTGGAAACTCTTTTATATACAGGACCTTTTAGCAAACAAAAAGGAAGCTGTCTTGGATAAGCTTTATTTTTTTTTAAAAAAGAGTTTAAAAATTACCACCCATCCCCCTATCCTGGAGCTCTAACAGCATTAAAAACCTGCTTGGGATCACCCACATCAGTGGCATCAAATTCAAATAGAAAAGAGGCCTCTAAACACTACAGGTCATACATTGATTTAGAAAACAACATGTTAACATCTGTGGTCTACTGTATTTTTTATTTATTTTGTTAAATATTTTCCAATTACATTTTAATCTAGTTTAGGCTACACCCAAGAGTATTGACACCTCTGCCCCATGCTCATTCTTCTAACCCAGTGTTCTCAACCTTCCTAACGCCTGGGACCCTTTAATATTCGTATGTGGGCGTATCTGCATGTGGGTGGAGCAGCCTGGAGATGGATAGAGGAACGGTGTCTTAGTTCCTAAAGACTTTTTTCAAAGTCTTAAAGCTAAGAAATGTCAAGGTAAGATTCAAGCTCAGGTCTTCTGACTCAAGTGCACGTGCTCTTTCCACCATGCCATAGTGTGTCTCTAAACACAACAATGGGCTAATCTCATAGTATTTTGCCTCAACTCTGTTTTTTCAGGAGTTCCTGTTTTGTTCTCTTGCAACTACATTTATACCTTATCCCCAGGATAGGATTGCATGTTATTGTCCCCAAGAACTAGAATTCTCTTTGTTTGGGTGAACAAGTTTTTGCCCGGTATGCTAATATCACCAGGGTTTGTTTGTTTTTTTTAACGCTGCCCCAGGTAACCATTGTTTTCTCAATATTGAGTCGTCTGTACCTGCAGCGAGACCTTCCAAAGGGAATCACTTGCCTGGACCTCTGCCAGTAGTTTGCCACTTACTCGATCTTGTTCCTGTGTAGACAACCCTAAATGGCATAGTGGATAGAGAGCCAGACTCGAAGGCGGGAAGGCCTGGGTTGAAATATCACCTCTAATACATACTGATTATGTGAACCTGTGCAAGTCACCTCTTGGTGTTCTCAGCAATTCTCTAAGACTATAGAATTTTGGAATTGGTAGTGGAAATGGTGTTGGTTGGTAGTGGGAGCTTCCTTGTCTGGGAGTTCCTATTGTTGTACTGTTAATGAAATTACAAGTCTAATCCTTATCCCTTATCCTACAGAGGTTAACTTTAAGTTTACAGACTCCATAAGAGCCTGGTATCTTGAAAGAACACTGCATTTGAAACCAGAGGATTTGGTTTTGAGTTCTTAGCTACTTACAACCTCTCTGATCTTGGGGCAAGTCATTTACTCAGTCTCTCTGGTCTGTAAAATGCTAAACTATATGACCTTCTGGATGATCAACTATGAAAGACTTAGCTATTCTTAGCAATACAATGATCCAAGACAATTCTGAAGGATTTATGATGAAAAATGCTCCCTATCTCCTGAGAAAGAACTGATGGAGTCTGAATGCAAATCCAAGCATACGTTATTTTACTTTTTTAAATTTTCTTTGTTTTTTTTTGTCTTTGTTTTTTTTACACAATGACTAATATGGAAATATGATTTCATGACTGAACATATATTACCTATATCAAATTGCTTACCTTCTCAATGAGGAGGATAGGGAGGGAGAGAATTTAGAAATCAACCTTTTTTTTAAATGAATGTTAAAAATTGTTCTACATATAATCAGGAAAAAATAAAATATTGAATAAAAATAAACTATGCATAGTCAAGCAAAACAAATGCCCCTCCCAAAAAAAACCCCAAAACTATATGACCTTCTGGTTCCAACTCTGTGATCTTTTTATCCCCTGACTTGTATTGCCTACATAACTTTAGACAAGTCCTAAATTTAGCCTTTTGGGGTAAACTAGTTGAGATGATTTCTAAAATCCTTCTCAACTCTAAATGCGTATCACATTTTCATGCTTTATAGATGGAGAAATTATCTCCAGAAAGGTTAAGTAACTACTTCAAGGTTACACAATTGGAAGAACCAGGACTTGATTCTAATCTAAACAGGTCAGTGTTCCACACTTATCAGGCCCTATAAAAGTCAATGAAGGGGTTGTGGAGCCCAGTTCCCAGTTGGTCATCCTTGCAGAATCATTTACCTAGTTTGCCAAGTTCTTTAAACATCTGAACACAGAACCTAGGGGAGCTGATTCTGAAGAAGTAATTGTTTTAATAATGCTAAAGCTGACTTACATCTGCTGGCAACTGGCCCTTCATCTTTGTCCAGTCCTTGACCCAGATCAAAGTGGTCTTGACGGCATGTCCTAGAGCAGCAGTTCTCAACCTGTGGGTTGAGACCCCTTCAGAGGTCAAAGGACCCTTTCACAGGGGTTGCCTAAGACCATCAGAAAACACATATTTCCGATGGTCTTAGGAACCAAGACACCGCTCCTCTATCTGTCTCCAGGTGGGTCTGCCCACATGCAAATATGTCCACACAAAGGTATTAAAGGGTCATGGCATTAGGAAGGTTGAGAACCACTGTCCTAGAGGAAGTAGAATTCCATTTTGGAACCTAAGGAACAACAGGGAACTAACAACATTCCAAGACTTTGTTTCTAAAATGGAAAGTTACCTTTAAAAAGATTACCTATTTGACATTAGCCTGAAGAATAAATAATTCAAATGAAAAACAGAGGAGGGTAATCACAGCTAGCTGCATTGTAGGGTAAAAGAAAAAGAAAAAGAGCCCACTGAGATGAAATGGGGAGCTTCAAAGTTAAGATTATTTTATCTAATCACTAGCTGATTTTTTGAAAAATTATTTTTAAATCTTTGTCCATCCTTCCCAGTAATGAAATAATACTGAAATGATTCAGGATAACTAGAAGGAAATTTACTCTTATTTTGTTGCTTCTGTGTTAGAATATACTGAATGGCCTTTTTAAAAAAATCTTATTCCATAAGAACTACTTCCCCTCCCAGCTTTTTAAGGAGCTTTCTTGGACCTCAGAAAGTTATCTTCAAGAGTATCTTCTATAGATGTCTGTTTCCCAGAAACAGAATTGCGCATACATACATCAAGGGGTCTTTTAGAGGCTACTTCCTAGAAGGGTAGGGGTTAGCTATGTGTACAAATACAAAGTAGAGGTGCCTATCATTAGAGGCAGCTTCGTAGTGAAGTCAATAGAGCCTGAAGTCAGGAAGACATGAATTCAAATCCAGATTCAAACACTTTCTAGCTTTGCGACCCTGGTCAAGTCACTTAATCTCCATCTGCTTCAGTTTCCTCAACTGTAAAACTGGATAACAATAGCTTCTGTGGATCAAATGAGATAATGTTTATAAAGTGCTGAGCACATAGAAGGGCTTAATAAATGCTTGTTTCCTTTCCTTCCCCCTTTATGTTTATAGTTCAGAACCTCCCCCCCAAATACAAAACCCAAACATCAAAACAAAGTGTTCTTCCCTGAAATATCCAAAATAGAAGGAGAAAGGAAGTATCTATTTGGTTTGAATACCTGCCCTCCCTAAACCCATCATTGTAACAAGAGATCTCCCTTCATTAAAAAGATACATAATCCACTAATCAACAACTTCCATTCAAACTAGAACAAGCTCGCTCAAGTTCCAGTCTCTGACATCTCTGGGTCTAAGTACTCTTCCCTTATTCAAATTATGTTTACTTAACTAGCCAGTTGTATCCCACTGAATAGAAAAGAATCTCCTTGAAGGCAAGGGCAATTTGTCATTTTGTCTGTCTATTTTCTAGTGCTGAGTACAATGCTTTGTATGTAATAGGGGCTAAATGCTTATAGAAGCCTTCTCAGTCTGTGTGATATAAAGAATAGGTTGGTTTGTCCTTATTCTAGAAGAGAACCATGACATCAGGGAGGTGATGCCATGACAGTGCAAGTGAATTGGATTTAAATGAGGGAGGGCTGTGGGAAGTCACCAGCCTCACTTTCTCCTCCAGAGTCATCCATGTCCAGTGGGGAGATATAGATCAGGATTACTGGAGATGGTCCTGGATGCAGTGAGAGACCCTGGTCTTTTTAAACTGAGGTCTTTACTAGGCCTCAGTTTGACTGAGGCAACACCCATTCAGTGGTTAAGGCTAGGTAAAATGAGGCAGAAAATTACCACTTTACCTAGATTAAAAAAATCAATCTGGGAAGGGAAGACCCTCAGGGTTTCTAGTCCAAACAGAAACAATTGCTATTTATTTCCACTGGGAAAAGGAGAGGGGAGGGGAGGAGGACCCAAACTATGACCAAGTGGATTGGTCTGGGGCCTATTGTTGACTAAAAATGATAGCCAGAATGATTTGGGTTTAAGGTGTGGTCCTTAACAAAAATAAAAGGTTTCATCAATCAAAATTTACCTGTGTGATATGAAGCAGAGGTGGCTACATGTAAACAGACAATCTTCATCTTAGCCAAGAACTAGCTCCTCAACTGGCATCTGAGATAAAGCTAATCTAAAACCCACCTTCAGCTCTTCACAATAAGATAGCATACAGAGGATTAGTTTATGGAGGCTGTTAAGTGAATACAGTGGATTTTGTCTTTCTTTGATGGATCAATGGTCCTGGGATTGGAGTCAGGTAGATCTGACTTTGAATTCCACTTGACACTCAATAACTGCATTGCCACAGGCAAATTCCTCATCTTCTCTGGGGATGATATCCAAAGAACCTGCACCTAAAGCAGTGAGTCTCATGAAATAATATTTATGTAGTGTTTTAATGTTTGCAAAGCACTTTATGATTATTATCCCATCTGATCCTCATAACAACTCTGGGAGGTATTATTATTATTATTATTATTATTATCCCCATTTTATAGATGAGGAAATGGAGGTAGAGGTTGTTAGTTAGTTACCTAGTGTCACACAGAGAGCATCTGAGGCTTAATGTGGGCTCAGGTCTTCTTCCACCACAGTAGGGCCAGCTCTCTATCCACTTTGCGACCTTGATGCCTAGGATATAGAGGTGACCTTGAAACCTGGAAGACCTGGATTAAGTGATGCCTCTGACACATACTATACTTCCTGTGTGACCCTGGGCAAAACACTTCAATTCTTAGAATTCTGTGATAAGAGCTAGCCTTCAAACAGAGCTTTAAGGTTGGAAAATTGCTTTACAAATGTTCTCTTTTTCCCTCACAACAGTCCTGGGAATAGGTAGATGCCATCTTTATCCTTGTTTTATGAGGATAAATGAGGCTGAGAAGTCAAGGGATGTGGCCAGGGTCACACAGCCGGTTGGTTGGTTGGTTGTTGTCCTTCATTCTCAAAGAGAACCAAAACAACATCACTAAATTAAAGTTAAGTTTCAACGTGTCCAACTGTGGCTGATCAGACCAATACAAGCTCTGAATGGTTTACCACAGGTCGAGCACTATTAGTCAGCGTGAACATCTGGGGTGGAGTCTCCAAATCTGCTCATCCTACATTTCCTTTGAGCTGCTTCAATTCTGCTTTACTCATAGAACACAGCACCTTCTCTGATGTGGACATGCCATGCTGAGCAGTCCTGTGCCAGTGTCTCCCATGACACACAATCAATTCCAAAGTTCTTGAGACCTTTGGTGGTGGCTGATGGAGCACCTGTGTTTTGTTGGTGTCAGTTGTTAGACCAATATTAGCACAAGCAGCAGAGAATTGATACATACTTTGTTGCATCTCAGCTTCAGAGGCTGCATTGATTGCACAATCTGCACACAGAAAATCATGCACCAACACTCCCTCCACTTTGGTCTTGGTTTGTAGCCTTTTCAAATTGAAGAATTTACCATCAGTGAGATAGCTGACTTTGATGCCATGCTTATCCTCATTGAAAGCATTTGACAACATGGCTAAAAACATCGTGCTAAAAGCCATAGGAGCAAGCACATGGCTAGTATTTGAAGCTGAATTTAAATCCAGAACTTCTGACTGTAAGTTAACTTTTTATCCACTGCACCATTTAGTCTCCTCCTCCCCTCCCCCCCACCAAGTCTCTAAAGCGCTTCTTCACTTTTTTTTTTTTTGCTCTTCGGAGGATGGAGGGCAGGGCAATTGGGGTTAAGTGATTTGCCCAAGGTCACATGGCTAGTAAGTGTTAAGTGTCTGAGGATGGATTTGAACTCAGGTCCTTCTGACTCCAGGGTTGGTGCTCTATTTACCATGCTACCTAGCTGCCCCACTTCTTTACTTTTAAGGCAGCTGGGTGGTACAGTGTGTCAGGCCTGGAGTCAAGAAGGCCTGAGTTCAAATCCAGTCTCAGACACCTATTAACTGTGTGACCCTAGGCAAGTCACTTGACCCTGTTTGCTTCAGTTTCTTCATCTTTAAAATGAGCTGGAGAAGGAAATGGAAAACCAATCCAGTATCTTTACCAAGAAAATCCTAGATGGGATCACAACAAATTGGACACAACTGAACAACTTTCAAGGCCTAGTACCTTTCTTCTTTCTAAACCCTTACTCCTACCACTTAGAGTGAACTTTATGCCCTAGAATGCTAACTCTCCAAAGCAGTTACATTTTCGGCCTTAGAAGGCCTTGTCTTCTATAAATCGGGAATGGATAAGGACATACACTGTCAAATGATGGATAGTATCAGCTATTTTTGCTGAATTAGGTTATCTTTTAGAATAGAATACCAGGCTAGGGAGTGAGGAGGAAATAAAATAGAAATAAATGTGATGCATATACAAAAGGATTTAATAAAGCTTGAAGGGGCAAAACATCTAGATCAGTGGTTCCCAACCTTCCTAATGCTGCTCCCTTTAACGCAGTTCCTCATGTTGTGGTGACCCCCAACCATAAAATTATTTTCGTTGTTACTTCATAACTGTAATTTTGCTACTGTTGTGAATCCTAATGTAGATATCTGATATGCAGGATGTATTTTCATTGTTACAAATTGAACATAACCCACAGGTTGAGAACCGCTGGACTACATGAAGTCACTTTGGGGTGGTGGGGAGCTTCTTTTGAAGTATCTCATTTTGTTGAAGGATCTCATTTTGAATTAGTAAACTAACATTCAAATACTTTTTGAGCCTGTTTTAAACTTTACTTATTTATTTTTACATTATGGACCTACTGAGCAGTCTGGTAAAGCTGATGAACCCTTCCTCAGAATGTCCTTAAATGCATAAAATATAATCTTAGGATTACAATGCAAATCAATTATGTTAAAATAAAAATTGGGTTTTCCCCATGCAAGTTCACAGATCTCCATTATCCCAAAGGTTCCCTGTTTAAGAAACAAACGTGGTATTTGCTACAGCCCAGGATTGTTTAGTGTAGGAGTAAACAAGCCTATAAGCTTTACTAACCTGTACCTGTGGCTGGCTAAAGGAAAAATTTGTTTTGATTTTAGGGTGCACAGGAGACTGAGACACAAAGTGTCTAGTTTATGCAATACTTCCCTGTTTTATTTTCCTGTCGTACCTACATGTACTTTACCCCATCCCTTTAGCTCAAAAGACTTTGATGGCAGGAATTCACAACCCTTTTCTTTTTCACTGTATTCTCTTCCCTACCTTGAGCCTGGGTCTCTCGTGTAGCGTACTCACTAAGCCCTCTAATACTAGGACATTTAGTAAGAATTGAGTGAGACCTGCAAAGTCAAAGTGGGAGCTGCAGGCTCTTCAAGTGGAGGAAAAAGGGTATCACTACAAGAAACTTCACTCCTGGGGGAAGACAGGAAAGTAAGAGCCAGACAACCCTAGTTGTCCTTTAGCTGACCTAAATCATGGTAGGAAAAGTGGAAAACTAGGAACTGTGACTAATGGTATTCATTTATGTGACCATTTACCACTTTCACTGATACCTCATTATCTTATAGCACACTAATGTACATCTATACCATTAAGTAATAATTATTTTGTGAGTCTTATGAAAGCCATCATGATTTTCTACACCTGCATGTTTAGTGTTCGTGCACCATGGTTGTTTGCTCACAACTTAAAAGATGAGAACACTGGTCACCAGTTCCAGCCCCTCTTCTTTTTAATTTTTATTCAAGTAATTTGGCACAATTGAGTATGTATTTCTGTAATAGGGAAAAGACAGGCCTCCTCCTTTATGCTGTGACTTGGCCTTATTATCGGACTAAGAAAAGCTGGGAGTAGTAGTTTACATGAATTACAAAATCACTCTATTTGGTAGACACTCACCAAACTTCTTTCAAAATGTTAAACTTTAATCCCATCCAAAAGTTGCATTCATTCAGCTATTTAAAGGACATCCTTAAATTAACATTCTAGCAGGCCATAAGGATGCAGTTTTTAGGATATCGAAATCCACAGCTATCATATTGAGTCTCCCTTGCATGCGCCCTAAATACAGGCTATCTGAAAGCTTTAATAGCTTAAGACTACACTGAGACTTTGGGGACACAGTGTATTTTTTGGGGGGGGGCAAAAGTCCTAGGGCACAGAATTTTAGAATCTCCCATCATACTTTGAAATGGGCAGCTAGTGCAGTGGATAAAGCACCAAGTCTAAAGTTAGAAGACTGCTTTTATTAGCCAGACTTCCTGAGTTCAGATCCGAGTTCAAACACTTATATGGCCCTGGACAAGTCCCTGTTTACCTCAGTTTCTCATGTGTAAAAATTAGGTGAAGGAAGTGACAAACTGTAAGGGCCCCTTAGAGCTACCTAGATGTCTGACCTCGGTCAGTGTGCCCTTGCTAACAAGGAAAACCTGAGGTGGGTAAGAGGCATCCAGGTGTGCATTCTGCCTCAATGACTGCACGTCAAACACGGGGGCACTGAGCATGCACCATCAATGGAGGAGTACTCCCCACCTATCGGGATCTTGTTGCTGGGACACCTGACAAAAGAGGAATAAAAGGGGCAGGCGAATAAGGCTGGTGGGGCAGCAGCAGCAGCAAGAGGAGATTTGTAAGACAATTAAAGACGCCTGGCCATTCCACTGAGGTATGTTGGACTATTCTGTCCATATCCGGAGTTCTACTCCAAAGAGTCGTCAGGGCGACTGAGAGCACCTGCAGGGTTGTTGGGGTGACCGTGTGCAACTGCGGGGCTATGGTAGGTACTTTGGGACCCCTGGAATTCCCGAGTCTGGCTGGCCCGGACAACAAACCACTCCGATATCTTTGCTAAGACATCCCCACATGGGGTCAAGAAGAGTCAAGACAACTGAAATGATTAAACAACCAATCATCCATCAAATGATTAAACTTTATTTTCATTTAAATTGAAGTACTGGCTCAGTCTTTTAAGCTCTCCTCACTCACCATAAGCATGAAGGAACAGTTGGTTTTCAGAACGTGTGAAATAAAACCCAGCCGTACCAACTATAATTAAAAAATGGTGATGCTGGGGCGGAGCCAAGATGGCGGCGTAGAAGCAGCAACATATCACAGCTCTCACATAGCCACCCCAAAATACCCATAAAATAGGACTCTAAACCAATCCTGGAACTCCAAGACGCACACAAAGATACTTCCCACTAAAGTCAGCTCGGCTACGAGGAACCATATCAGCACTGCGAACCGAAACCAGCCTGGCCTGAAGCCGTGGCTGTGCCCCGGGGGCGGCTGGACTGGACGAGCGGATGAGCTGAGAAGCTTCAGGTGAGCGGATTAGCGGCAGCTGTGAATGGGAATTGTGAAAGGGGGAGATAAGCAGTC
>CM053583.1:338503135-338520006 GCA_028627135.1 Pseudochirops cupreus
CATAGGAGAGAATAGACTGGGGGAGGGGGGATACACTGGGATAGCTGTTTTGGGGTGGTAGGTAGGGGAAAGATGGGGAGAAAATATGTAACTCAAAATCTTGTGGAAATGAATGATGCAAACTAAAATAAAATTTAAAAAAAATTTATATTATTTTTCCCATGTTTACTCACATTAGTTAGGAAGTGATAACAAAATATTCTGTTCCATTGGCCTACCAGTTTATCCTGCTCTTCCCCAATAGTTAGGTACATAAGTTATTTATAATATTCAAAAACTGAACTAAGCATGTGTTCTTTCTGGAAAGGATGGATGCCCATAATGTGTGTGTGCTCATGTATCTGTATATGTATATATGACAACTGCATATATGTCTGTTCATATACACATATATACATATATTCACACATGTGTATATGGCATGTCTATATATATATACACACACACACGCACACAAAAATGACAACCGAGGTGGTGTCCAAGTCTCCACCTACCATATACAATTTGAATTATATCTGTGGGAAAAAAAGGTAAAGCTTTAGTTCCAACACTGGCTAAGAAGGTGAAGTCTCAGCTGCAAGGCATGGGAGCTCCCTAACCCTCAAGGAAGAATGAAAAAGATAGGTGATGACTAATTTTACTAAAGCAGTTTGCAAAACCAAAGGCCATAACACACAAAAGCAGACATTCCAGTTTCAAGGACAGCCAAGAGCAACTCTATGTAGTGTCCCAACTATGATCAATGAAACCTGTTTGAAGGCAACCTAGGGGAAGAAAAATCAGTTTATCTCAAGCCATTGCCTTCCCCACTTTGCCTCCCCAATTTAAGACCTCAGACTATGAAGGTGGGGAGTTCCTAAACTTGGCATTTTCTCCTCCATTACAGGAACGTTGGTGCCTTTCCAAACTATCTTCTATCTAGCTACTTTGTATTTATTTGCCTTTGTGACACTGATCCTGCATGTCTGTATATATTATAAAATATACACTATATACGTGTATACATACATACACAGGACCAAAAGAGGGTGTATACATCAATGTGTATAGGACCATTGATATGTGTACACATACACATACAGGATCAATGGAGGGCACCTTCGGTGTGTATTACACACACACATACACTTAATATATACCCTTCTACCCATTAGAATGTAAACCCATAAGGATTGCTTCCTTCTTTATACTAGTATTCCCATCATCGACTACAATGCCAGGCACATAGTAGGAGCTGAATACTTGATTGATAGCCACTTAAGCCAGATTTACACAACTGTCGTAGCCCAATCATTCCGAGTTCCAACAGCAGGAAAGCTCAGACACAATGCCAGCCGCACCACCACCAAAAGGAACATACAGCAGTTTTTCCGAAGTACCCAGAACTTAACCTACTACTGTTTCCAAGAAATCCTCCCTCTTCCACCCTCTCCCCCTGCTCCCCAATCCGCCGCTGCCACGATCTGGTTCTGGGCAGCCCTGCGTGACTCCGAACGCAGCAGGTGGAACCTCTAGTTCGAAAAGGCGCCGCCGAGACGGCCAGGCTAACTGTCCTTGAATCTGACGCTAGCCACCAGTTTGGGAAGCTCTCCCCAGCACTCACCTACAGTTAGAAAGGGGTGTCTGGGCGGCTGCACCCGGCAAAGCGAGAGTCACCGGCAGCGGAGTGTCACAGACCACCAACAGGATGACGCGCTACGAAACGTAGACTAAGTGACTCTGGGCCCCGCTAAATATCTGTTCCGAAATCCCACCCACGCAGGCGTCTCCCACGCCCCTCCCCCGCTGCATTCGCGAGACTTCCCTGGGGCCACCTCCCCAGCACGTGATGCCCAAGGCTAGACGATTGCGTCATTGGACAAAGTCTCGGACACCCCTCCCCCGTCTTCGTTATTCCTTCCCATACCCTAGTTTGAGTTGGTAACTGTAGTCCAGCAGGGGAGGTCCTTGTCTTATTAGTGCTTACAGCTACAGCAGCCTTAATACTAAGGCAGTGAAAGAAGCAACGTGTGGTGCGTGAGGCGGCAGTCAATGAATGAAGCATGTTACACAATCACGCCAAACCTCTCCGGGTCTCTGTTTTTCTCATCTGTAAAATAACAGTGTTGTACTAAATGGCCTCAAAGCTCATGCAGCTGGAGACCAGTGACCATTGACCAGTATTTAAACCAATGATTCAAATGATGTGTTGCCGTTATTTTTCAGAAGGAAGATGAGTGTTAGAACAATTATCATAAGTATGTTGGTAACAGTAGAAAGCGCCGTAATTATTTCAGACTGAGGAATTTTTAGAAATGAAAACAAAGAACTTCCCTTCTTGTTGGTAGATGGAGAGTTTACTTTGCAACTCTGAAATGTAGTTTTCAAAGGTTTTGTTGATACAGAATCAGTGTCAAGCATGAGAACCCCAACCCCAGTATCTATTTTTTAAAAATAAAAATATGTAGATCTGCAAGAGATAAAAAGCCATCTAGTTTATCTCTTTCCTCTGACTGGTAAATACTTGTTAAATTGAATCAGGCAAGATCTAGACCTAAATTATCCCCAGAATTATAGTGATACACTTAATTTAACAAAATTCAAGTCTCATCTAAAAAAACCCCAAAACTTTAAAACTTAGCCCTTCAAGACACTGTAATATGCTTTGTGTATACAAAGATGAAAAATAATGAAGTTCTTGCCATCAAGAAACTTAGTGTATGATTACAAGTAATGTGACTGGCAAAAATAAGTATGAAATAACAGAATATGATGATGAAGGGGAGAGACACAAACTGCCTCAATAAAATCAGAGAAGGGAAAATTTACTTTAAGCTGAGGGAAACTGGAAATGGATTAATTTTGAAGGAAGAGGTTGGCATCTAAGAAGTATTTCAATAAGTAAAGATGAGGTGGACGTTTGTCCTGAGCACAGAGGAAGATCTATGAGTATAGAGACAGGAGAATGCAAGGTGTGAGTAAGAGACCAATTTGATTGGAATACAAAAATGCCTAAATAGGAGTATTGCTCTTAAAAATACATACTTTTATTCACTTTTGATCATGTTTATCCTCTCAGGAAGCCTGTAATTCTAAGAAACCCAGGTTTTAATGAGCATTAAATGATGAAAAGGGTGTGAGGAATATATTGGAGATGGACACTTTTGTTTGTTTTTGTTTTTAAACAATACATAGTAGAAGGGACTGTCAGAGGAAGACATAGCATTGTAAAAACTGAGACAGAGTTTACTTACTAGGAGTTTGATTTTAGGGAAAGAAACCCGGGGAAAAGATAGAAGTATGCTTGAGAATGCTACATTATTAATGATTAAGTTTATTTACTTCTAAACTCATTCTGAACACTTTTTTTTTTGCTTTACAGCATGCCTGCTCTTTCACCTACAAAGTACTTCTCTCTTTTCGTTTCAAAATCTCTGAGTCATTTCCCAGCTCCGTGTGAGTCAAATTTTCTAAAAGCAGTATACAACACACTGAAAAATATGACATATAATTGCTGGACTTTAGGATGAACCCTCATTAATTCACTTCATTATTTGCATAATCTATTACAGTGGTTCTCAACCTTCCTAATGCCAGGACCCTTTAATACTTGTATGTGGGCGTATCTGGGCATATCTGCATGTGGGCAGACCTGCCTGGAGATGATAGAGGAGCGGTATCTTGGTTCTTAAGACCATCAGAAATATGTGTTTTCCAATGGTCTTAGGTGACCCCTGTGAAAGGGCCATTCAACCCCCCAAGGGGTCGCGACCCACAGATTGAGAACCGCTGATCTGTTATATATCATAGATACTATGTCTAATTATCTACTCCTTCATAAGTATGGGTAAGTCAAAGCCTCTACATGCTATGAGTTGCTGTACCCTACCCCATCCTCCCAAAAGTGTGGCACTTCTCTTCTACATGAAGCTAGACTAGTCCTTGGACCATAGGTATATCATTTGTTGTGGACTAGGAAGATGTCTTAGAGTTTGTGCTCTGATCACATGACCTCCAAGAATTTAAGAGTCCCTTTCATTTAACCATGAGCTTTCAAAGGGAGTCTGAAAAGGTAGTCCTTAATAATACGATGTTTAAATATACAGCTCGCCTTCCTTTTTATGTGGTATAATGAGAAAGCTGACTTCAGTTTGGAAGTATAAACCGTAAGCTTACTAATAGGATATATCTGGATACTTTATAAGGGCATTTGAATTTTCCAGAGAACCCATGATAGAGAAATACTACAACCTTATGCCATATGATCCTGAAGCTTAGAGGTAGAAGAGATGTTAGAGTTCATCCAATACAGTTGTTCTAGATCTGTATTGTACATTTAATAGCTGAGGAAATTGAAGCCCAGAGAAGAGAAATGAATGTCCTCAATCACATAAAAAGCAGAGCTAAGATATGAACCTAGATCCTTTCATGCTCTGTGTGCGCGCGTGTTTCTATGTTCAAATTAGTGACCTCTGAGGTTCCTTTCCATTCTAACAGATCTAGATCTATGAATCCCTACTCTTTGGAATGCATTGTACTGAATGCAGTGAATACAAAGTCTCTGCCATCAGTTTATAGCTAAGTTAGGGAAACAAAGCCATCTAAACCCTCCATGATGTTGCTCTAAGCTAAATTTATAGCCTTATCTCATTCTATTCCATTTTATAAACTCTCCTTGCCAGCCAAACTGTATTACTTGAACTTGTCCTTTACTTTCCCACCTCCATGGAATGTTCAGGCTTTCCCCTACTACTAGAACACCCTTCTTCCTCATCTCCATCTATTGAAATCCTTTTCATTCTTCAAGACTCAATTCAGGCACAACCTCCTCCATGAAGACTTCCCTTATCTCTACTCCCCTTCTCAAGTGAAAGTACTCTCTCTAGAATACTTTGTCTGGATCTCTCTTTTGCTTCTATTTTATTTTGTAACATAAACATATGTGTACTTTTAAGAGTAAGTGAGTAAGTGATTGAGGGCCAGAACTATACTGTTTTTTTGATCTCCATATCTTTCTGCTTGCAGATAATTGTGCACTCAACGCAGCTTCTGGAACTGAGATGCAACAAAATATGGATCAATTCTCTGCTGCTTGTGCTAATTTTGACCTAACAATTAGTACCGGGAAAACACAAGTGCTCCATCAGCCACCATCCATACATGGAACCATCAGTTACAGCAAATGGAGAAGTTTTGAATGCTGTGGATAAGTTCACTTGCCTTGGTAGTAATAATAATATATATTATTATATATATACATAATAATATATATTATATATATAAATATATAATAAATATATTTATATATTATATATAAATATATATTTATATATTATATAAAATATATATATATATTTCCAGGCATGTGCACATTGAAAATGAGGTTTATGCATGCCTTTCCAAACTAACTCAGTGTTTGGGAGGCTCCAAAGGAAAGTGTGGAAGAGAAGAGGTATTAAACTGATTACCAAGCTGAAGGTCTACAGAGCTGCTGTGCTGAATTAATTATTGTATGCCTGTGAAACCTGGACAGTATACCAGAGTGATGCCAGGAAATTGATTCACTTTCATTTGAATTGTCTCAGGAAGATCTGGAAAATCACCTGGCAGGATAAGGTACCAGACACTGAGGTCCTTTCTTAAACTAAACTGCCAAGCATTCAAACTCTGCTCCAAAGAGCACAACTCCTATGGACTGGTCACGTTGTTCTGGCCATGTTGTTTTAATGCAAAACATATGCTTGCCAAAAGACTATTTTATAGAGAACTTACACAGGGCAGGTGTTCACATGGAGGTCAGAAGAAGCAATACAAGGACACTCTCAAGATGCTTCTTAAGAACTTTGGAACTGATTGGAGATATAGGAGACACTAGCACAGGACTACTTAGCATGGTGTGCCCACATCAGAGAAGGTGCAGTGCTGTATGAGCAAAGCAGAATTGCAATAGCTCAAAAGACATGCAAGATGCTCAAATTTAGAGAATCCATCCAAAATGTTCACATGAACTATCTGTGTCCCACATGTGGTAGAACATTCCAAGTTTGTATTTGGTCTGATCAGCCAGTCAGACACACTGAAACTTGACTCTAGCATAGTGATGTCATTGTGGTCCTCTCTGAGAACAAAGGACAACAACCAAGCACCAAGGTTTACCCAAAGATAATCACTTAATAAACCATCGTTGAGTTTAATCTGACATTGGTGGTGGTGGTTTGGAGGCAATTGACAGAAAAAAAGGTTATCTGCTCCCACATTCTTACCCCCTCCTGAGCATGGGCAGAGCCAGTCTTTTGAAATACTTCCCTTTAGGCATCCTACTTGTCAGGACTTTCCCTTAATCAGGGAACTGAAAGCTACAATCCTTTGGGGGATGGGACTCTTTCCTAGAATTGTCCAGGAAAGAACAATGAGAAGAGTTGCCCAAGGTCACTTTCTACTTTCCAAGCCTCCTCCCCAGCAGAACACAGTTGACTCAGATCATGTCAAGGTTTTGGTCTGAATTCATTGAATCTTTTCTCTTCTTTGAGGGACTATAATAATATGTATCAATAAAAATCTCTTTGGTTCATTTAGAACCCCCAACTGGTGAGAAATCCCAAGGACTAGAAAGAGAATCTCCTTCCTCTCTGTGTCCCAGTGTGGCTGAAGCCTCCTACACTGATGCTTTTTTTAATTCTCCCAAGGACACACATAAAAAGTGGTTTCTGAGAACACATGACCAACACGGAAAGCAAACAAACTTTAAAAAAAATGGAACGAAATGTAGGAGTTTTCATTATTGTCATTTTTAGCAAACAGGGACTGCTTTCTACATTGACTCTGGGTTGTCCTATATTGTTCAGCTATAATCTTTTCCCTTTTTATCTTGCCATTCTCTCCTCTCCAAGTTCACAGTCATGGCGGCAGCTTCAGTAGCAGAGGTAGCCATTCTATTCTCCCCTCCTTCTCTCTTGTTTGTGCCTCAAACAACCTCTTTCCTGTTTCAGATTACCTCAGATTGCCTCCCTCAAATCCCTTTACTCCCTACTCCTGTTGAGGCAGCTTGGGTGCAAAGGAGGCAGGCAGTGGGGACAGGAGGCAGGCCTTCTTGCTTCCTCATACCATTTTGGTTGTGATCTCTCTTATTGTTTGCAGCAGCATGCTCACCAGACCTTTGATAACCTCTTAGTGGTCTACTTACTTTTTACTTTTCAAGAGATATCAACTTCTCTTCATTGTGTCATATCAGAACACAGGAGGATTTCTGTCTCAAACAGCAACCATTCATCCCAGTCCCAGTGTACTTTCTTAGGTAAGAGGATACGATACTCATAAAAAGGTAGTTGACAATGTAAGGCAGTATTTAATTGAATACCAAATGAGTAGTATAAATAATTCATGAACAAGCATTTATTAAGTTCCTACAATGCGCCAGGCACTATGCAGGTGCTGGGGAATAAGTACAAAAAATGAAACAATCCATATTTTCAAGAAACTTACATTATTTGAGAAGAAACAATATGCTGTTCACTTGTGTCTGACTATGACTCCATTGGAGGTTTTCTTGGCAAAGATACTGGAGTGGTTTGCCATTTCCTTCTCCAGCTCATTTTACAGATAAGGAAACTGAGGCAAACAAAGTTAAGTGACTTTGTGACAGGGTCATGAAGCTAGGATCTGAGGCCAGATTGGAACTCAGCAAGATGGATCTTTTTGATTCCAGGCCTAGGCACTCCATCTTCTGTTGCCCCTAATAAACACAGACTAAATATAATTTTCAATTGAATAAACATTTATCAAGCACCTACTATGTGCCAGGCACTGTGCTAAGTGCCTCGAGCACTTAACTGGAGATGCAAAAAAGAAAAAAAGGCAAAAGACAGTCCCTGCAATGGGGGAGTCAACTACAAACAAATATATACAAAGCAAGCTATATAAAGGATAAATTTAATCTCAGCAAGTGGGGAACTAATAGAGTTCATTGAGTAGGGAAGTGACATGGTCAGATATTTACTTAATGGGCTAAAAGTTCTAGAGAGCTAGGAATGGCAAGATCTGACAACTTTTTAAGTTAGGGTGAGGAAGAACAGAGTCCAAGCTAACATTGAGGTTGTGGATGTGTAGAGATTGGAAGAATGGTGGTACTTTCAACAGAAGTAGGGAAATCTGGTAGAGGAGTGGTTTTGGGGTGGGGGTAGGGAAGAGAATCAGTTCTTTTAGACTTTTTTTTGAGTTTAAGATTTCTCTAGGACATGCATTTTGAAGTGTTAAATAGACGATGGTTATACAGAGCTGAAACAGGTGAGAAACTGAGATTGGATATAAAATTCTGAGTTATCACATAAAGATTATAATTAAACATATGGGAGCTGATGAGGTTACCAAGAGGAAAAAACGTAGTGAGAGAAGAGGTCCCAAGATGGAACCCTGGGGAACATCCACAATTTGGGGATATTATGTGAATGATGAGTCAAGAAAGGAGAATAAAAGGGAGCCCTTAGGTAGTAGGAGAACCAGGAGAGAATATCATGAAGTCCCAGGTAAGACACCATGGATGGGCATGCTCAGCAGTGTCAAATGCAGCAAAGAGATCAGGAAGCATGATGACTGAAAAAAAAAAGACCATGAGATTTGTCAATTAAGAGATCAATGATTATTTCAAAGAGATAACAGTTCCATTTGAGTGTTAAGGTCAGAAACCAGCTTGTAAAGGGTGAGTGAGAAGAGAGGCAATAAAGGCACTGAGGGTAAACTGTGGTTTTAATTTAATTTAATTTAAAATTGTGGTTAGAAGGATGACTGAGGAGCCAACAAACTGGATATAATAGGAAGGGGTGAGATCAAAGACACACGTAGAGGGATTAGCTTTGGTAGGGAGAAAGACCATCGTATTGTCAGAATCTGGGAGAAAGGAGAAAAGAGTGCACAGCTATGGTCAGATGGAGAATTTTTGACCAAGCAAGGAGAATATTTGGGGTTAAGAATAATGAGACCCAATGAGGATTTTAACATCTCTGTGGGTGGCTGCTGTGCAGTAGAAGAAGAGGTCATGGGAATTAAGGAAAATTAAGGACTTGGAGGTTTAAAGGAGAATTAACATAAATGTTGAACATCCCTACTATAAGGGCAAAAATTGAGGAGAGGAAAAAATAAAGCAATATGAATTCTTTCATTCAACAAAAAAAACTTTGGAAGCACTTACAGTCTATAGAGTTATTCTGGAATCTGAGTGAGATTCAATGTGAGTTAAAACAAAGTCATTGCCCTCGTGGTGCTTATAATCTAGCAGTGAACTTTAAACTATTCAAATTCTTAGAACAAGATGGAGTGGTCTACTTCTATTTCCTCTACTTCTTTCACCTCTACTTCTATTACCCCAGAAAGGCAGGTCTTAAACTTGGCTTTGCAGGAAGGATAGGAATTAGATAAACCGAGAGAGAGAAAGAAGAAGAGAATATAATCTGGGAAGAGGAACCAGTGTGCACTCTGGCATTTCAGTTTAACCTCTCTCCTAGTGAAGCTGTATCCCCACCCAGGCTTTCACTGCACTTCGTTGCAAGTCACTCTAGAGTGTGATTCAAACAAAGTTCAACAGAGAAAACTACAAAGCTATCCTAATGGTCTAACCTAGTTGTAGACTTTGGGCAAGTCACTTAATTGCCCTGGGTCTCAGTTTCCTCATCTATAAAGTGACTGGGTTGTTTCACCTGATCTTTGAGTTCTTTTCCAGATCTAACAATCTATGGTTTTATGATTAGAAACCGAGCTTGTGTATATTATTATTCTTTGTCAAAAGCAGTGCCTGGCCCATAGTAGGCCCTCAGTAAAGGCTTGTTAACTTGAAAAGAAGCAAAGCAACTTTTAGTTGTACAATTATAATTCTATGATCTTAAGAGATAATCCATTTTTTCATGTTTAGTTGAAAGTTGAAATTTGAGAGATGGATTATTTACTTCCTTGGAACTACTAGTCCCAAGATGATCTATATCACAATTCATGAATCAGGAGACCAGGTGATTTGTCTCTACCAGTTCTCAGACTATATATGTACATGAGTGAGTTTCATATTTGTCACCTGAATGATCCAAGTAGGTCACAATTACCTCCTGACCATCTGCTTCTACTGAGAAGGTAGAACTTTATGAAAACCTATGGTGAAGTATGTTTATTCTTATTTGAGCATTTCTGGGCACTGGGTCTAAGGATTTTGTGGGAGTTTTCAACATACTCTGAAAAATTTTAATATAGAGTACTAAAGCTTTGCTTAGAATCAATTATAGCATTTTCAGAAACATAATTACTCAAAAGATAAAAACTGAAAATCATGGTGGTCACTTAAATTTCTTTTTGTATTTAGTTTTTAAAATGGTTTAATTGAGCTATCCTCCTCAAATAGTTAAACAAAGTGATTCTCATTTCAAATGGCCTAGAAAACTTTCTTTAAACCATTGACAATATTTGCTTCCTTGGGTTAGTCAGTCAAAAAAATTTATTAAGTGCCTACCTTGTGCCAGGAACTGTGCTAAACACTGGGGATATAAAGAAAGACAAAAGATAGTCTTTGTTCCAAAGAAGCTCACAACCTAACAGGGAAGAGAACATATAAAAGACTATGTATGAGCAAGCTATGTATAGGATAAATAGGAAATAATCAGCAGAGGGAAGGCACTAGAATTGAGAGGGATTGGGAAGGGCTATATAGGCATACTTATAGAAGATGGGATTTTAGCCAGGACTTGAAAGAAGCTAGGGAAACCAGGAGGTGGTGATGAGGAGGGAGAGTATTCCAGGCATGAGGAATAGCCAGAGAAAATGCCTGGTATCAGGAAATGGCATGTCTTGTTCTTGGAATAGCAAGGAGGCCAGTGTCATTGACCTTAATGTGGTAGGACTCAATCACCCAGTGACAACGCAGGACATTAGTGGTCACCCTAAGGCTAATATGATAAAGGAGTTGAGTCCTGAGCAAAGGATCTTGAAGGTAATGACAGAGATAAAGGAATGAAGAGTTGAGGGTAGAATAGTCTAGAAAGGGGAAATAGCATCAACACCAAACAAACATGTCACAATGATCAAGACTAAACTAGGATAATTAGGATCATAGATTTAGAACTGGAGGGCCCCTTTGAGGCTATCTAGGCCAATCTCCTTGTTTTGTAGATGAGGAAACTGAGGCTCAGAAACATGAGGAATCTTGCCTGGGGCCCTACAGGTAATAAATAGAGGAGCCAGGATTTCAATCCAGGTCCTCTGACTCCAAATTCAGTGGGGGGGGGGGGGTTTTCTCTGTCCCACTGGCAAATCAGAGACATAACTAATATGGGACAAGTAGGCCTTTGCTCCATGGTACAGACAAGAGAGTGGTTCATTTCCTTCTTCCCTGTCTTAGGCTCTCCTTTCCTCAGGCTTAGTTTCTGGGGACAAGCTGCTTCTTTCTGGCAAAGCTACATGCACCTACACTTCCCCTAAACCTTCTATGAATCTCCTCAACCATGCTGTATTCAATGCCCAAACTGAGTTTAACCCAGTAACAATTTACGAACAACCAACATATATTTTTATTGCATAATTTTGTTTAATGTTACCAATTCTTGTTCCAAAAGGGAATATGGGAAGGTCACTATGTCAGTAATGATGAACAAACATCATGCAAAAATTGGAAACTTTTGTATAGAGGTACAGTTGTAGTAACTCATGAATTAAAGAGAGCTCATTTGTACTTACTCCATTCTCTTGAAGGAATCATCAATTGAAATTTAGTATATTACGTATATAAATAGTAGAACCATAGAATACCAGAGGTGGAAGATCATTCTATCCTTTTACAGATGGGTAGGAATACTGAAGCTGAGGAGTGTGAAAGAACTCACCCACCTTAACAAGTAACGAGTGTCGTCGTCGAGACTCTCTGCTCTGAATCTAAGACTCTTGTCACATTGCATTCTGAGAGTGTGTGTGTGAAAAATAACCCAACAACTGGTTAATGTAGTTGATCCCTGTGAATTTTTTTTTAAATAAAATTTTCATATTACCTTGATATGGGCAAATCAGCCTGGTTTCAGTTAGCTTAAACTAACTAAATTTTGAACTCAACATCGATGCATCATTTTATTTATTTATTTTTGCATTCCTAATACTCTCCCTCCCTCTGGTCCCTCCTCCACCTATTGAGAAGGCAAGCAATAAGATATCCATTACACAAATAAAGTCATGTAAAATATTTCAATAGATATGGTTTAAACATCATTAAGACTGATTACAGACAGGGCCCAAAGTCCGAAAAAGGACCCACTGAAAAGATTCTAGGTCAAAGGGCAACCAGTTTGACTAGTAGGAGTAGATAGGCCTTAGATTGCTACTCTTTCATAGAGCTTGTTTACTTTTATGCAATGGCCTTTGTACTGGATGATCTGGGCCTCTCTCTGCCTAGTAGGCCATAGGTCATACTTGTCTGTCCTGGATAAACCTATGAGGTAGGTAAAGCTAATTCACCAAATAGAGATCAAGTCCACATGACACAGTGAATAATAGGTCACTGGACTTGGGACTTGGAGGTCCTGGATTTGAACCACAGTTTGGCCACTTGCTTGAGTAAGACATTGAACATCTCTGGGTAGGTCTCTGCTTCCTCATCTTTGAAATGATTGGGTTGGATTAGGATCATAGATTTAGCTAGGAGAAACTTCAAGCTTTAAGTCTTATAATTCTATAAATTCAGTTCAATTCAACAAACATTAGTTAAGCACTTAATTCCATATATAGAGAAGGGGTGACGAAAGGAAGCACTAATTTCCTGGACTGGGGCACCTCATATGAAGCTGGACATGTATCCAGGCCCTTTGTTGACAGGCATATACCTTTATTTGTCCCCAGTGACTGAGAAATTACATCAAAGATAATTATAGATTATCTACAATGAGGTAGGGAATGAAGACACCCTAGTTTTGCTTTTCTTAGAAGAGCCTTTATAGTCAACAAGAGCTGCAGAAAATGACTTCTTTTTGCTATCCTCTTCCTTTGGCAATGCTTTCTTTCTCTTCAACTTCCAGAGAGGATTTCTCTCCCCTCTCCTCACACTCCCAAAATAACACATTTGCTGCCCTTAAGAAAATTGCAATCTGGTAGAGATTGGCAAATAAAACATGTTCACAAATAACTTTAATACAAGTTAGAAAACAATGAATTCCCTAGAAGAGGTAAAATTAAATTTTCCTGAGAAATTCAAGAAGAGAGGGATCACTTGATCTGGGAAGACCAGCAAATGTGTCATGGAAGAAATGGCACCTAAGATGGACCTTGAAATAGGGGGAAGATTTCAATAGAAAAGTATAGGGGACTTAGAGGAATAATTTATTCCAGGCATGGTAAAATTCATGTACAAAGACACAGAGGTGGGAGAGAGCCAGTTAACAGGAGGGCACAGTGAGTAATCCAGTTTAGGTAGAGTATAGAAAATGTCACAAAGTCCAGTCTATGGGAAAGTAGGCTAGAAAGTTATTGATTGGTTTTATATAACTAAATCATTTGTTACAATGGAAAATTTCTATGGTTGCGTTGGTGAGTGCAATGTTAATGGGATAGAAGACGTTCCCTGTCCATTAACAGACCTCATGTGGAACCCATTAAGGGAAGCTTGCTTAGGGAAGGCTTGCTTGTAGGAAGGCTTTCACACCTGTGGCTAATTTCTAATTAGGTACGGAGTCACAACAGTTGTGAGGCCTTCTGGCTCTGAGAAGTGTATATATACTCTGAGTTGGTATTTGCTTTGAAGGCTTGCTTGTAAAAAGGATCTTATGATTCCTTGTCAAGATTCTGAGTGGTTGTTATGTTCAGAGCTCCCCAACTGCTGTGATGGAAAGGCTCTCTTGATCCAGGGATGTATGTAAAGTATATAGTTGATTCAGGTAGTTAGAGCACTTTCTGTTGGTCTTTTTTCTCTGCTTGTATTTTCTCTGAAGTTCAGGGTTCTGACTTTTCCCTTGAACTACTGAATGCAATTTTACTTTTTTTGCTTTTTTTATTTTTGGAGGGGACAAGGCAGGGCAATTGGGGTTAAGTGACTTGCCCAAAGTCACACAGCTACTAAGTGTTAAGTGTCTGAGGCCAGATTTGAATTCAGGTCCTCCTGACTCCAGGGCCAGTGCTCTTTTCACTGTGCCACCCACCTGCCTTGTGAATGTAATTTTAAAAGAAGATTGTTGATCCCTTAAACAGCTATCTTTCCTAGTAAAGCAGGTCTAAGAACCTGTGCTAGTAGCCGTCCTGGGTATGCCAGTGTGGTTACCCTCCTGGTGGGTTGTTATTAGAGATGCAAAATCAGAAAGGAAAAAAAAGAGCAACAAGGAAACATTTAAGAACACACAGAAGACACAAAAAAGAAAATCAGAAGCTAAAACAAATGGTAGTTCTGTTAGAAACTTGTTAAACTGAATATATACATAAAACTGAACATAAATATTCACATATTCATATGACATCCTTTTTTGTACACTTACACAGATGTTTGTTTATGGTTAATGATTTTAAGGACAGACTCTGGTTTATACCCTAACCTCTTGTGGTCTACTAGCTGATCTCTGTGCCTCTAATCTATACCTTATCCAATTCATTCTTCGTACAGCTAAACCATTCTTTAAAAGGGGCAGCTACGTGCAATGGATAGAATCCTGGGCCTACAGTCAGGAAGACTCATCTTCTTGAGTTCAAATCCAACCTCAGACACTAAATGTATGACCCTGGACAAATCACTTACCCCTGTTTGCCTCAGTTTCCTCATCTGTAAAGTGAACTGGACCACACCATTATCCCTTGCCAAAAAAAACCCAAATGGCATCATGAAGAGTTGGACATGACTAAAAAATGACTGAAACAGCAATTCTTTAAAAGTACATGCATACACATAAAACCCAAAACTTATTTTTATTGATAAATCTTTTGTTTTAACAGTGCCTTAATTTCCAGATAAATCCCTTCCCTTTCCCTGCCCAGTAAACCACCCTTTGTAATATAGAAAAGAAAGAAGGGAAAGGGTAGCTCAGTCAAACCAAGCAGCACATTAAGTATGACTGCTAGTATATGTGATATTTCATAACATCATAATGTCATAGGACTTCGACAACTGACTGCTGTCTTAAGATTTGTAGTCCCTAGTGACAAGCATTCCTTCTCTTCATCCAGAAGAGTGATTTGGGACTATCTCACTCTTGGAATCTGAAGAGAACTGAGTTTTTGCTTCACAGTTTTAAAGAGACATATATAGTCTGGGTGAGACAAATTTGAGATGAAATGGAATGGATCTCCAGGTCTGTAGGAGCCCCAGGCTACAGAGGCAGATAATTGTTGTAGTAGGGCGTGAATGATTCAGTCTAAGGTGTTGGAGATTAGAGGTCTATAATTGATAGCCTGCCTTCTGAACTGATAGCCACACCCATTGGTGTGTCAGTAAGATCATAGATCCCATTCACAGCTATTGTGTCTTGCCCAATATCACTCCTCCTAGTCTGTCACATTTTCAAAGAAGGAGAGTAGATTGTTTTCTCAACCCTTCTCTGTGGTCAAGGCAAGCAATCTTTCTATTGTACTACTCTGACCACATTATGCTTCTGTTCAAAAATTTATTAACCTTTAATTCTGGCATCCAAGGTCCCCCACAGCCTGTTTCTACCCTCATTTATTACTTCTTCCATGTACTTTATGTTTCAGCTTAACAGAACTACTCTTTGTTCCTTATTCTTATTCTGCCCTCTTCAATTTCTCTGCCTGTTTGCATACTGCAATTACGAAAAAAAAAAGTCATTATTCCAAAGTTAGTTTTCTAGTCTTGGGGCTACATTATGAAAAGTATTAATTCAGTATCATTTCTGGTCAGAACAGAAACAATTGCTATTTATGCTTTGAGTCATCAAAATCCAGACAATAATCGGTAAGTGGGGCTTGGCCTGGGACCTAATCTTGTGCAGTCAATGAGAACCAGAGCAAACTGAGCTTAAGGCATGGTCCTTAAGAAAGAAATCAAGCCTGTAAATCCCAAGATATCTGGTAAGGTTTCATCGATCAAAATTTACATTCAGGAGAGAAGAGAGGAGAGGGGAGGAGAAGAGAGGAGAGGGATTGTGTTGCCCAACTGGAACTAGCCAGTTGGGGTCCCAGTGGGGCAGCCTGTGCTTCTCAAAGGTGGTTGTTTGTCCTTTATTCTCAAAGAAGACGATGGCATCAAAAAGTTGAAGCCAGAACTTGCAAGTGAATTGGATTTAAGTGAAGGAGGGCTATGCAAAGTTACCAGAACTCACTTTCTCTTCCAGAGCCTTCTGGGTCCAGTGGAAAAATATAAACAAGGAGAACTGTAGATGGCTACTGCTAAGTGCTAGGGATGCAAAGAAAGGCTCACAGTCTAATGGAGGAGAAAACATGTGAACAGCTAGATACAAACAAGCTATGAATAGGATAAGTTGGAAATAACATAGGAAAGGCACTAGAATCAAGAGGGCTCAGGAAAGGCTTCTGCTAAAAGGGGAGATTTTAGCTGGGACTTAAAAGAAGCCAGGGTGGTCAGATGCAGAGATGAGGAAGGAGAGAAGTCCAGGCAAAAGGACAGTCAATGAAAAGGGCCTGCAGCTGGGAGATGGGGTGTCTTGTTTGAGGAACAGCAAGGAGGCCAATGTCACTGAAAAGAAGAATATGTCTATGGGGAGCAGAGATGTAAGAAGACTGGAAGGATAGAGGTGGGCCAGGTCATGAAAATCTTTGAAAACCAAATAGGTTTTATATTTGATCCTGGAGGTGATTAGTAGCCACTGCAACTTACTGAAAAAGGGAAGTAACATGCTCAGATCTATAGCTGACAGATGAATTGAAGACAGATTGGAGGAGGCGGGGACCTGAGCCAGGGAGACTATTTCTTTTTTTTTTTT
>CM053583.1:338520506-338578722 GCA_028627135.1 Pseudochirops cupreus
AAACTAAGAGCTGATATTATGAAAAAACCAATAAAATTGATGGACTTTTAGTCAATATGATAAAAAAAAGAAGAAAACCAAATTAAAAATATAAAAAATGAAAATGGTGAATCTACCTCCAATGAAGAGGAAATTAAAACAATAATTACGAATTATTTTGCCCAATTGTATGCACACAAATTTGACAATCTTAGTGAAATGGATGAATATTTACAAAAATACAAGTTGCCCAGACTAACTGAAGAGAAAGTAAACTACTTAAATAACCCCATCACAGAAAAAGAAATTGAACAAGCCATCAATGAACTCCCTAGGGAAAAATTTTCAGGGCCAGATGGCTTTACTAGTGAATTCTACCAAACATTTAAAGAACAATTGACTCCAATACTGTCCAAACTATTCAGAAAAATTGGAGAAGAAGGAGTCCTATCAAATTCTTTTTATGACACAAATATGGTGCTGATACCTAAATCAGGAAGAGACAAAACAAAGAAAGAAAATTACAGACCAATTTCCCTTATGAATATAGATGCAAAAATTCTAAATAAAATATTAGCAAAAAGACTACAGTAAATCATGATGAGAATAATATACTTTGATCAGGTAGGATTTATTCCAGGAATGCAAGGGTGATTCAATATCAGGAAAACTATCAGTATAATTGATCACATCAACAACAAAACTAGAAAAAGCCATATGATTATCTCAATAGATGCAGAAAAGGCTTTTGACAAAATACAACACCCATTCCTATTAAAAACACTAGAAAGTATAGGAATAAATGGAGTCTTCCTTAAAATAATAAGTAGCATCTATCTAAAACCATCAGCAAGTATTATATGTAATAGGGACAAGCTAGAAGCATTTCCAATAAGATCAGGAGTGAAATAAGGATGTCCACTATCACCCCTCTTATTCAATTTGGTTCTAGAAATGTTAGCAGTAGCAATAAGAGAAGAAAAAGAAATTGAAGGAATCAATTAGGGAAAGAAGAGACAAAGCTATCACTCTTTGCAGATATGATGATATACTTAGAGAATCCTAGAGAATCAAGTAAAAAATTACTTGAGATAATAAACAAATCTGGCAAAGTTGCAGGATATAAAATAAACCTACATAAATCCTCGGCCTTCCTGTATATCTCTAATGAAATCCAAAAGCAAGAGATAGAAAGAGAAATTCAATTTAAAGTTACTGTAGACATTATAAAGTGGGAAGAGGACCTGTATGTACAAAAATATTTATAGCGGCTCTTTTTGTGGTGGCAAAAAACTGCAAAGAAAGGGGATGCCCATCAACTAGGGAATGGCTGAACAAGTTGTGGTATATGAATGTAATGGAATACTACTGTACTGTAAGAAATGAAGAGCAGACAGACTTCATAATAACCTAGAGAGACTTATATAAACTGATGCTGAGCAAGAAGAGCAGAGCCAGGAGAAATTTGTACACAATCACAGACACAACGTATATGTAATGACTAACTTCAGTAGACTGGGCTCCTCTCAGCAATATAAGGATATAAGACAACTCCAAAAGACTTATAATTGAAAGAGATACCCACATCCAGAGAAAGAGATGCAGAGTCTGAATGGAGATTGAAACAAACTACTTGTTCTTTTTATTTTTCTTGTTTTGTTTTGTTTCCTCTTTCCCACTGATCATTCCATCAGTTACAATTCTTCTTTACAACCTGATTATTGATTAGTGGGAAGATATTTGTAGATCCTGTATCTGAGGGCACACTGCCATGATGGGGGGGAGAGAGAGAGGGAGAAAAATCTGAAAGTCAAGGGTGTGGAACTGAATGCTGTAAACTAAAAGTAAATAAACCAATTTAATTTTTTCAAAAAAGTTGGGCTGGAGAAATCTTCAATGGAATAAGCAGAAATTAAATATTTTATTATTAACTTCTAAAAAGAAAAGAAGTAATATGGATACAGATACCCTATTCCATAGACTTTGTCAATCAGAGACCAGAGTTAAGATTCCTACAGAGTTGAAGAAAATAGTCTATGACTCAAAAAAAGTTTCTGACAAAGGAAATCATAGGAGAGATTCTTGTCCTTTCTTTAGACAATGTATCATCACTGGAACAAATGCCAGACCTCCATACCCAGGATGAGCAAGTATGATGACCAGTAGGCTTGCCTTTAGGATAATAGCATAAAAGTTGTATTTTTGGTTTAAAGGAAGGAACATTTATCAGAAGAGAATTGGATCTAGTTCTTCCAAAGTTGAATTAATGTTATAGGGGTGGCAGAAATCAGAACTTATTAATATGACATTAAAATCTAATAGAATAAGAACCCTTAAAGATTTACGAAGGCAATTAGTGCTACCCAGTTTACCAGTCAATAGCTATAGAAGCCTTCCATGATGATTTTACATACCTTAGTCAAGAAGAAAATTTTAGATTTTGTATGAAACATATTCTCCTGGTTCTAAAGGATAGTTTGGAACATATATTAAAACTATGAGACTTGCACAAATTATGTATAAATGATAACAGTAACTCAAATTTTATAGGACTTTAAAGTTTGCAGTTTTAACTGACAACATCCCCAAGAGGTTAAGTAGTGCAAGTGTAATTATTGTCTTTAATTATAGATGGAAAAATTGAGGCTCAGAGTAAGAAAATGATTTGCCTATGACCACATAGTTTATTTGGAGAACATATAATAGGAAACCTTTAGAGCTGGTGTGCTTAGATTTCATGTCTTTGAGGGTGGGAAAGGGAAAAAGGAAAGGAATTCAAATAAACATTTTATATAACATCTACTATATGCTAGGCAGAGTACTAAGCATTTTATAAACACTAATTCACAACCCTGCAAAGTAGATACTATTATACACATTTTACATTTGAAAAAACTGAGTAAAATAGAGATTAAGTGACATGTCCAGGGTCTCAGATAGCTAGTAAGGATCTGAGACCAGATTTTAATTCAGGTCTTCCTGACTCCAAGCCCAGTGCCTTATCCAGAGGTACCATCTAGCTGCTGAGAAGGATCAAAATGGCTAGGTATAGGCATAAGCTATAGTCTTGTAGTGACTGATTACTTTATTTAATACCTATCTAGCTACCAATCCAGAATTAAAGAGCCAGCAGCTTTACCAAAGTATTTTGGGAGTAATAATGTATAGCTTCCCTGCTAGGATCCATGTCCAGTCAAGGTCAACTAAGATTCTGAGAGTAGGTTTTGGAATATTCTCTTTGGAGTATTTTTCTGTTTTGAGTAACTGGGGAAAATAAAGAGTGTTTGTTTCAAAATATGCATGGGGATGGGTGGAGTTATTAACAAAGAAACTAAAGAAGAAAGAGAAGAGGAAGGGCCTTTAGAGTAGAGGGTTCAAACACACACCTATGGGCTTCTTGCAGCTAACAGCACTTTGAAGCTCTGCAAAGCAGACTGAAATGTAATTGGGAAATATTTAACAAAATAAATAATAATACAACAAAACACAGACAACATTACACCTTAAAATTTAGTCAATATACAACTGGTAAGGATCCTAATGTACATCATTATTTATGGATTAGTGGTCTCTGTATCTATTTGTGTTGGACACCCCTGCTTTACTGTAATGGCAACCTAGGAGGAGGGCTTCTGAAGACGCAACTCAATGTTGTAGAAATAGATGGCAAAGAAAGATAAGGTATCCTAAGCCTGTCTGTCAGTCTTTGAGGTAGCTAGGTGGTGTTGGAGTCAAGAGGACCTTGAGTTCAAATCTGGGCCCAGATACTCACTAGCTGTGTGATTGACCCAGGGCAAATCCCTTAACCACTGCTTCCCTAAGTTTCCTTAACTATAAAACAGGGATAATAAATAGCACCTACCTCCCAGAATTGTTGTGAGAATCAAACAAGATAATATTTGTAAAGTGCTTAGCACTGTATCTGGTGGTGCACAGTAGGGACTTTATAAATGCTCTTTTTTTTTTCTTTTAAGGAATCTGCTGGCTAGCAGTGCTAAGGGTATCATGAAGAGTGAACATTCATGACAGACACAGGAGAGTACACTGAGGAAATGATAGTATGCAGAATGTGCTAGGGAAGTCAAACCACTGTCACCACCTTCAACAGCACTCCATCTCAGTCTTTGGTGGAGATTACCCAGGAGGCTGAATGCAGGAGCCCTGGAAATAAGCACTCTCCAGACAACCAACCCTGCTTCTAGTCACTGATAACCATGAGGAGTCATAAGAAGCCCACCTTTATTTCCAACACCAATTATTTATTAATAGCCATTGACAGTGAGATAAGTTCAAGAGCCCCAAACCACTGCTTCTGTTTCCAGTCTAGGTCTCACAGCCATTATCTTGGGAAGTAACCTCTGTGGATATTCAACCCAGCAACTGCTGATGCTGCAGCCATAGTTACAGAGGACCCAGAAAAGAAAGTTTTCACCACCAAAGTCCCTGGTGCTATCAAATGGTTCAACATCAGAAATTCATATGCTTTTTATCAATGGAAATAACATTAAAGAAGATGCAGTATAATCTACTTTCCTGCCACCTCCTGAAGATGATGGAGCCTGTCCTTCTGACCTAAAGATGAATCTTTATATATGTGTTGTCTCCTGAACTAAACTCTTGAAGAACAGGGACTATCTCTGTGATTCTACTTGTATCCCTAGCTCTTAGCATAATGTTTTGTACATAGTGAATGCTTAATAAATGACTTTTTATTCATTAAAAAAGAGTATTAGCAAAATGTTAAAAAACAACAAAATCTGCTCAGAAGGGAAACAAAAATACAGCAATTTTATTACCACTGGTATAAGTTTAATATGTACTTTATTTAAAAACTAAATTGTATGTAACTGAAATTCATGGTTTCATATTCAATATTTCTTTTGGCTCTTCTTTGTATACTGAAATGTTCATGTTTGCCAATTATTGTGAAGTTCATAACAAAGAAAATTTTCAACAAGTCTGATACAGGAATAATAACTAATAAAATGAGGGCTAGAAAAAAGAGAGGAGTAAGGAAAAGGAGAGAGAATAAGAGAGTGAAAAATCTAAAAAGAAAGAGAATGAGAGAGAGGGAAGGAGGGGGAAAGAGAATGAGATTGAGAGACAGAGTAAGAGACAGAAAAGCACAGAGAGGGTGTATGGGGTCTTCAGGGAGGGCTGGTACCTTGGTGTGAGAGCTGCTGAATTCTTTTCAGGGCTGTTCATTCACCTTTCATGTCTACCTGCCACCCAACTCTAACTTGTGGCTCCAAGCATGTATGGTGGCCACACACTGGTAAACCATTTTGGTAGATGGGCTAAACCAGGTTGAGGGTAACGAGTGGACTTCAAACCTGCCAGTGAGTTAGGGAGGTGTCTACCCCAAGCAAGTGTGGACTTCCCCAAAAAATAGGTGGATATGAATAATTTGTTCCAATGAACCATGAAGGATGGGGTAGCAGCACTTGGTCAGACATCCAAGATGCCATGATCATCCACTGTATCCAGAGTCACCACCAGTCATTTTGACTTTTTTCTTGCTACTGAAATCTGATGACTCCGGAAAAGAGAGTGAGGCTGACAACTTTGAGGAACTCTATCTCACTTAAATCCAATTTATGTATGAATCAAAAGACATCACCCATGCCATTTTACATTTTACTGTTTTATTATTTCATCATTTTATTTTTATTATTTTACTATTCAACTATTTTACCTACCTTGAAGTCCTGTGGTGAAAGGCTAGTGATGAAGCAGCAGGTGCTGATACACTGAGAACTGTAATCACAACCCTGCACATAGGTTGTCCAGGGCAAAGGGTCATCTTCTAAGGGGACTGAAGTAGCAGTGGGATTTGGCAATGTCATGGGTGTCTGAGCAGCCTTTTAAAGCACTGCACTGCTAACCTCCAGGCATGAGGAAGGGGCTAGAAAAGGTGCCCTAAAAATTGCCTCTTTCACCTACTCCTGGCCTGCTTACCATGGCAGGCAGGACTCCCATCCTGTGGTCAAAGCACGAAGGGAGTGCAAAAACTTTTGCAAAGATGATTTCACTCACCTTGGTACATAGAATGTGTGCATGCTTATGGACAGCACAAAATCCAGTGGACCTGAAAGACAAACTGTTCTGCTGTGAGAAAACTGAATAGGTATTACATCCAAATAGCAGCCCTGAGCAAAACAAAGTTGGTAAATGAAGGCCAGCTTCCCAAAGCAGAGCTAGATGCAGATTTTACCGGAGTGGCATGAAGCTGACCTAGGTTTCGAAATCAAATCTAATCTAGTCAACAAGCTTGTATGCGTCCCAAAAGCAGTGAACAACAGGTTCATGGCAACGTGGTTGCCACTTGCAGGAAAGTGCCATGCCACCATTATCAGTACATATGCCCACATCATGATGAACGCTGATAAAGTCAAAGAAAAATTTTGTGAAGACCTGGAGACCCTCAAAATCAATGTTCTGAAAGAGGACAAGTTTGTAATTCTGGGTAAAAAGAGTAGGCACAAACTATCAGACATGGCAGGAAGTCCTTGGGAGGAATGGAGTTGGAAACAGCACTTATTACTGAAGATTTGTGCATCTCATGACCTTCCCATCACCAACACTGTCTTCTACTTATGTAAACCCCCCAAATTTCATGGATGTAACCTTGTAGCAAACATTGGCATTTAATAGTCTATATCATTGCAAGGAGAAAAGATAAGAAAGGGTGAGAGTGACAAAGGTGATGTGTGATGCAGAGTGCTAGAATGATCACAGACTTATCTTCTCCAAGCTAAATATTCACATTTAACAAAAGCAGTGGCCCTAAGGCAAGATGACTACCAGAAGACTGAATGACAACAAATTAGGGCCTACTCCAAGTCTGAACAGTTTGTTGCTAGCTTGGAGGGAAAACTGAACCAACACACAGTTGGCAACAGTGGAGCAGAAAAGGAGTGGGCAACTTTCAGAGATTTGATGTATAGCACAGCATTTACTCATCTGGGTTAGAGCAGTCACAAACATCAGGAATGAAAATAATAGAGAAACTGAGAAGCTACTAAATGAAAAAAAACCCAACCAAAAAAACTCCCCCCAAACCAAGAACTCCACAGGGCTTACCAGCAGGATAGTTTGTGTCTTAAGAAGGCAGTGCTTAACGCCATCAAAAGCAAAGCGCAAACGGAGCTTAGAGAGATTTGAGATTCTTGGCTCAGTAACAAGGTAGATGAAATTCAGTTTTATGCTGAAAGTAACAATCCACAGCTCTTCTATGATGTCCTGAAGGCTATTTATATGCCAAAGATCTATGATGCACCCCAGGCATTCAGAGCTGATAGAGCCACACTGATAAGAACATGACGCTGTAAAGCCGGCCTGAATATTTCCACAGGGTTCTCAACAGACCATCATCAACCAATGCCAAAGCTATCGACTATATACCTCGGGTTGAAGTCAAACATTCCCTAGCTGAAGAAGGTTTTGAATGCCATTAGGCTTCTCTTGTGTGGCAAAGTGCCTGGTGCTGTTTCCATCCCAGCAGAGATTTACATGGTAGGAGTCTACTGCTCATACAAAAGCTGACTGAATTCTTTCAGATTATATTGCAAGAGGATGTCTTTACAATCCATCTCCATAAAGGAAAAGAAAATAGGTTGTCCTGTGACAATCATGGGGTGAGGGGTGAGGGTCCTCTCTCTTAGTCATTGGTGGCAAGATTCTTGACAGTCTTTCTTAGTCAGTTGCTCCTTCACCTGGAAGATGATCATCTACCTGAAAGCCAGAATGGCTTCAGAAAGGGCCAAGTAATGGTGAATATGGTATTTGCTATCCGACAACTCCAGGAGAAATGCCAGGAACAGGACAGAGATCTGTACATAACATTTGCTAATCTGACCAAGGTCTTTGATACTGTCAGTCATGAGCACTTGAGGAAGATCATGGTGAAATTTGATTGCCCAAGGGGCAGCTAGGTGGTCAGTGAACAGAGCACCGGCCCTGGAGTCAGGAGGACCTGAGTTTAAATATGGCCTCAGACACTTAACACTTACTAGCCATGTGACCTTTGGCAAGTCACTTAACCCCAATTGCCCTGCCCCCCCAAAAAAAGAAAAAAAAAGAAATCTGATTGCTCAAAGAAGTGTATTAGTATTGTACATCAGTTTAGTTTCATGACTGCATGTTTGCATAGGTTCTGAATAATGGATGATACTCTCATGCTTTTCCATAACCAATGGAATGAAATAGGTCTGGGTGCTTGTTTCCATGTTTTCAACAATGTTGTCAGACACCTTCAATGAGGAGGAAGATAGCATCCAGTTCAGCTACAGTAGTGATAATAAATTATTTGATTTAAAAAGGTTACAAATCAAAACTAAAGTAAGGGAGTTGGAGCATGATTTTTTATTTGCAGATGATTGTGCGCCCAATGCAACCTTTGAGGCTGAGCTGCAAAAGAGTATGGATCTACTACTTGTGCTAATTTTGGCCTGATAATTAGCAACAAGAAAACAGAGGTTGTTCGCTAGACAGCAACATACTGTCTAGATGTGGAACCATTGGTTACAGCAAATGGAGAACTTTTGAATGCTGTGGATAAGTTCACTCATCTTGGCAGTATACTTTCCAGGAAGGTCCATATAGATGATGAGGTTAATGAGCACCTTGTCAGAGAGAGTTCAGTGTTTGGGAGGCTCTGTAAGAAACAGGGAAAGAAGAGAAATCAGGCTGCCTATCAAACTGAAGGTCTACGTGCTGACCTCATTGTTGTATGCCTGACCTGGACAATCTACCAGTTCCATGCCAGAAAAGTGAATTGCTTCCATTTGAATTCTCTTAAGAAGATTCTGAAGATCACCTGACAACATAAGGTACTGGATACTGAGGTCCTTTCTGGACTGAACTGTCAAGCATTCAAACACTACTGTGGAGAGTGCAACTACTATTGGCTGGACACATTGTTTGAATGCCAAACACATATTGTTTGAATGTCAAACATACATTTGCCTAAAGGACTATTTTATGGAGAACTCACACAAGCAGATGTTTTCATGGAGGTTAGAAGAAGCAATATGAGGACACTCTCAAGGTCTCTCTGAAGAACTTTGCTTTCAATCGTGAGACCCATACGGGAAGACACTGACACAGAACCATCCAACACAGCATGCCTGCAAAAAGAAGGCATGGTGCTCTATGAGCAAAGCAGAATTGTAGTAGCTCAAAAGAAATGTAAGATGTGCAAATTTAGAGACATCTCCTCCCCAAATGTTCATACTGATTATTTGTGTCCAAACTGTGGTAGAATCTTCTGAGCTCTTATTGGTTTGATCAGCCACAGTCAGACACACTGTACCCTGATCTCAACAACATGTTGTTATTTTGGTTCTCTTTATGAAGGAATATCAATTATGGGAGAGAGAGAGAGAGAGAGAGAGATAAAAAAAGTCTGTCTCTCTCTGTAATTTATAACTACTGTTAAACTCCTCTGGGAGGCTGAGACTTAAAACATGAATTTGAAGCAATTTATCAGACTACTGAAAAAGAATTGTTACATTTCACTTTGGCTCAGCACTGCTCAAACAACTCCCTCCAAAAACATGACTTTGGAAAAGCCAGACCAGAATTTGAGGTAGTTCAGTCAGTGACCATCTCTTATAAGAAGCACTATAGTAGTTGCTGGGACTTCTCTGAAAGTGTAGATGGTACTGACTGAAGACCTGAGGATCTTTGGACTCCCAAGTTCATCTCCAAGTACAGACTTGTCTCAAATTCAAATTTTGTTCACTTATAATTAGGCAAAGAAACACAAAGCAGAAGACGCAGTCAGAAACCTAAGCTCAAGTTCATCTAGCTGAGCCCCCCTGTTCCAGCTGCCACATGGGAGTAGTCAATGTGCTGTCAGTGTTGGAGAAGGATTCTAGTCCCTCTTCTGCACCTCCAGTGAAGAGCTCAAAGGTATCCACAAATTTGACTGACAGAAAGAGAAGTCAAGGGCAGGTCACTCTATGGGAAGATAGACCTAATAAAGGAATTGCTGCATCATTCCCCAACTCAGTCCACATGGTTAGCTAGAAAGAAGGCCAAACAACTGTGTGTGTGCCCTTTTATATAATGACGAGGCAAAAGATGAAGAAATTCCATAGCAAAAGAAGAACAAATTTACACGTTTACTATTTATCAGTTTCCTCATCTGTAAAATGAAGAGACTGAACTCCATAGCTCTACATCTATGACCCTATGAGCCAATGTATAGCACATATTCGTTCTGGACTTACTTTCCCAACTCCCACTACCACTGGTGGATTGGGCCCCCAGAACTCAGTTTGTTGTCATCGTTCACTTGTTTCAGCTGTGTCAGACTCTTCGTGACCCCATTTGGGTTTTTCTTGATAAAGATACTGGAGCGGTTTGCCATTTCCTTCTCCAGCTCATTTTACAAATAAGGGAACTGATGCAAACAGGGTTAAGTGACTTGCCCAGGGTCACACAGTGTCTGAGGCCAGATTTGAACTCAAGAAGATGAGTCTTCCAGACTGCAAGCCTGGTAACTCTATCCACTGCACCAACTATCCCAGAGCCCAGCTACTTCTAACCCTAAAGGTTCTAGGAGTAATTCCTGAGTGGTAAATTTAATGCAATCATTACTGAGCTGACATTGATATGTATCAACAAGTTCATATCTTCCTAGTATCACCTAAACAGTGATTATTGAACAGCATAAGTTTGAAAATTTGGCCTCTCTTCAATACCAATCAACATCAATTAGTTTCTACAAAAGAATTTTTACTGGGAAGATATAGTAAGACTTTAAGCACAAAAAAAAAAATCTGAAACCAGGAGCATACTATTCCCTACCACTATGGTCCCTGGGGAGACTGTTTAAAACTTAAAAGTGGTTGCTACGAAACATTTGTTTTATCCAGTTCACTTCTGATTCACTTCTGCTCAAATGAAATAATATTTGTAAAGCACTTAGCACAGTGGTTGGAGATTATTCCACCACTATCACTACCACCCTTCACTTCTGATTGTGGCATAGCCTATGGACAAGGGGCTTCTTTGCTTGCAGGATGAGATACCTTGGCTATTGGGTCAATTCACTTCTGGGCTGGGTCAAGTAGACTGCTTCCCAATGCTATCTCCTCACTGGGCTTAGCTGCTGTGGCAGGTTCTGCTTCTGAATTTTAGTTCCTAGACCTCAGGTGGATCTTCTGACTTATACTCATGAGGGGGTGACTTGGTTTGCTCCTTCTCCAATGCTCATTCAACTAATATGAGGAAAGAATAAACAGAACAGGGACAGAAGAATAAAAGAACCTCATGTTCCCAGTTACATGGTAGTCAAGGCAGGAGATAAGGTTGCTATCTTTGCCTGCCTGGAGGTTTATAGCAGTTCTTCCTCACTTGAAAACTTCCAGAGAAGAGAACAATCCTTTTGTTCAATCCTTTTGTATACACATTCAGTTCAAGCGCAGTACCCAATTAAAAGTTTTTCATCACCACAGAGTAAGCAGACAGGAAACAATGATAATACCTCTACATGTTCTGAAATAGGGGTAAAGTCTCTCCATTAATCACCATCACATATTTCTGAAAGTAATCTTGCCAAGCCTCAACTCAGATCACCATCATCCAGGAGTGGGCCCTCATTGGACAGCTCCTTCATTACATATTTTTAAAAATTTATTTACTAAAGGGAATAATAGTGGACACATGCTTAGGAAAATCTAATCATGGGTCCTGACTTCTAAGGGGATAAAAGATATTCCTAAATTTTAATTCAGTCGGTAATTCAAGAGAGACAGAGGAGCACAATGACATTAGACAAGGATATTGTTATACCACTAAATCTTACTTTTTCCAATATAACGGAGGCCTTGGCATTGTAGACTTCCACAGTACCTGGTGTAAATTTAGGCACATGGGAAAATAGCAAAGAATGTATTAGAGAATAATGTTTAAGATTAAGAAAGAGTTCAAAGGCTTGTAGACTATTTAATAGTCTCACACCTGCATATCATATTGCTTTCCAGAAATTAGAAGGTGCTAATGTAGCAAGCATCAGATAACACACAGCATTAGACAACATGCAAAGAGCCTTGGAAGTTTTCTCAAACAAGTATGTCTCCTACGCATACGTTAAAATCATACAAGATTTTTCATAGATGCAGCTATAGAGATAAATCTTTCAACAATCCTCTGACTATCCTTATGTTTGAGGAAAACATGTTGACATCAAGCTCCAGCAAAGTCACAGGGTTTTGAGATCCACAGTCACTTAAAAGAGATCAATTTAACAATCCACGTAAGTAAAAGAAAGTGTATAAAGAATGCATATTGCTCAAATTGCTGAATAATAAGCAGTGCATATATCTTGAACAGGCAATATAGATGAACAGTGAACTGGGCCTTGATTTGAATAGCAGGAAAGTGGACTAGATTGTATCAGTGAAATTTTACCACATTTTTAATCATCCCAAATTTCTCCTTTATATAAAAAACTTATCTTTTAATACCGATACTCTTCACATTGTGGCACCAACAGTGGGGTTGTTCAATGTCAGACAGGAATCAGAGCAAATTCAGGGCTTGGACTAGTCCATTTGTTTTGTTTTTCTTTTTTTTTAAAGTAGAATTTTTTTTCCCAAAAACAATTTTTCTCTCCTTCCCACAATGGAAAGGAAAAAAGAAAAATAAAACTTTTTTTTTTCTTAACAAATATGTAGAATTAAGCAAAACAAATTCCCAGTTGGCCATGTGAACTGAGAAGGGCAGCCAGGAAGCTGAAATTGTCACCACCTGCCCCTCTTTTGCCAACTGCTTATGTTGCATTTGAAGGAAACAATGAGGTATCTGGTAGCTCCTGCATTAATTTATGTAGTTTCTAAGACTGTACCTGTTTGTGAGTAAATTGCCCTTTGCTCAGCTCAAGGATGAAAGCAAACAAGTACTAAATTTCCTGGTTCCGGGCTTCTTTATTGCTTGAAGGGTTGGGTCGGATGTGGGAATGAAGGTTGTAGAAGGATTAGATAAATGTCTTGGTGTGTGATTACTAAAGAAGGTACTCTGATACAGACATATCTACATTTTCTTGTATCTCCTGTAATTTAGTACTTTCAAAAGTAGTACTCTTCCTAAAAGGTGATTCGATGAAACATATACAAAGGATGGGAAATGATGAGAGTTGCCAAACTGACATGGGTTTAACTGAAAGATAAATTTGGTGGATATGCATGCTTCTGGCATGGTTATGGGTAGACTATGCTGGGACTGAACAAATCAAAATAGATAATCGGCAATAAGCTGCCCTTCAGATTCCTGGCAAATGGGCAGTTTGGCTAATGTAGTACCTCCTATTGTATGAATGGGTTAAGAATTAGACTACTAGGGAGAGGTCAAGTTAATAAGCTTTGTATTAAGTGCCTACTTTGTGCTAGGCTCTGTGCTAAGCTCTGGTAAAACAAAGAAAGGCGAAAAATAGTCTCTGCTCTTCAGGAGCTAACAGAGTAATGGGAGGAGATAACAAGAAAAAAAAACTGTGTACATAGAAGCTACATACAGAGTAAACTGCAGGTAATCTCGGAGGGAATACTCCCATCATTGAGATCCTGGAATTAGTGAATTGTTGTAGTAGTCAAGTGAGGCCATATTGATCTAGAATTGGAGCCTGAATTCATCATTACCTGTGACAAAGAACAACAATTTTTTCTTTATATTTTAAATATACCAGGCATTTATTACATTGTATATAGTGTATGCTATTTATATTATCACCCATTACCACAACAGTAATATAACTCTCAAGGGTAATTTTGTTTTTCCTCCACATTTACATCCAGGATTACACAAAAAGCTCTGAAAGTCCAAAGGCAACCTTAAGAAGCGAAATTAATCAACAAGAATCCATTAAGTGATTACTATGTGCCAGGTATTATATCCCCTAGAGTGTATCAAGGTCCTTTTTGTCTAGAGCCAAGGAATCATCATAAACATGCTTCCGTGTAACAAGGTCTCAACATCATTCTAAAATACAAAAGTAGAATGCCTAGGTAGGCAAGTATTGTAGATAAAAGATCCATCTGATATTCCTGACTCTACTGAGCTACTGTGGAATACAGGGTTCAAGATAAGGAAAAATTACAACTCTATGGATTGTTAAGTTTGTGATATTTGATTTTTTTAAGTGTAAAAAACCTTCCAAGGCTTTTATTTTTCAAATGGGCACTTCATTGGTAGGGATGGGGTTGATGTGGCATCTAGACTGTTGATGTCATTGGTATAAATTAGCTGCCACAGTGAAAGCTCTCTGGACCAATACAGATCCAGTAACTCAGCTGTTATTTAAAAGTTTTAGATGGCTCTCAACCAGAAGAAACACTGAGAATTTCAGCGGGCTTTTGATAACCATACCTTTAATAATATATTCTACAATTTGCCAAGAACTAAAGGAGTTTGCCAACTCCATTCTCTTTAATTAAATTTGAATAAAATTTTTATAAGTACCACTACCTGAAAACCCTGGGAATAAAAAAAAAAAAGACAAGAATCTCTGTTATCAATGTGTTTACGTGGTTCTGTCCGCATCTACTCTGGACTTCTAGTGGTGTGGGGAATTTCTCCCTTCCTCATCAGCAGCCATGGTACCTATAAAAACATTGCAACAAGCCTTGGCTGGTCTGAGACTAAATTTTAAATCTCTGCGTATCTCTTTTGCTTTGTGTTTCTTTACCTAAGCTCAAATGACCAAACAGCAATCCAGAGAGATGGACATTTCCAGCCTTTGTGAGTAGGAAATAACCTGTCCTATACCTGACACTGACTTTGTATATTGAGTACCTTCTCTAGAAGGTACCATGTTAATCCTTGGTTCCTAACGTAATCATTCAACTGAAACTTTGGTCTCCAAATATACCAGTATTCAGTTGAATCCTGGTCTATTTAAACCCAGAGCTCCCTTTCTGGGAGGGACCCTTTTTGGATGCCGGTGACATAGCGTTCTTTCCCAATTTCTCTAAATGCGCTATTTATTTGAAGTCTTCTGCGTATAGCTTTCAGTTTGTCCCATCTTTGCTGGTTGGTACTTTAACTATTTCAGTTCAATTCAACAATTATTTAGTGTGCAAAGCACACAGGCAAAAAACACTTTGTGCAAAACACATCTACTTAGCCTCTAGAGATAGGAAGACATAAATGAAACAGTCCCTGTCCTCTAAGAACTTACATTTAATAGCTGCTATGTATTTTGAAATTTAGTGATACCAACCCCATTCTCTGCATTCCTCTCTTCCTTCCTTTCTCCTTTAAGTTTTTGAGAAACCTGGGTTATTATTAATCTAGCCTAATAAGGTGTCTCCTTTTACTCATTACATTGGAGTTTCAGTCCTCTTAACTGAAAATTGAGCTTGTGACATAAACTTTAATGAAGCTAGTTGACAATGGAGTGGAGAAGACAGTTCCAACATCGTCACTGGATGTCATCACAAGTCTTGCTAACTGAGTCTCAGGCATCTTGCTAAGATTTCTAATTTGCATTTAACCGCACCTGTCGCGTGTCACAGTTGCTGTGTTGTGGTCATTCTTTTGTTTTTAAGGTATGTATTGAACTCCTTCACTGGACTTCCTTGACACGGTCTGTGGAACATCGATCTTTGCATTCCCAGCGGAACAAAGTGCCTCGGGAGGGACTCTTGGGATCGTCACTCTCCCCCGGTATCCCAAACCATCTCTTCCCCCCTCCCCCTTCCCCTTCCTTGGCTACTATAATTCTTCTTCAGTCACGGTCCACTCTCTTCTCTCTCGGAGACCTCTCCTCTCACCCCCCCACCCCCGCGTTTGTCAGGAGGCAGTGCGCAGGCGCCGAGGGCCGCTCCCTCCCCCCCCCCCCCCGCCCCTCCACCTTGGGGGAGGGGGACCTCCACGCCCAATAGTGAGGGGTGTGTGCGCAGGCGGGCTGGGGGCCGGAGTTTGGGCTTACCGCGGGCGGGGACTGGCCAGGCGGCGGTAGAGGCAGGCAGTGCATCAGTCTCCCGGGAGACGGCGGCGACGAGGGCGCTGCTGCCTCATTCTCTCTCCAGTGGTCGCAGAGCCCGGGCAGGCAGGAGGCCTCCCCATGGATTCCCAGAAAGTGAGTGATGGGGGCGGGGGAGTGGCGCCCCTTCCTGGAGCGCGGGGCTGGGCGGGGCTCGGTGGGCGACCAGGAGTGTGTGTGGAGTGGGGGCAGGGAGGGGAACTCCAACGCCGGGGCCTCTCATACCTCTTCCTTGGTGGGGCGCGGCCGGATTCTCCTTCGATCCCCACCCTGACCCCTGGCTCTGTGGGGGTTGCGGGGCTGGGGAGGGATGCTCCGGGCCAAGGGGGAGGCGGCCCCGGGTTCCTCATCCCCCTCCCCCCTGCGATGGCGCCTTCCCCTCGGCTGACCGCGGGGCTGCTGGAGCTCGGTTAGGATAGCTGCATCCCCGGGGGGAGCGGAGGGCCCTCCAGGCCCATGCCCTCGTCTCTCCCACGGTCGCCGATCCCCGGGAAGGAGCCGGGCCGCAGAGCTGGCCCGCAGAGTGTGCCGAGAACGTTTCTGTCCAAAGTGGGAGGGCGCGGTTTAGTCTCGAGCTCCGGTTTCCCCGGCGAGGAGCGAGTGGTCCAGGCCTGTGAAGTAACGAGAAAGTCCTTGTCCTGTGGTAAAACTTGTGTCCTGTCCGGCGGGGCCAGAGGCTTGAGGCCCAACCCCTTCCCCACCCTGGTTTCCAGTGATCACCGACATTTCGGTAGCTGACCTCCCGCTTCGTGAAGCAGGCAGCGTTGGCTGGGATTGATTGCTGGGAAAGTGATCGTTCTAGCAGTGAGCCTTTATAAAGCCCTGCTTTACGAAGCTCATGGCTTTGGCCCTTACAGCCACCCGGGAAGGAGGTGCTGCAACAGCAACAATAACAATATTTATATAGCACTTGCTATGAGAAGCAGGCACTGCAGTTAAGTGCTTTATCTCATTCGATACTCTCAACAAACCTGGGAAGCAGATGTAATAATAGTCGTAACGATGGGAATGATGATACTAACAGTCAGAGGCACTTGCTTTGTGCCGGGCATCGGGCATCGTGCTGAGCCCTTTACCATTATTATCTCATGTGATCACCCGAACAACCGTGGGAGACAGGTGCCTTACTGAGGTCCAGAGAAGTTAAGTAACTAGGCCAAGGACAGTGTCAAATTGTTAGTAGCGCAGTAGGGATTTGAAATGGGTCTTCTGACCCCAAATTATGTACTTTTCCTTATACAAGACATTGCCTCTTTTAGGGACTCTCCCATCTTTCACACAGTCAGCTAGCATTTTATTAAGCATCTTCTACGTGCTAGGCACTGTAATAGGAAGTAAGGTAAAAATCAAAAGTCCTTCTATCAAAAAGCTCACAGATTAATGGGGAGAGTATTAATTCACAGTTGTTTAGTGCTTTAAATTTAGCTAGTTTAAGTTGTTATCTTTGTTTTTATAGATAAGAAAACTGTGATCAGAGAAGTGAAGTAGCTTCTTAGACCGGGATAATATAATATGCTGAGAGGCGGAGCTAGGATTAGAACGAAAGTCTCTTGACTGCAAGTTCTCTGCTCTTCCCTCAGCACTATACCATCTCTTTTTAAATAGAATTAAGAGGGCACTAATTTGTACTGGACCAGGAAATCATAAGCACCCTGTTCTGTTCTATTTCCAGTTTTGTCACTATCTGTGCAATCTTGGGAAGTCAGTACACTGTTGACTAAATGATTTTTAAGGTTTCTTCCAGTTTTAACAGTAATTGTGTGATTCTTTGCACTGAAATCTAGGTTATTCTAAAGTATAAGTGTTTAGTGTATTGTCTTCTAAAATATTGATTAAAAAACATCTGAGGTAATTTTGTTGGAAGCTATAAAGCAATGGAAAAACATGTTTAAAGAGTTTTAAAAATTTTTGAAAACTATTGAATAAGGGCATCTGAGAATGTAAACATTTTTAACTTGAACATTTACAAAATAAAGTACAGTTGATGTATGCTTACATCTTCAGTAATAAATTGGGGACATTTGTTCTAATTCTTCTGTATAACATGACTAATGTGAAAATATGTTTAATAGGAATGTATATGTAGAGCCTGTATCATATTGCATACCATCTTGGGGAGGGGGAAGGGGAAAGAGGGGGAGAAAATTTAGAACTTATGGAAGTGAATTTTGAAAACTAAAAATAAATTAACTTAAAAAAAAGAAAAATTATAATTGCTGCTGCCAAATGGGCAACAACAACAACAAAAAGAGATTAGAGGATATGCTTTCTGATTTTTATTTTTTATGACTAACTCTAAAGTAAGTTTTTAAATATTCTATTTTTTGTGCTTTGGATATTTTTATGTCTTGCTCAATTTTTAAACAGAAGTTTTCTTTTTAAACATAACTATGTTTTAGTGTCAAGTTACTGTAACTTTTTAGGTAAGAGATATTTTGACTTTTTTTTTAATTTTATGCCCATTTTTTGTCATCCTACCAGTTTGGATTTAAACAAAGAGAGGTCACAGAGCATAGTGAGTAGAGTACTAGACTTAAAGTCAAGAAGGACCTGGATTTGAGTCCTGCCTCAAATGATTAATATCTGGGTAACCCTGAGCAAGTCATTTAACTTCTAAGGTGCCTCCCAACTCCAAATCTATAAATCTACATACAGTGAAATAATTGTAATTTTCATTTTGGGACTCTTATTGTAGTGAACATGAGCACCCGTTTAATCATCCTACTTTAGTATAGCAGGATTGAACTAAACTTTATGCAGTAGCAGATAAACCAAACTATTTAGAAGACAATTCATTTTGTCTTGTGGCATTAAAAACGTTTAATATTCTTGATTTGGATCTTCTCATAGAAATTGTTATAGAATTATATTACATTCTGAAATTGTTAGATATATTTTTCTTTTTATGATCAAACAGGAATGTTAATGTTTTATAGACAGATACGTGATAGAGCGGCTGTGAAGGTCTCTCTTTGCCACTCTGGAAAAGTGAGGGATTATCAGTAATCAAGCTATTATTTCTATTTAAGTATGTATTCAGGAACAAAAAAACAGAAGGGAAAGGACGATGTGCATAATAATGAGGATTTAACGCTAATACTCCTTTGAATTCTGCTTTCTTTTGGTGTGGCACAGTGTAGATTGACTGTTGGAGAGAAACTTGGGAACTGTGGTGTTCTTTTGTACAGCCACTCCCCAAATGAAAACTAGCCTAGTACACCTTTGCCCTCAGGTTACACAGTCTCCTTTTTATCTTTAACAAATGGCTTCCCATGTAATAGAGCCAAATGAGGATCATTAAATCCAAATTGAAAGAGGATTGCAAGTTCTGACTCTTGTAACTCCAGTGCTCTAGTTATAGGATCTGAGGCTTAACTAAAGACAGTCTTACAGTAATGTGATGGCTGCTGGTCAGCAAATAGATTAGTCTCTACAGCTGCTTTTCTGTCCAAGGAAATACTTTGGAATACAATGTTGTGTTACAACAGACAGTGTTTGAACAGAGTAGTGGAAAAAACCCCAATTGCTTTGGTTTAGCTCCATGGATACAGATAACTTCAGCATTAACTTCTATACATAGTGGGATTTTGTTGAGTTTCTTAGAACACATTCTTGCAGAAGATATGTTAAATGTAGGTGTAGACTATAAATGCCTTTTGAATATATCCTTAAGTTTTATCTTTAAGGTTTGTCTTTGATCCATTGCTCCTTGTTCTTTCTGACTCCTTTTTTCCTTCAGCCTAACATTGCCTTCTCCATTTTTTCTGTCTCAGTGTTCAGTATCTTTTTGATGTTCAAGCTCTTTACATAAGTCTACCTATTCCAAACTTATCCCTGTCTGTCTTAAACAGAATTCCCCTTCCTTGAATGTTGCTGGTCTCTGCTGTGTGTAAAATTGATTAAAGTTAATTCTTGGGAAGGTGTGAATACTTGATTAGGCCTAACCTACTCAAAGCTATCCGATTTACCACAAAAATATGAGAATAGGTTTTGTTTGTTGGCCTCTAGGTATTTAGTATTGGCCCTTCACTGCATGCTTTTCTTACCTTTCAACCTTTGCCAAAGTGTGAGGATTGGGAGATGCTAAGCAAAAAACTGTCATATTTGGGGAATTGGTGAGAAGCTTGACCCACTGAAATGAACTAAACTAAAATGTAGTTAGTTAAAAAACACAAACCCACAAAAAATTTTCTAGCTAATGCCAAGTAAAGCTGCTTCCCTGAGTGGGGGTGAGTTATGATGATAGTAGCTGCCTGTTTTTTCTTTTTTTCTTTTTTCTTTTTGGTCTTTTTGGAGGAGGGAAGATAGGGGATTTGGGGTTAAATGACTTTCCCAAAGTCACATGGCTAGTAAGTGTAAGTGTCTGAGCTGGAATTTGAATTCAAGTCCTCCTGACTCCAGTGCCAGTGCTATTCATTGCGCTACCTAGCTGTCCCATAGCTGACAGTTTTATAACTATTTACAGTTACAAAACTCTTTACATGAATTCTCATTTGAGCCTCACCGAATAGGTAATAGGCCAAGAAGTTGTATATTACTCATGCTCACAAAGTATTTGTCACAGATGGGATTTGAATATGTCACCTTGGTTTTAAGTGCAGCACTTTACTGTATCTAGCTTGCCCCTTAGAGGCAGTTGAATTGTATATGAACAGGGCTATCTACAAAGTTTCTTTTACCTTGTTCATCTTCTTTTTCCCAGGAACTTTATTCTTTTAACACCTTCCCCCCCACCAAAAAAAAAAAGCTGGTAAAGATCTGTTATCAGTCATTTACACTTGTTGAGGGATTTGGATTATACTTTGAGTAAAATTCATTTATATTAAAATTAAAGTTACTCCAACTGGTTTTGATATTTGAAGCCTCTATTTGTGAGATAATTCCTGGGTGAAGTGGATGGTGGAGATTAACTCTAGTTTTAGGAAGGCCTGGTTTCAAGACCTATCTCCAACACATATTATCTGCATAATTAATGGACAAGGCTGTCAATCAGTGCAACATACAACTTTGGAAGACCTATTTTAACAAGGTTACCGGTATCCTTCCCAATTCTAAGGATAAATTGTCCAGGTTTTCAAACTTGGAACCCTCCCTTGCTCATTTTCTTCTTCCCACATATCCAGTTAGACAAAAAAAAAATCTTGTTTATTCTATGTCTTTAGTATCTCTTGGATCTGTCTCCTCTTTACTCATGTAACTACCACCCCAATTCATTCTAGGGTGGTAGTCACCTCTTGTTACTTTTGCCTGAATTATTGTAATATTCTCATTACTCTCTTCCCTCTCCAGTCCATAATGCACCCACTGGCCAGAGTGATATTTTTAAAGCATAAATCTGACTATGTTACTCTTCTGCTCAGTAAGCTCCATTGGTTGCCTATTGCCTCAGAGATAAGACATAAGCTTCCCTTATCATTTAAAGTCTTCCACAATTTGGCTTCAGATTCCCTTCCAGATTTAAAATGCACTGTGATTTATGGGACACCCTGTACATTACTCCCCTTGATATATTCTAGCCAGACTACTCTTTTTTTCCAGAAACTCCTTTTTTCTTCTCTGTGCCTTTTCACAGGTTGTTCCCAGTGCCTGGAATATACTCCCTCCTCCCCTTTGCCTCCTAGCCTCCTTAGCCTCCTTCAAAGCTCAACTCAGATGTCACCTCCTATATGTAAGGCTTCCTTGATCCCTTTTTATATCAGTGGTTCTCAACCTTACTAATGCTGTGACCCTTTAATACAATTGACCCCCAACCATAAAATTATTTTTGTTGCTACTTCATAACTGTAATTTTGCTACTCTTACGAATCATAATGTAAATATCTGATATGCAGAATATATTTAAATTGAACATAACCCACAGGTTGAGAACCGCTGCTTTACATGCTAGTGTTCTTCCATTCCGCATTACCTAGTATTTTCTTTTCTTTTCTTTTTTCTTTTTTTTTTTAAGATAGGGGAATGCAGGGCAATTGGGGTTAAGTGACTTGCCCAAGATCACATGGCTAGTAAGTGTTAAGTATCTGAGGCTGGTTTTGAACTCAGGTCCTCCCGACTCCAGGGTCAGTGCTCTATTCACTGTGCCACCTAGCCGCTCCCATAATTACTGTTTTTTGGTTTTTTTTTTACTACCTAGTATTTTCTTGGGATGGAGAGCTGGCTTTGGTGTTAGGAAGACCTGGGTTCATCTTACATCTGACCCATTACCAGCTTTGCTACCTTGGGCAAGTCACTTAACTTTGTAGTACAGTGGTGTCAAGCTCAAATTGAAATGGGAATCATTAAACCACATATAAGATTCTCTGTGGGTCACATATTGACTTAGAAAACCATACATATATATGTATATATAATGTGACATATATGTAGCATATATATGTTATATATATTTATTAATACATCAGCATATTAAAATCAGATAGGAACTACATTTTAGTCTGGTTAAGGCTGTACTCAAGAGTGTGTATGTGGACACATGTGACTATGTTTTACACGAGTTCTAAGACAACTCTGTAAGACTATAAATTACAGAGAAAGTGATGGCCTTCTTTTGTAGACATTTTTCTTCATCTGGGAACTCTATATATCAATGAAATCACAGGTTTGGTCTCAGTTCCTTTATTTTGTATCTGTTTATCTGAACATGTTGTGTCCCATGATACAAAGTAAGCTTATTGAGGGTAGGGACTATTTCATTTTGTTTTGCATCCTTGGTGCCTTGCATATAGCAGGTGTTTAAATATTTTTTGATTGGAGTACAAGACTATTTTTCTGTGTTAAAGAAGAGAACAGTGAGTAGATATGGAGGGCAGCAAAGCAGTAATGAAAGAGCATTGGATTAGCATGATAAGATCTTTGTTCTAGTTCCAAATTTGCCACTAATTAACTGTGAGACCTTCAGAAGCTATCAGCTAGGTTGTTATAAAGGAATTCCTTTTTCTGATATGGAATGGATTAGATGACTCTTAAGATAATTTCCAACTCTTGAGATTATAATTTAGACAATTTATGATCTCACTGATATAGGAATTTCTTCCAAAGTAGCAAAACATCACTTATACACACCAGTCTGTCCTGTGCAACTTCTCCGTTTGTCATGGGGATTTCATCTAGCATGCAAGGAATATTCCTTAAGTTCTCTTGAAATCTCAAGGACAAAAGAATCTATCTCTAATGCTTAGTTCTTGCCACTTGAGTAATCTGTATTCCTTTTTTTGATCATAGGTTACATTTCGTTGATGATATCCCTTATGCTTCTTATTTATAATATATTGTAGTTTGCTTATGCCTGCCTTATATACTAGACAATAAGTAATGATAACATACCATTAGAGAAATATTGATAATAAAAAAGATGAATCTTCCAAGGAGAAGCTTGGGGTCATTAAAAAAAGTTTGTTATAAAAATCTCAGAGTTAGACCTAAAAGGGAATTCAGAATCTATCTAGTCCAGTTTTGTCATTGTACAGATGAAGAATCTGAGGGCCCTGGTGATTAAATGAATTGCCCAAGGTCACACAGGTAGTGTCAGAAACAGAATTTGAACCTAGGTCCTCTGACTCTAGAACCAGTGCCCTTTCCACTGTATCATACCTCCCTTCTAGAAGATCTTTTCAAGTCTCTTCCTTCTTTTGAATGTTAGCCTTCTTTCAGCTTTTTGCTTAGTTCATAGGATCCTAAGGACGTAGATTTAGAGTTAGAAGGAACCTTAAGAAGTCATCTAGTAGAACACCTTCATTTTAGAGATTAGGAAACTGAGGAACTAAGAGGTTAAGTGATTTGCCCAAGGCCACATAGGTAGTGAGTGACTAATCTGGGATTCAAATCATGACCTCTGACTCCAAAGTTCCAATTCTTTCCAATGCACCAACTGCCTCCCAAGCTTTTTTTATACCAAATTTTCCCTATCCTGCTTTTTGTCTTATAAATATGGCTCATAATCTTCCACCACTCTTCTCTGTAGGAGTTTACAAATTCATATTCTAAATCAGTGTTGTTACTGGTTGTCATATTCTGCTTTTTGTCAGTGCAGTCAAGCATTAATATGCTTTCTGTGATGGTTTAAATTATTTTTTTCTTATTGTTACAGCAATTGTTCTACATCGGTTAAACTTTTATGTGAAATCCATATTTAGTGTTGTTGGACTTTTGGTGGTATTGTCCAATTAATAGGGATTCACGTACTTAACCACTGTGTTACTGGACATGTATCTGACATTTAGAGTACGAGTAACTAAGTTAAAGTTGATAAATGATCTAAAACCTTTTCCCCCTTTTTCTGCTATTCTGCCACTGTCCCTGCAGAAAGAGAAGGGGAGTATGCACAAGAATAAGGGCTATTTTACATTTTTCTTTGTTTGTGGGTTGCCATGGCCAAGGAATTCATTACCAAAGGGCCAGACTACTGATGATGAACTTCTCCTTATTTAACTCAGCTGTTTTTTTGGAAAGCACAAGCGCAGTCTGTTGCTCAGACTGTACTTGAAGCCTTTCCAGCGGGATACAGTCTGCCAGAACTTGAGCTTCCTTAGCAGAATCTTCAAGTACTCAGAATCACCTCAGTGCTACAGTGAGACATCAGTAGGACTATGTGTATGGCTCTAAAATTATATGCTTCTAAATTGTTTTATTTCCTAACTTTCCATTCCCCTAATTTATAAAGTGAAGGGGGAAGCACGAGATTATTACCGGAATTCGGTTCCAAATAGGTTAATATTTGTGGGGCAGAGGCCCTTGAAACTGTGTTAAGACTATTAACGGGGTGACTTATAGATTTTTCAGAATAATAATTTGAATTTATATACTACCTTAATGCTTACAAAACACTTTCCTCAAAAGATTGTGAGTTCATGTAATTATTACTTGTTTTTTATCTATGAAAGGTGAAGTGACTTGCCTCTAGTCACATAGTAAGAATTTGATCCAAGGTTTCAACCTAGGTCTCTTCATTGCAAGTTCAGTGCTCTCTGCCTGTTATGCTACATTAGAGACATTGCTTCTTATACCTCCCTGGAGGAGAGTTGGGGAATGGCCTAGCAGAAAGTTGGAGTCCTAGGTTAAGGACCTGGGATAGTAGGAGAGGAAGCTTATGTATAATTTTTACCTGCTTTTCCTAGGATGCTTCTCTGCTCTGTCACAGTTCTTCTGACAAGTTCCAGACTTCCATCCCATTACTGTTTGAATCTGGATCTTTCGTTCACTGTAGTCTGGTCTGTGACACTTCCCCTCACCCTCTTCTGCCCTAATACTTCCAAGTACATATTTTTGTTAGTCATATTATAGAATTCATGATTTTTTTTTGTATTGTGCCCTTCTTATCTGGTGTCTTGGAAGTAGTCGTTCTCTTTGCCTCTGATGCTATTTCTTCCTATGGTAATGAAGTTTTTTGTGCATTTTCCCTTAGAATCTCCTTTGCTGAGAGCTATTTCTGTATTTCTTTGAAATGGAAAATGTTATGAATGAGAAAGGTCTCCTGAATAGTCCTGTAAATGTCTAATTATAAAACTTAATCTTAAATACATGCAGTGTTTTTTTCTGCTGTGGAATATGAAGAAATTAAATTGAATGTTAAAGGTTTTTCTGAATAGCCAATAGAGTGATTCCTGTTTTTAATATTTGTTCTTTCTATAGTCAGTTATTCAAATATTAGCTGAAGGGAGGTTATTTTGTATGAACATACTTATACTTGTTGGGATTATTTGTAGTACTTATTTTTTCACTGATACTATATTGTAAACTCCCTGAATTTGTCTTATTTTTGCCACTATATTTTAAATTTCTTCAGAGTAAATGATAGTTTTTACTTTTTTAGCTTCCTCATCTCTTTTGCCTTGTATCTTAATATAGCAACTTGGTAAATAGTGATTGAATTGATTCTCAAAGCTCTGGTACCAAAAAGGTCTAGTAATTTGAAATTCCATTCTAAGTGATAGTATTATTTAATTCCTTTTGGAAGGAGCTGGGTAAACTGTTTAAGAGATATGGTTAGATATATGTGACTAAACTTTCCCCCTTATTCTTTTTTCTCCCCACTAAATTAAATCAGTGAAAAAGAAATTTCTGCTGTATTTGATTTTTCATTGTTCAAAAAAAGTTGAGGGAAAAATAGAGAATCTAAATGCAGTAATAGCATAAAAATCATTGGTTCACATATGTTTTGGAGCAAAATATACATTTAATTGATGATTAGATTTAACATTTAAATATTTTTTAAATACTCTGATCTGAACCAGTGTTCGTTTTGGAGTATCTAAAAGAAGTGGAAAGAGAGTGATATGCAGTACATTGATGTCAAACCCAGTTAGAAAAGTGGGCCACCAAATGTACGAAAGATTCTCTTTGGGTCATGTATGACTTAGAAAATGCACACATTTATATATCTCTTTTTTTTTAAAATAATACTTCAGCACAGTAATCAAATAGAAAGTACATTTTAATCTGGTTCAGGTTGCATTTAGGAGTTTTCTGGACTTGTATGCTTGACCTCTGATGTAGTAGATAGAGAGCTAGCCTTGAAACTAGGAATCCCTGGGTTCCAGGAACACCTGTGTGTTCTGACACATGCTGTAACTGTGACCTCAGACAAGTTAGCTAACAGTGCTCAAGTCAATTCTCTTAGTCTCTGAGTTGGCACTGGAGGTGCCACCCGCTTTGGTAGTGGAAGTCCCTGTAGTATTCCAGTGAAATTGAAGATCCAAGCCCTCTCTTATCCTTTAAAAACAAAAACAAAACTAGTAAGAGCTTGAATTCTCTCAGTAGCAAATTCTGTTTACTTTGCTTTATGTTGCTTTTCCTAATTTTGCAGTGCACAGTATGTAAAGTTGTTTGTATTGTTACTCTGGCAATAAACTCTTCCTTAACCAACTGTTATAAGCTTTTTCCCAAAGTAAAAAAAAAAATTCTCATTATTGAAATGGACATTGTATTCACTTCCATTTATCTGTAACTCTTCTGTATTGCCTTAAAGCTAAAACAATTTGGTAATTGTTTCAGAACCTTAAGGTAACCTAGCCGCATTGTAAAATGGAGAAGTAAAATGCAAAGCAGAAGTTTATAAGATAGGATAGGGAAGAATGTATGATTTACTAGCTAGTTACAGAAATTATCTAGATGCTGCTGCCTATATGCTTTTTGGGAGATATTCATACTAAAAAGTAATAGTAAGTCCTTAAGCTTCCTGGTTCTCATATTAGTATTAGTTGTAATACAATTCATTTAACGAGCTATCCAGCCTGCTTTCTCTTCCAGTTTGGCAAGACCATCCTGTAAGTAGGAAAGCTCTCTTTGGCAAGGAGACAAAATCACCTGTGCTGTCTTAAATCTTCAGAGAGCAACTGTCTGAGCATTTGAATCTAATTAATGTGGATAGAGTTAAGCTGAGTAATTTCCATTAGATTTTGTAGTTTTAAAACTAGTTGAAATTTTTGTTGATTTTTTTCAATTTTGTCCAACTTTCTGTGACACCAATTTAGGGTTTTCTTGGCAAAGATACTGGAGTGGTTTGACATTTCTTTTTCCAGCTCATCTCACAGATGAAGAACTGAGGCAAACAGGGTTAAGTGCTCAGGGTCACACAGCAGTTAAATGTCTGAGGCCACATTTGAACTCAAGTTTTCTTGGCTCCAGGCCCAGTGCTGTATCCACTGTGCCACCTAAAATATTTATGTAGTTTTTCCTGGTGCCTCTTAATATTTTAAATGTTTAAGTTACAGAGCATGTGCAAATCTGCATTGAATAGAGGAAATTTTCTTACCAGGAGTTCCCTATACCAGTGAAATCATAGTTCTAGACCAGGGAGGAAAAAATTAGTTTGTACTTTTCAAAATACTTCCACATAGGCTTATTGTTCCAGTTGATAGTCAGCAACCCTGTGAAGCACGTAGGAAAGATATTGTTGTAGTACATGCCTTAGACTCTTCTCCCAACCCCCACTCTCACCGGCAAGTCTGGTCCCCAGTTAGCAGCTGCTTCTGCTCCTTGTCCCCTGAGAGTTCCAGGGGGACTGAAGTTTTGTTTTTTTTTTTACTGTTATTGCTCACTAGTCTTCACTGTTATGTTTCCTTCTATGTGGTACCAATTAATCAGACTTTATTAAGTTTCAACAGGAGGCATTTGTTAAGGTGATAAAGTAAGAACAGTTGGCACAAACAAATCTCACTCCACTCTCTCCCACCCTATTATCTGAGACAAGTTGGAATTTTAAGCATTTTAGACATGTAAAGGGTCCCGGGAAATTCTGTTTCCCTTCAAAATGAGAAAATATAGCAAGAATTATGATAAAATGAAAACTAGAAAGTAAAGTTGTTTGGGTTTGACTTTCTACAATGAATGTTACACAGTACTCCCAAGCAGTTGTTTTCATTTCACTTCAGGTTTTGGTATTGTTATCCATGGACATTTATTTAATCTTTGCCCTTTGGTGCTACAATTTTCATTGGATCATAGTTTTAGATCTGGAAGGAGGCATACATTTGCTGGCTATTCTGAAGTCTAGCAAACTTTAAAAAAAGAAAAATAGTTGCCTGGGCTTTGCTTTCATCTTCGTTGTCTTGGCATTTGCAAATGCTTGTTCTTTTTTTTTCCTCTTGGAAAAGAAAGCTGTAATCATATCCTTAATTTTATCTTTAAAAATAAATAAAATGTAATTGATATTTTTTTAAAATGTGATAATTTTCAGGATCCTATCACCTTCCTTTTTTTTTATCTCCTCTTTGTTAATTAATAGTCAGATTTGTCCTGGGTTCAAAGTTGGCTTAATTGGGCATGTCTAATCTTATATAACATATAGTTAACTTCTAGTAGCTATTATATATGACATTTTGATTTAGTATTTAGTTGATTATTTGCTATAAAATGTAAGTTTGATTTTTAAAAAATAAAAAAGAATAAAATTGTTAATCTCTTTTTTGGAAGTTGAAGATCTGGGTAGATTTTGAGCAACCAGATATCTCAAATAATATTGCCATAGGAACTGGAGGCTGGTTATATTCAGTTTTGTTAGTCATATAGTTTACATGGAGGATTTGTATTTAGAAGATGATTTTGGGAGTTTGATAATTTCTTTAGTTAAAATATTATAAGTGTTTTGGTGACCGTCATTTTTATGTGGTGTATAATTTTGTTTTTATTCCAGGAAGCTCTGCAAAGGATTATCACAACTCTGGCAAGCAAAAATGATGAAATTCAGAATTTTATAGATACTCTAAATCATACACTAAAAGGAGTTCAGGTATGAGGAATTTAAAAACTATAAATACGACACAGAATGAATTACATTCAGATCAAATGACTGTAAACAATATATTCAACTGTGGATTTTATTATTAAGACTATAGTTCTGCTTCCTGTATGTGTATATCCAGAACTACTTAGGTATATCAAGAATCTTCTTATTTTCATGGTATATAATACATAATTATGGCATATATATATTTTTTTGTGTGATCCCGTTGTTTTTTTGATAACTGTATTGTGACAATATCATTCTTTTTACCTGCTTCTTTCCATTCAGTAAAGTTTATTACTTTTAAACAGGCCAACTCTTCTAGCATACTTCTAGAATTAGATGAGGAATTTGATGGTCTTTATTCTATATTGGATGAGATGAAAGAAAGTATGACTAATTCTATCAAACAAGAACAGGCTCGTAAATCACAAGAACTACAGGTAAGTTCATATAATATTTCAAAATTATAAGAATATTTCATTCAGATAACTTTACAATCTATTAAATACTTTGAAAGCAAATATAAATAGATAAAAGTATATGTAAGCTTTAAAAAATTTCAGATTGCTTGGTATAAAGTATAAATGCTTCTACGGTGATATGCGTGAATAATTGCAAAAATGCCTGTTCAGTTATAAAAATATACACATTAAAATCTGCATATCCCTTAATCTGCCAACTGGAAAATTAGATCAGTCAGCGTTTTGATATCCTTCATTTTAGAAACCAGTGCAATAGGCTATGTCCTTGTGCTTTGTAAGAGTTTTAATGAAAATGGGAAGTTTAGATCATCTCACTGTTTAAACAGAATAAACCTAGAGGGGAAAATAAGAAATAAGAAATAGCTAGAAAGTAGAAATAATTACTTGAGAATTGAAGTAATGGTTGATTAGAAATGAGAGCTATCTTTTATTGAACTTGTACTGTGGAAAGAGCGCTATGTATTTCCTTCAGACACAGATTTATTAAGGAGAGACGTAAGCTATACAGAGTATAAAGCATTTGGAGAATGGGGGGGAGGTTGGGAGAGAATCAGTTGGCCATATTAAAATAAAAAACAAAGCCATTTAGTTTTTTTTCCTCCAGAGAGTGAAATGTAAAAAGTTCAGCCTACTCAATTTTTATTAAGAATAGAGAACATAACGTTTTATTCATTAAATAAAACAAGACATTTACTTCAGTTCCTTTTTAAGGCCATTTAAGTGAAAGAGAAGTCCAAGGGCAAGAGAAGGGAGAGAGATAACAGAGAGAAAAAAGGCAGCATCGCCTGCCTACATATCCATCCTGTTCTTCTGTCTCGTCCCTGATAGGGTAGGGGTATTAGATGAGATAATCTCTGACATGCCTTTTCAGCTCAAATATTTTGTGACCTGCTAAAATTATTACCCCTCAGGCCCTTACCTGCCTAAACACAGTCATCACCTCAGTTTTTGCCCTGCCCAAACAGATTTATATACTCCCATGTTGATCTGCATGTCCTCTCTGTTCCCCCAAATTCCCATGTCTGGCCTATTGCCAAGATCTGCTCTTTTCCCCATATCCCCAGTTGACAAAAAATCTTGCCTAATTAGGCTTTCAGTAATCCTTGGGCCTAGCCTCCCTGCCAACACCTATTGGCCTTACCTCACCTACTAAGCAGTCTGGCCCCCACTATTGCCAGTTTCTTCTCCTTTCCACTTTTAATCCAGATTACCTGTTTTCTGCTCCTTTGTATGAGAAAGTGAGCTGCTGAAGTGGTCACCTTTGGAAGAGGGTGCAAGTTGCTGGAACAATTAGGCAGGAAATTAAATTTGGTGCTCTTATTTGCAGTGGTCACTAGGGATAGCCAGAAGGCATTTAATTTTAGGAAACTTGTCATGGGCCAGATGAAATAAAGTTTCTGTGCTTGGGCCTGAGGGTTTACCCTGTTTAGAAAAATATTTTCCAGCTATCTGGGGGTAAATTATGTACATTGTTATATGCCATTGTCATGGTTGACTTTTAATTGATTAATTTTTAACCGTCTAGTACTCCTTAATCTCCAACATGTTGGCTTTTTATTGTAATCAGCTGACTTTAGGATTTATTTACAATGACCTACTTATTGTCTTCTGTAATATGTACAGAAGATAGTTGAATCAGAAAGTGGAAGAAATTTGCTTCAAATTCAGCATATCATGGTGGCCATAGAGTCAGGGAAGGACCAAGTTTCAGGTTCTGCCTTTGACATTGACCATGAGACTCTGGGCAAGTCATTTAACTTCTCAATGCAATGAGAAGACCCTAAGACCTCTTTTAAGAGTCTTAAGTTCCAAGCTTGTATCAGTCTGCATTGATAAGGGGAATATTAAATTAACATCTTTATTCAGATGTTTCTCAGATCTGTTTTTTCTGCTTTCCTCTCTTCTGACCTCCTTTCTCATCTCCAGTGGTCTACTAAATATCTTTAATTAGATGTCTCACAGATACCTTAAACTCAGCATATCTAAAATTGAACTCTTTCTCTGTATCCAATGTGCAGTTAAGTTGCGTCTGCCTTCACACCATCTCTTGTGTATGCTCCCTTCTCTCCTGAGTGCTACTGGCATGAAGCTGTCTCATTATCTTATACCTGCACTATTATAGTAGCCTGCTGGTTGGTTGGTCTTCCTGCCTCAAGTCTCTCCCTACTCCAGTCCATCATTATCAAAGTAACCTTCCTAAAGTACAGGTTTGGCCAAGCCCTATATAATCAGGCTTTTCCTATGTTTCCAGTCTTCTTACACATTATTCTGGTCTTCCCTTCTCCCTTCCATACTCTGCTCTCCAATGACATTAATCTCCTTACTGTTCTTCACACAAGATATTTCATCTACTTCTGTGCATTTTTGCTGGTTGTCCCTCATGCCTAGAATTCTCTCCCTCATATGTGCCTTCCAGCTTCTTTGGCTTCCTTCATGTCTTAGCCCTAAAACCCCTTGATTTCTTTTGATTCTAGTGCCTTTGCTTTGATATTCTTTTCAGTTTATCTTCTATTTATCTTGATGTTTGCATGTTTTCTCCCTCCTGAGATTGTGAGCCGCTTAGGGGCAGAGAGCATTTTTTTTGCCTTTTTTGTGCAGGTACTTAATCAGTGCTTCTTGACTTGACTATACCAAAGAAATCATGGGTCTGGACTTCCCCAACCTCAGTAATAAATTAGAATATCTCTACTTGTTAGTTAATTCAGCTCATTGAGATATCAACAATGACTTTTGAATGACAGTTATCCATAGGGTATTAGATGTTGTGGAATTGACTATTAGCTATGATAAAGATTTAAGTTGAGTTTAAAAAGAAAAAAGAATAAAATGATTAATCCCATCGTTAACAGTTGCAGGCTCTAAATGAGTTTAGAAAATGAAGTAAAAAACACAGTCTTTGCCATCAAAGAAGATTGTAATCTAAATTTTGAAGGTTCAACTGTATTTAGACATCAAAAATGCATATAAAGAAATCTGTAACTAAGGGCAGTTTAAGATAGTTATTTTGCATAATGAAAAGAGATTGTGGGTTGGTAGGTTTATTTAGAGAATGCTTCCTAGAGAAAGTGATTTTTGAGAAGGGCTGAAAAAGGGAGGGACATTGTTTGAAAGAGCAAAGGGAAAGGACATTCCAGGTAAAGGCAATCCAATAGTGAAGATAAACAGAGACCAAAGAAAAATAGAATTCTGTGAACTGTCCTTGAAGCAAAATAGTAAGTTAGTGTTAACTCAGACTAATTTAGTCTGTCATATGATCTGGCCTTTAAGAATAATATAAATATAAAATAATTATTTAACCATCACGTACTCCTTAATCCTCCAACATGTTGATTTTTTATTGTCATCAGCTGAGTTTGGGGTTTGTTTAGAATTACCTGCTCATTGTCTTCTGTAATATGTACTGAAGATAGTTGAATCAGAAATATAAATAAATAAAATATAAATATAAAACATAAAAATAGAGATTTATTTTTACAGAGGGTAGGAGATTATTAAATTATATTAACTTGTGTTAGAACAAGAGGTAGCATGGATAGGGAGTCAGAAAGTCCTGGGTTCAAGTTTTGCTTCCAACATACTAGCTATGTGACCCTGGGCAAGTTATAGATTTAGTTCTTGAAGGGATCTTAGTATAACCATTGAGGCACCAATCCTTTCATTTTGTAGATGAGGAAACTGAGGCTAATTGAAATTAAGTGACTTGTCCAGGATTACACAGCTAGTAAGTGTATGGGGTAGGCCTTTGTGACTCTAAAGTCTAGTTAGTACCTTCTCTGCTGTGCCACCATACATTACCTCTTAGTGCTCTAGAAAGTTCTCTAAGATCTGTAGAGAAGGTGCCAACCTTCATTGGTAGTGGGAGTTTATTCTTCAGGGAATGCCCAATACCAGTGAAATCACAGTTCTGGTCCTAGTCCCTATGTATATTACAGTAGATATGAATAGATAATTCTAGAATTTTAACTGCTCCTACAATTGTTCTTGTAATTGGGTGTTAAGACACTGAAACCTGCGTAAATAGAAACCTGAGCCCTTCCTTCATGTATTGAGTTAGACATATGTCATCAATCATGTATAATTAAATTATCTAAAATCTTGTGTGTTTGCTAGATTTTCCGTTGAATTTTGTCCAGGTCAATCTTGGTTCTTTGAGAGTAGATTATAATGAGGAAGAAATGTTGCTACTGCTTATATCAGTTAATAAACATTAAGTGCCTACTGTATACCAGGTATTGTACTAAATGATGGAATACAAAAAGAGGCAAAAAATAGTCCCTGCTCTCATATAATCTAATAGAGGAGACAATGTGAAAATAGATACAAAGCAAATATACAGGACAAGTAAGAGATGGTACAGAAAGTATGCACTGAAATTAAGAGGTACTAGAGAAGGCTTCCTGTAGAAGTTGGGCTCTAGCTGGGACTTAAAAGAAGCCAGGGAGGTCAATAGCCACAATAGAGGAAGGAGCGCATGCCAGTCATGGAGGACAACCAGAGAGAATGCTCAGAGCTGAGAGCTGAGTGTCCTGTTGTGGAACAGCCTATAGGCCTGTGTCACTGGATCTAATAGTCCATATTGGGGAGTAATATGTGAGAAGACTGGAAACGTGGGAAGGGACTAGGTTATGAAGGACTTTGAATGTCCAGTAGAATGTTTTGTACTTAACCTTGGAAGCCATAGGAAGCCACTGGAGTTTATTGAGTAGGGGGTAGCATGATCGGACCTGTGCTTTAGGAAAATCACTTTAATGACTGGATGGGATGATGTATTGGAGTGGGGTAAGACTTGAGGTAGGTATAGATCCACCAACCATCTGTTGTAGTAATTGAGGTGTGAGATGATGAGAGCCTTCACTAGAATGGTGGCAGTCTCAGAGGTAAGAAGGAGGTGTATTCAAGAGGTGTTATAAAGGTGAAATTGACAGGTGTTGGCAACGGATTGGATGTGGAAGGTAAGAGATAATGAGGAATCCTACATTGCAAGCCTGAGAGACTGGGAAATAGCATTGCCTTCTACAGTAATAGGGCGTGTAGGAGATAGGGGAGAGTTTAGTGGGAAAGATGATAAATTCTGTTTTGGACATACTGAGTTTAAGGTGTTTACTGGACATCCAGTTCTAGATGTCTAAAAAGGCAGTTGAAGATGTGAGATTGGATGTTAGCAGAGAGATTGGGGCAGGAAAGGTAGATTTAAGAATCAGCAACATAGAGATGGTAATTAAATCAGTTAATCAAATTAAAAGGGAGCTGATGAGTTCACTAAGTGAAGAGGGAGAAAAGAAGAGGACAGAACTCTTGTGGGGACACCTGTGGTTAGAGGATATGATCTGAAGAAGGATCCAGCAAAGGAGACAGAGAAGTGATCAGAGAGGTAGAAGGAAAACCAGGAGAGTATCCTGAGAATCAGGGAGAAGACGGTGATCAACAGTGTCAAAGGCTTTGACAACTAAGAAATCATAATTAGTAATTTGGAGAGCAGTTTTGGTGGAATGATGAGGTTTGAAGCTAGATTGAAAAGGGTTAAAGAAGAGAGTGAAAGGAGAGAAAGTGGAGTCATCTATTTACAGACAGCCTTTTCAAGTTTAACAGAGGACTGAAGAGATATAGTATAATAGTTAGAGTAAATGGAAAGATTAAGTGGAGGTTTTTTCAGGATAAGGGGAGATATGGGCATTTATAGGAAGTAGGAGATGAGCCAGGAAGGAAGGAATCATTCCTAATAGAGGAGTCATGAGGAAAAACTTTATAAAAGAAGAAGCATGTGATCTGGACCTTAAAGGAAGGGAAAGATTTTTAACAGGCAGAAGTGTGGGGGAAGATATTTCTAGGTATGGGGATAATATTTGCAGATGCTTTGGGGTGGAAAAGATTAGGATGAAATTAGAAAATGTTTAGTACTTTATGTTGGCCACTTCCTAGTGAAAAAAGGCCACGTCCAAAAAATTTATTTCGTTCTATACTCTGAGTGTCCCACTTCTCTGTCAGGTAGTGGGTAGCATACTTTATCGTAGGTCCTCTGGAATGATGGTTGGCCATTGCATTGATTAGAATTCTTAAGACTTTCAGAGTTGTTTTGTAGTATTGTTATTTTATTAATTGTTCTTCTGGTTCTGTTTACTTCTCTGAATCATTTCATACAAGTCTCACTAAGTTTCATTGAAACTATCCCTTTCATAATTTTTATGGCACAATAGTGTCGTTGCAATCATATAGTATAATCTTTTTAGCCATTCCCCAATTCATGAGCATCCTCTTAGTTTTCACTAATAAAAAGAGCTGCTATACATATTTTTGTACATATGGGTCTTTTCTGTTTTATTTGATCTCTCCTGGGATATAAACCTTACAGTGGTATCAGTGGGCCAAAGGGTATACACAATAAATGACTTTTTGCAACTCCTTCATCTTACAGAAGAAGAGATTGATTCCCAAAGAAGTAAAGTGACTTGCTCAGTGTAATGGAGTTGGTAGCCAGATTTTAGATTCTGAGTAAGTTGTAAGTAGTTTTGTATCTTAATTAAGCATGGTGTCATAGATTTAAATCTGGAAAGAATCTTAAAAGAGATCTGGTTCAGTCCTTCCATTTCATTTGTTGTTCAGTCATTTTTCAGTTGTGCCTGACTCTTTGTGATCACATTTGGGGTTTTCTTAGTAATGATACTGGAATGATTTGCTTCAGCTCATTTTACAGACGAAGAATTGAGGCAGACAGGATTAAGTGACTTTCTCAGGTCACACAATTTAGTAAATGTCTGAGACTGGATTTAAGCTCAGGAAGATGAATCTTCCTGACTCCAGGCCCAACACTATCCACTACACCACCTAGCTGACCTCTTCATTTTGTGGATGAGGAAATTGAGACCTAGAGAATGATTTACCCAAGAATCACATGAGTACTCTCAAGGCAGTGGGGAATCTACTACAATTTCTTGGCAGAGTGTAACCTGATCAAAACCCCCTCTGTAATTAAGGAGATTACTTTGGTAACAGTATGAATATTGAATTAGAGAAGAGGGGAAACTGAAGATAGGGTGATCAGTTAGGCCATTACAGTTAGTCTGAAGATGTAATCAGGGTCTGAACTGGGGTGCTGATAGTGAGAATGGAAAGGAGAAGATGGATATGACAAATCTTTTGGGTCTGGAATTTGCAGGATTTGGCAATTGATTGGATGGATATTAGGGGAGTAGGAAAAAGAGTCAGACTATTCTAAGGATTTCAGTCTAGCTAACTTGGAGAATGGTAGATTATTTCAGGAGAAAAAGGGCAGCTTTTGGGTGAAAGTTGATAAACGCAGATTTGAACATGCTGAGTTTTAAATTTTCATGAGACATCCAAATAGAAATGACCCTCAGGTAAGTTGAAAAGGTGGGATTTGGTCTCAGGGGAGGGTGGAGCTGGAAATAAAGATCTGGGAGTCATTTATGGAGAGACAGCAAGTGAATTCTTGTACGAATGAGATTGCCTGGGTAGATGTTGTAAAGAGAGGAAAGAAAAGGTTCAAGGACGGAACCTCAAGGGATGTCCAGATTAGAAGGTGGTAGGAGAAAGAAGCTCAGCAACAGGAACTGAAAAAGAACCTCATGTGAGAGATAAAAGAATAACCAGAACAAAGCAGGGTATAGAAACCAAGAAAGGAGAGAATGTCACTAAGGAAAGGGTGTTGTGTAAACAATGTCAGATATTGCAAAGGGGTCAAAGAAGATAAAGACTGAAAATGACATTGAATTTGTCATTTAGTAGGTCATTGGTGGATGATCTTTGGAAAACAGTTTTAGCAAAGTGATTGGAATTGAAACGAAATAACTGGATTGGAGAAAATTTGGAGACAGTAGATTTTTATAGACTGCTATTCTATAGACATCTGAAAGTTTGCATAATTCTTCATGGTTCCTAAATTGTTTTCATGTATGTTATCTAACAACCCTCATGCCAAATTTATGGGGCAGACAGGGCAACTATTGCTCAGGTTTTATGGATGAAAATAGACAAACTGCTTCTGAGTCTAAGGTTACATAACTAGCAAGTTTCAAAGCTGGTGCTCAAACTCAGGCTGCTTGATTTCTAAGTCCAGAGCTCTTTTTACTACATTGTACTGCCTCGGTAAGTAACTGAGTATCAACTTTGTAATAATAACTGTATATTTTAATTTACAATCATAATAAATGATGAAAAAATTAATTTGTTTACATGGAGACAAAACATTGCTGTAACAAGGTTGTTAGACATGTTAGTGTTTAATTCTAAATGGTATTATAATTTGATTAAAACTGTCATTATTTGTAGAGTGCTTAAGATGTCCCTGGATAATTTTGTTTGAATGAACTCCTAAAATGACAGAAGATGTGCTGTGCTGATAAAATTGCCTAGAATTTTGTTGTAGTATGATGAATAATTACAAATCCATATGGGAGAAGAAAAATCTCTTACTGGCTTAACATTTTCCACTCTATGTACAGAGTCAGCTTAGCCAATGTAATAATGCCCTGGAGAATTCTGAAGAGCTGCTAGAATTTGCTTCAAGGTCACTAGATATAAAGGAACCTGAAGAATTCTCAAAGGTAAGAAAGAAAACAAAACCAAAAACACTTAATCTGTTACAGAAAAGTAATGTAGAAATTTGGTTCTTTCACTTAGACTGGGCCCTTTATCACTAATACTTAAAAGTAAATAAAACCAACTACCAAACTTGGGATTTCTTGATAAGTATAATGTTATGTGCTTTTTCCAAAACAGAATAAGTCTTTGGAGTCATGGACAAATTAATGTAAAGTTTCATTTTACTTTGGCTACTTAAAATTTCAGATAACTTGTCAGGTGGTCGGATTATTCTTTACTGAATACCTCTGTGGGTAGTTTATTTTAAGAGCACCTGTCAGGATAGTAGCACATTTTTGTGTCATACAAACAGCATAATTAAAAAAAGGAAATGGAAAAAGAATGAAAGAAAATCACTATCAACTAACAACTTTTAAAATTTAGTTTGGAATTCTTTGTAAGTTGATAAGAGAATGTTTGCTATACTGTACTTGATACTTGTTAATGCTTTAAATACTATGAACTATTGGAATAACAATGGTGATATGATTAAATTCATGTGCTTTATTAAAAATGTAGGCTCTCTTTCAAAGGTATATGTTTTGTTCAGTCTTTCAGATATAAAAAGTGAGCATTCAGGTGTATTTTAGTTGCTTAGTCTAAATTACAAGTTGTGAATTCCAGAATTTCAATTTGGATAGTTTTAACGCTGTTAGTTTTTGTATCACATTCAAGATTGAATTGTTAAAAGAGTAGGCAATCTGTTAAATTGCTCAATTAGTAAAGTCAAGATCTGATGATTATATGATTCTCTTATCAAGAACTCCCACATTCAAGTTTGATTATTTGGTCAGTAATTTTTATTTGTATACTAACATGTACTGAGTGAGATCAGATTAAGAAAAAATAACTTTTGAAATTGCACTGTCCAACATGACTGTTTATTTTTAAAAGTCAATTTTTAATGAATTCTAGGGCTGAAAAAACTTCCTGAGAAAGAGAAATATTTAAAACATTCATTGTTTATTAATACATTGATGTGGCCACTTCTAAGAAAGGAAAAAACATGGAGAAGACAAGACCTACTTGAGAGATGTGATTGCCTGCGCCAACATTTATAGGTTTTACAATGCTGGAAAGAATTATGGGATATGAGTATCATGAATAGAGGGATGTGTAATGTTAACATTTTATAATCCACTCTAGTCCTTTACTAAAACAAATCTTTAAAAAATTATATGACCATTTACCTCTGTTTTTAATCATGTTTTTCATCCTTTTGCTGTCCTTTAAAATGAAGATATAAAAGGCAGATCCTATTTTTCAAGGCAGAAGCAATAATATATTTAATTTTTTGTTGATTTCCAAGAATTATTTTTATCGATATGTCATTAACTTCTTAAATAGGAGAGAAATTAGGCTGAACTTTAGCTTTTTTACTATTGGTAAAGAAAGAACTTTTTAAACAAAGGTATTAAAAGAGATTTAAAACATTTTAAGTACTCGTTTTTATAAAAACAACTCTACTGTTTTGAGGTCATTTATCTGGTCACTTTGGGGTCAATTATAGCTAAGAGTCAGAAAAGAAGGGGAAAAGGTCCCAGAGCAGCTAAAATAACTAAAGCTCACATACTTTACTTATAATAGAACTTCTTAGAACCTATTTACTATTCTTTGACACATAAGGCCAGTGATCTTGGTTATCTTATTTCCTAGACCTGAGCAGATTAGAAACAACAAATTAACAAAGGGAGGCTGGGAGAAAAAAAAGCTAGGTCCACTTACATTAGTAAGAACTTAAAGCAGATAACTTGACAGGATAGGAGGAAACAGGAAATTATATACAAAGCAGAGAAGAGAGCTTTAAAAAAAGTACGGGTGTCTAGGGCTTTTTGTGTAATGGCAGGTAGTATTCTATGCCTCAGTAGCTCCTGAGGGTCATAATTCTGTTGCATAAAAATACAATAATGTTCAAGTCAAAAGGAGGTAAATATTGTTTAATATTCTATACTTAAGGAAACAAAAAATATTTAACATATTTTAGAAAAATCCTCTCCCACGTTCAAATAGTTAAAAACTATAAGAAAAGTTCTAGCATTTAAAGAGATAGATAGGCTTCAGTTACCTGAAAAATGCAATCATAGAAAAACTTATTTCCTTGCATTTCAGGATAAATGAAACCGTATCTGTTTATAGTATAGACAAATAACAGAATCAGATATGAATAACCAGACATTTGGTTGATATTTTGATATAATAATTACAGATCATTTTCATATATGTATTAAAACTACATTGGATTTACTAGAAATATTTGAAAATAAAATAACTTTTTATATATTTTATAATTTAGACTTGAGTAATTCATACAAGCTTCTTCCCTTCCTTTTCTCCAAGTTGTTTTTAACCTGGTTTTAGTATAGTTTAATGTTAAAAATTACAGATTGTTAATCATTATTTTATTATGAGTTTATTTTATTTGTACTTAACCTTATGGACTAGTACAAAAATTTAGTCTCTTGATTTTTCAATCCTATTCATAGCCTGCACAAGCTTACACGACACATAGAGTAGAACAAATCTCCATTTTATGTTGAAATGGGATATATAGTGAAATTTTCCTGGTATCCTTTGGATCATAAGCTATTACAGATAGGCGTTGGACCTAGTTTACTTGAATCAAGCAACAAAATTTTTCATTAGCTTTTCCCAGGCTCGCCAGTATCATAGTGATAATACTCTAGTCAAGCTAGTAACATGGCATCAATTGTATTCAGTTTTATTAGAATTCTTAATTGCTTAAAATTTGATTTTTATACACAATCTACATCTTTCAAGTTTTCATCCTGGGGAGTGTTTTTAAATAAGAATAATGGATTAGGAATCAGAAACTGGAATCCATAGTTCATCCATAAACAAGAAGTGTAAATTGAGCAAATAAACCACTTAAATTTGATACCAAGACTCATCATCTGGAAAATGATGGCATTAAGCTAAGTGTTTGAAATGCAGCATCTCTTCTACTTGCCATCTTTCACAGCACTGTTTTTTGTATTGTAGGAAAAGAATTATTACATTCACTTAGAATTTTCTTTTTCTTGCTAACATTCTTTAAAGAACAGTATTGTCCATTGTTTGTGAACTGGTCTTTAAGGTTCAAAACTGTGCTGTCGCTTGAATTATTCTTTTGTTTGTATCTGTGTGATGTTTTATATATTATAACCTCAGGTTGCTCAGGGCAGGATTTGAAAAAACAGTGACCTAAGAGAGACTAGACTGCATATGACATCTCTAGTTTAAAAATGAGTAGATTTCTTCAGTAAACTTCTGAGTACTGAGTACTTTAGGTAAATACACAGACCTCCACTAAAGTCTTATTTTGATGCTTCATCATCAGAAGAGACCCTGGGTTTTTGAAGTCTATTGTCATGTGTAAGCTCTAGCAGATTCTACCAAGTTGGAAAGGCTTTGAGTATGAACACAGTGTTAGACCGTATGTATGTTATTTGAGAACTGGCCTGATTATGTTTAAGAAGAAGCTTATCACTGGGTTTGTTACAGTGTGCTGAGCTTTTTTGACCTCAGCAACTTGCAGATATGAATTATTGAGCCAGGAAGGTTTTGTGTATGAATCTGATGATGGACTACTATGTTGACAGCCTAAGAACCAGCCTAGCTAAGAGCAGAGTTATCATTACCAAAAGGTTAGTCAACAGATAAAAGCTTTTTTTGGGAGTGGGTAGGAATGGGAGCCAATGAAATGGATAAAAATATGAATTAATTTTCATTTCTGTGTAGCCCCTTACCATTTATATAGTGATTATTATAAAAAGTAGGAAAAAGTGGTGGAGAGTACTAAGAATAATACAGATTTTTTTACTTTACTAATATTAATTTAACTGTTGATAGTCTGCATTATAGCTCTATGCCAAAAACAGAGTTTAAACACTTTTGAAATAATTACTTCATGTTCATGTTCACATTCTTGCTAGAACAAATAAAATAGAATAGAAACCAGAATAAATAGGTAATGAACATAAATAGATAAAGGGACTAGACTTGTGATTTCATTGGTTGAAGTTATTCCCAGATGAGGAAGTTCCCTCTACTAATGAAAATTGGCACCTTTTTTGCAACTTAGAGTGTTAGAAAGTTTCTTAGGAGGCAGAGCCAAGATGATGGAGTAAAGGCAGGAAGTCATTTGAGCTCTTCCAAATTCCCCTCTAAACATATTTAAAATAATTCTTCAAAATGAATCCTGGAGTGGCAGAACCAAAAAAAGGAGAAGGTTAAACAAATTTCCAGACAAAGGCAACTTAGAAGGTCGACAGGAAAGAAGTAGAATGCAGTCTAGCAGGGATAGCACCTGGACGAGCCAGCAGTAAGACACTGCTCCAGGAAGCCTGTTCAGGCCCTTGGGGCAACTGAATCAGCAGTGGTGATTTCAGGAGCTTTCAGCCCATAGACAGTAAGGTGACGAGACACCTGGTCAGAAGGAGATTATAGGGGGTATTTTGCTGACACTGGGCATAGGACTCTGTTGCATTGCCCATACAAGATTCAGGTCACTGGCCTGGGTCACACTCTTACTAACCCACTAGAGTGTACAAATTGTAGGGGAGCAGGGATCCTGTCATAGTTTCATGGAGGAAAAGAGTGATTTTGGCTGGCAGTAGAGCAGAGCACAGGTTAGGAGAGCACTGACCACACCTCTCCTTAGGTCATTCCGCCTTGGAAGAATTGAGAAACTTACAGGTCCACAGAATTAGCATCACAAAAAACCTGAAGCTTGGGACACTGACCCCTTTACCCTAGGAGCAGAGTTCAACTTTAACATAAAGTTAAAAGTTGTGTAATAGGCTCAAAAATAAGCAAAAAAACAAAAGAAGAACCTGACCAAAGAAAGTTATTATGGGGAGAGGGAAGATCAAAGTACAGTCTCAGAAGAGGACAATGTCAAAATGGCTACCGGCAAAGCCTCAAAGCAAAACATATCAGGCCCCCCCCAAAAGAATTCCTGGAAGAATTCAAAAAGGATTTTAAAAATTCAAATAAGAGAGGTGGAGGAAGAATTAAGAAAAGAAATGAAATGAAAATGACAGGGTGGCTAGGTGGCACAGTGAACAGAGCCTGGAGTCAGGAGGACCTTAGTTCAGATCCGGCCTCAGACACTTAACACTTCTGACCTTGGGCAAGTCACTCAACCCCAATTGCCCCCCTCCACAAAGCAAAAAAAAAAAAAAATAAGAATGATGCAAAAGAATCAAGAAAAAAGAATCAATAGCTTGGTAAGAAAGCCAAGAAAAATGGGAAAAAATTCACTGAAGAAAACAACTCCTTTAAAAGTGGTATTGAATTGGCCAGATAGAAAAAGAGATACATAAGTTCACTGAAGAAAATGATGCCTTAAAAATTGGAATTGGGCAAGTGGAAACTAGGGACTCAGTGACACATTAAGAAACAATAAGACAAAATCAAAAGAATGAAAAAACTGAAAATATGAAATATCTCATTGGAAAAAAGAATTGACCTGGAAAATAGACTGAGGAGAGATAATTTAAGAGTTATTGGACTAGGGGCAGCTAGGTAGTGCATTAGATAGAGTACTGGCATTGGAGTCAGGAGGACCTGGGTTCAAATTCAGTTCAGACGCTAGCTGTGTGACCCTGGGCGAGTCGCTTAATTCCCAATTTCCTCAAAAAAAAAAAAAGAATTGTTTGACTGCCTCATAGCCATGATAAAAAAAAAAGGAACCTAGAATCATATTTTAAGAAATAATCAAGGAAAACTGCTTTGATAACCTAGAAACAGAAGGGAAAATAGAAATCAAAGGAATCCATTGGTCACCTCCAGAAAGAGATGCCAAAATGAAAATTTCCAGGAATTTTATAGCCAAATTCCAGAGCTCCCAGGTCAAGGAGAAAATATTGCTAACAGTCAGAAAGATACAATTTAGATATCATGGAGCCACAGTCAAGATAGAACACATGATTTAGCAGGTTGTACGTTAAAGAATCAGAGGGCTTGGAACATGATATTCTAGAAAGCAAAGAAGTTAGAATTACAACCAAGAATGGTCTCCCCAGTTGAGTATAATCCTTCAGGGGGAAAAATGGATAATTTAATGAAATAGAAGACTTTCAGATATTCCTGATAAGAAAAGAGCTGAAAAAGAAATTGGCATTCAAGACTGAAGAGAAGCATAAAAAGGTACATGTGAAAGAGAAATCATAAAGGATTTAGTAAAGTTAAACTGTGTACATTCCTGTATGGGAAGGCAATATATAATAATTTTAAGAACTTTATTAGGGCAATAAGAAGCAATCTTCATAGAGGGTATGGGTATTGGGTCTGTTATGTTGGGATGATCTCCAAAAAAGCTGAAGGATTGAGAAAGAGGGATGTATGGGGAAAAAGAGGAAAGGAGAAGTAGAATGGGGTAAATTATCACACAAAAGAGGTGTAAAAGAGATTTTACAGTGAAGGAGAAGATGGGGCCGGTGGTGGCGGCAGGCAATGCTTGAACCTTACCCTCATTGGAATTGACTCAAAGAGGAAATATTATACACACTCAGTAGAGTATAAATACCTATATTACCCTACAGGAAACTGGGAGGGGAGGGGGATAACAGAAGGTGAGGGACTGATGGAACAGAAGGCTGTAGTGGAAGAGGCAACAGTTAGAAGCAAAACAATTGTGATGAGGGACAGGGTAAAAGGAAAGAGAGAGATAAAAGAATAAATGAGGAAAATAGGATGAAATACACAATAATAATAACCCCCTTTTTAAAAAGTAATACTTGATGTATAGTCATTTTTGTTCTAGCTTCTTATTTTAATTTTGTATAGGTCTTTATTTTTTAAAAGTATTTCATGTTTGTAGGAAGTTGTAGGGTTTTATTTTTATATCCATCTTACATAGGAAAAATTACATTTTATTGAGGAGTTTAATCCATTCATATTCAAGGCTAAAGTTGTTAGGTTTCTGTTTTTCTTCATTTAATTCAAGAAGTGTGAATTAGTATTAAAATTAGGAAGATCTTGTTTCAAATCCTGCCTCTGAAACATCTGTAGCTGTGTGACCATGGGCAAGTCACAGAGGAGTTGTCAGTAGGTGTATTTGTGAAAGGAATTTTGAGGCCCAAACGATGTCCTCTCAAAAAAAAAAATCCCCAAAAAACAACAACACTGTTTCATATTGATTCTCCCCTCTGTGCTTGATTTCTTCTGTTGCCTTTGCTTAAACTTCACTCTTTCTTACTAAACAGCTTCCCTTTTTGCTCTTTCTTTTTTCATACTATATTATATAGGAATATGATTCAGAATTCTCCCTATATATGCCATCTTCCCCTCCAATCTGTTTTCTTAACTTTGAGTAATATTCATTTATGATATCCTTTTCTGAGAAGTATCAATTTACTGCTTCTCCTTCTTTATTTTATTCTCCTTTCAGTCTTTTCTGAAATATTGTCTCCTGTTTGTGGATTCTAAGTTTTAGAGCTAGAAGGGACTTCTGCTAATCAGTTTTTTTTCTTTATTTTCTCTGTGTAACTAATACAAGATAGAGCTTCTACTTTTCTCTCTCCCAGTGTTCTATTAGCATAAGGGTAAATCATGTCTGATCCCTCTTCATTTTTTGTTATTTACTTTGTGTATGTTTGAAGAGCATTTTTTTTTCTGATGAATTTCATTGTGAGACTTAATTCACGAAGTAGATAATGTTGTGTGATGGGAGATATCTTGGTCCTGGGGCTCATACTTATTCCATACCATTCTATTCACCTCTGTCCATTCTAAGGCCAGTTTATGCTATTTCTGAACATATGTCTCCATGTCTGCCTTGGACATTGACTTCTCTTGGGGGCCATTATGTTTTCTGTCTTATGTGATGAGATAGATTTTCGCTCTTATTGGGAAAAGATGCTTTCCTGAGGTGCTTACTCTGTCAGAAATGGCTTATCCCCAGTTTTGTTGACCTTCTTGTAATTATATCCCTTTCCATATCATCTCAGAGCTTTGTGTCAGGCTTTTTATGCTATGTTCTCTACCTCTACTTCCCCAGCAGAAAACAGCATCTCCCACGCTACCATTTTACCTCCTTTGTGAATTAAAAGTCTTAGGGAATGAGATTCATGAGAAAAAGACTTTGAGGGGTTTCTCCTTAGTGTTTTCTCCTGTCTAGGCCAGCAGAGCTGAATAATTTCAGAGACCTTTCAGAATTGAGTATTGGGAGTATCGCACTGACCTGCTTTCCAGTGGAAACTCCACAGGGGAATGACTACAGCTCATTTGGTTGTTTCCACTCTCCCCTGTCTCTCCATATGTCTGAAGAATGACTTTTCACTGCCGGGTCGTCTCTCCCTTATGCTTTGCTTGTCTTCTCTTTTTCTTGCAGTTTAATTACTATAATGTGTATGTGGCTTATTACTTGTTGGTTCAAGGTAGTAGAATTTGTGAGTTACTCTAAGATTCGTCTTATTCTACCATCCTACAAGTTGCTTAACCATTCTGGACCTCAGTTTTCTCATCTGTAAAATGGGGGGTGGAGGGAGATGGATGACTTCCAAGATCCTTGCAACTCTGAATCTAAGACCCTATGATCTTCCTAATCACAGGTCCCTTTTAAAGTGAGACCTGTTGTCATATAATATCAAATTCTCTAGAATAGAATTAACAGTAATAAGTATACAATAGAGAACAGAGTATGATTTTTAAATCTAGTTTTCATGTTATGTTAGGTGTACAGGAGTAGTTTTTACCTGTTCTTCAGTTTTATTAATGAAATAAGATGAATAAAAATAAAATCATCCACTGACTTGTACCTGGTTAGGTGGATGGGTGTGCTTATTTTTTCTTTGATTTTTGGATCAGAAATCACTTAAAAATTGTCTATTTTTTTTGGAATTCTTTTTTTTTCCATCTTAAGGCAAAGTATTCTGCAAATATTACTTAATGAGCCTATCTTCTGGAGTAATTAGTTAAAAGGTATTAATTTCCACACATGTTAAATAGGAATAGTGAGCTACAGAGAAATTTGATATCGTACTTTGCATGGTAAATTATGTGCTTTAATTAATTACAATGTAAGTTTCCTCTCTTCTAAAAAGTACAATTTTAAAATTTATCAGTGGAGTTTCAGGGAAGCTGAAAGGTATGGTTGAGGATAAAGAGCAGTAGGTGACAAAAAGATTTGTAGAACATCATAGAGGGAATGGGCCTTCAGAGATAATTCCAATCCCCACATTTTACAAATGAGAAAATGGAATTGTAAAGAGGTGATATGATTTGCTGTCGGTGACATAGTATGTTAGTGGCAGAGCTGTGTCTAGACTAGGATTCAAATTCTGGTCTAGTGTTCAGTCTACTACATCCCACTTTGTCATTATTTTTTAATACACCATGTTTGATAATTTAATAAAAGGTACAATGTTTTGATCTGTTGTAAATGAGTCTTCTCTGAGAATAAGCTGCCATCTCTGATTCAAATGACATCACTTAAAGTATACATGCAGTGGAATTTTAGCCCTTATAATCTGTGTATCTGCCAAATGATTTGAAGAATGTGTTCATTTTAATTGAAATATTTTAACCTATGGGGCGGCTAGGTGGCACAGTGAACAGAGCACCGGCTCTGGAGTCAGGAGGACCTGAGTTCAAATGTGGCCTCAGACACTTGACACATTTATTAGCTGTGTGACTTTGGGCTAGTCACTTAACCCCAATTGCCCTCCAAAAAAAAAAAAAGCAATGTTTTAACCTGGAACACTAACAGAACATTGATATTTGTCTTACTATATTTCCTGTAAGTATATATCATTTCCTTGTACTTTATCTCCAAATGGCTTATGTTGTTTAAGTGATACTGTCAAGTGAGGGTAGTAGTAGTGTAGAATCTGTCAATGAACAAGCATTTGTTAATTTTAAAAATAAATTTTCATTAATATATTTTGCTTTTATATTATATAAATTTCCTCCCTTAGCATAGTGCCTCCAGTGCTTATTACAGTGCTTGGCAAATAGTAGGCACATAATAAATATTGATGGAATCAATTAATGAATCCCATGTAGCAATTTTTTAAAAGCAAAAGAAGAGGAGGAACAAATTGAACATACGCAAGCAAGCATTTATTAAGCATTATGTCCCAGGTACTGTGCTAGGTCCTGAGGATACAAAGAGGTAAAATAGGATAGGCCCTGCCCTCAAAAAACTTGTTTTTTATAGGGCAAACAACATGTACATAAACATAAATATACAATTATAAATAAAATAAATACAAAATGATTTTTAGTGGGGAGGAGATCAGGAAATGCTTCTTATAGGCATTGTATTAACAAAGATTTGAAGGAAACAAGTGATCCTAAGGGGCAGAAGTGAGGTGGGAGTAAATTCTGGTCATTGAGGACAACAAAGATGCAAAAACAGGAGATGGAGTGCTCTCTGTGAGGGACAGCAAGGAGACCAGTTTGGTCAAACTGTAGAGTGCAAGAAGGGAAGTTACATATAATAAGGGCCATGGGCGTGAGAGTGAGATTAAGAAAGAATAGTATAAAATGGAGAGTAAACACTTCCATAGGCAGTAATTTTGTATGGGGACAGGCAAAACCAACAGGTTATAGAAATTCAGTTCAGACTTTGAGTCATGGGTCAGTTTTCTATAGAAACCCAATTTCTTTTCCTTTACTAATGCAGGTATAATTAGACCCAGGCATCATGGCTCCTTTTTTTCCAGCATTGTACTTTTTAGAAAAATTTTCTTTATGTTTTCTGGTATGTTGATCATTTCCTTTTGCTTTGGTCTGATGAAAGATTACAAAGCATTTTGTTCTTTCGTTTTCCTTTTTTAAGGTATTGCTAATAATTTACTGATAAATATTTTGGATGACTCCCAGTTTTAGGGAGAGGGCAAATAAATAATTCTGGCTCTTGTTTGAGATACTTTATAGAAACCATACTAAGAAATGAAGAAATAAAATTGAAAGAAGTTGAATAGATAACAATTTTGAAGCACCAAAATTATAAGTGGTTTTATGAACTTCTCCACTTAGCTTTTGCATAAATTCCATCTGATTAATCAACCAAATATGAATAAGTAAAGAAAGATGTGTTCAGAGTCACATGAAGTTGGTCTGAAGTAGTATGCTGGCCTCTTTTTGAACTGATTTTTCTGGTTCTTAATCCATTACTACAGTTCTAACACAAAATTAACAAAAGTTTGTGAGTTTAAAGGAATATTTTCTCATAAAATTTTCTGATAACTTGGGTAAGCTGCTGCAGAGTTTGTGTTCTAACTTTTCTTGCATGTTACTGCATTTGAAAGTTGCATGAAAGCACTAACTGCCTTCTTTCTCTTCCCCCTGACTTGCTCCAAGGCTGCCAGACAGATCAAAGATAGGTATGGTACATACTCTATGTTACATTTTTTTTTAAAGTATTGATTTCTAAGTCAGAAATGAAATTCATTTTTTTTTGTTTTGTATCACAACCTTAGTGGTTGAAATAAAAATATCTAATTGTAAAGTGGGGGAGGAGAGGACCTTCTACACTTCCTCCTGGAATATCCAGTATTTATCTTTATCTTTAAACAGTTGAGGGAAAAAATGTGTTTCCCAAGTAATTTCATTTCTGACATAATTCATAATTTATGTTTCCTGACACGTTATACAATAGGTTTGATACAATCAGTTCTTGATTATCTTTTCTAATGAAGGGGAAAAGTGCTGTAAATTATTTTTTAAAAAATAATATTTGTCTTTGAAATTTCATTTTTCTGCTTAAGTAGGATATTCTGATAATATATAGTATTTTAAACATTCTTGGGAGTTGTACCAGTTTTCCAACACCCACTGCCTCTCTAGACCCTCCCTTACCAACTCATTTGTGCTTTTTGACTCCATGTGGGGTGTTGACTGCTAATTCTGAAAATAATTCATTGAAAATTCTAAACTTCTGGTACCTGTTCTTTCCTCACGTCCATTTCTACTTAGTTGCAGCTCATCTAAGAGATGAAAGATAATGGAGATATTTAGATAGTTTGGTTATTTTCTGGTAGTAAAACCAGGATTTGATAGAAATCTTAGGATTCTGGTTAATAAAGACAAAAGTTTTTTAACTAATTTCAGGTGGCAACATTTGGATAATATAAGTAGGAAGTGGAAAAGTCAGTGGACCTTCCAGATGATGATCAAGAATTGACTGTATTATGATTGTTAGCCTAAAATGTGTGCCTCCCTACCTTCCCTCTTCTCTATCCCTCTCCCTTTCCCCCTTTGCTTTGGATTATGAGATTCTTTGAAAAGTATTGTTGTTTTAAGACCTGCCCACCAATCTGTGATATATAGGATATTTTTTCTCCATTGAAATGGGCTATTTTGCTAATCATGGACTACGTGAAAGAATTTTCAAAATCGTCAGTATATTTGTTAATTTTGATTGAGGAATTTAGTTTTCAATCCACATTCCTCTTTTATATCATTAAGAACAAGTTAGGTGTTCTCATGCCTCTTGTTCTTTACAATTATGTAAATATTGTATTGTCTAATATAGTCATTCTAATTTTTAAATTTGGATTCTTGGTTTTGCTTATAAATAAAATGGGGAGGGCTAGGAGGAAAAGAGAGATTTATGTGGAAAGAGTACTAGTGATCTGTATCAGAGTTACCTTTCTTTGTCTTAATTTCAAAATGTATTTGTTTATTGTAAGGAAATAGAAGCCACACAAACTTTTAGGTCAGCAGTTATTCACTTAAGGTCTACAGTCTTTTTAAATATATTTTTTGGTATTAATATAATTGGTTTCCTTTCTAATCCTTTGTATTTTATTTTCATATATTTAAAAACATTCTGAGAAGACATCAGTAGACTTCACCAGACCGCCAAAAGGGTCCATGACACAAAAAATGGTTTTGAGTCTCTTAATTCAGGTTTTAATAGATGGAGTTATCACTAATCCCTGACCTGATGACAGACTCAGTCCTTTCCAGTATCTTCTTTCTAACATCATCTCCAGTTATAGAATACCCACGTGATTTTCTGTCAGAATCCACTTCTAAACTCCAGCATCTCATCCCCTTGATAAGAAATATACTTCATTTTCTAACTCTTAATATTTATTTTCATGAGCTTTCGGTCAAGATTTATGACCAGATCACAGTGGCCAGCTGATCAGCAGGCTTCTCATGCTGCTGAACTTCCTGTCTCTAATGTCTCATTACCTCACAGCTGACGGTTATCCAAACTCTAGGCTGACAGATTTTGTTGCCACAAGCTGAAGATCAACCTCGATGTTTTCCATTCCTTACATGCCTTGTTCATATATGATGCTCCAATGCCTTGAATTTAATTGAGGAGTAGTCACTGGATGTAGAACCCAACCAACACAAACAATATGTGGACGCTTATGGACATTTCATGACAATAGATGCTGAACTGGGAAAAGAGGAGGAAAAGGTGTTTGACCCCAGCTCATTGAAATCTTACCTATATGGAAGCTGTTCTGGAGCCAATTCCAAGAATGTCAAGTGCTTTAACTTAACCTGATGATGTGTGGGAAGCATACCAAGAGTGGTATGAACCTAGTAAGAACCTAGACAAAATTTAGGCTATATATGAGAAGGCTTCAGCCAGAAGATTCAGGAAGAATGAAGGGCACTAGTTGTACTGTTTCACGGATTTTAATAGTGGCCAGGATCCAGCAATCATGTGTTCACAAAAATGACCTACAGATTTCAGACTTGGATGAGAGTCATTGCCATTATTGGTATTTTTCATTTAGAGAAGTCTAACATCCTTGACCTGTTGTTCTTCATGATGTTGCAATACTTTATGAAGGGTGTACTCACAGTATATATGAAGGTGGGTAAAGAGGTATTGAGGATACTGACCAGTTCTTCATGACATGAAATGAAAAAGTTGCCAAAAGGCTGATTGGGATACTAGGGCTTTCTGGCATCTTTGTGCTCTATGAGGTGTTATCCAGGATGATCAAACTGACAGGAAAACACAAATTATAGATTTAGAGTTCCCTAGTCCAACCACCTCATTTAATTTTAAATTTTTGTTGATAGTGTAACTTTTACTTCCGAACATGTCCCTTGCTGCTTCCCGTCTTGGTGAGCCAGTTTCTTTGAACGAAGAATAAAAAATAGGGGGGGAAAGTAGTTCACAAAAACTAACCAGCACATCAACTCTGTGATGATACGTAACAGTGTTGTAGTATTCTACCCTCACAACTGTCCCGTTTGGCGTACGAGGAAGCTGAAACTCAGATGTTAAGTGATCTACTGCTGCACTTTTAAATTATACTTTGGTTTACCTGCAGTTTTAACTTTTCAGAGACTGGCATTCTATGGTTTTGCCCTAAATTATTTTGTCACATAGTTATATATTATAAATTACTTCATGACATAAATATTTAAATTATATGTCATAAATTTAAAAATACTGATTTTTAAAAGATGGGCCTTTGTTTTAGAGGGTGCACTTTCCTCACAGGTGTCTCCTATCATCTCAAGGTTATAGTTACAGTGACTGGCAATGCTAATTTTCTGATCTGTTACTATTCTGCATTAACCTTTCAGAAGAAAATCAAGTTGAGGGAGATAGCCTAATCAAAGGAACTACCTCCAGTCCTGTCTCATTTAGTGGCATCTCTTTTTCCCTTTCCTTTATCACTTCTTCTACACCTTACCTCTTCCCCTCTCTTTTTCTTCTCCTTTCTCTCATAGCTGTGTCCTATCTCCTACCCCTCACAAATGCTGTGCTTAGACTATTAACCTGCTGCCTTTACCCCTGCCCTCAGTTATTGAAAAAAGTTTACAGCCATCACACTTTCACTAGACAACTATGTCTCTAGTACTTTGGGAGTCTTTACACCTGATCCATTTCTTTCTTCACTGTTAAGTTTGCTTGTAGTGTTTTACTACTAGCATAACCTTTTGAAGAGCTAAGCCTAGCTTAAAGTCTAGCTCCTATTGGCTGGGTGTTATCATAGAGAATACTAGTTCCCCCTTGCACTTCTGTAGTGTATTAACTCTCTCCTTCTTTCCCTTCCTTCCTTCCTTCTTTCCTTCCTTCCTTCCTTCCTCCTTTCTTCCTTCCTAACTTTCTTCCAGTCCCTCCCCACCCTTTTCTCTCTCCTATCCCTCTGTTCACATAGAGAATCATACCCTGTGGGTGTTCTGCCCAAAGGAATATAAATTTTGATCACTTAAACCTTGGAAGATATCTTGGGGTTTATGGGCTAGATTTTTTTTTCTCTTCCCTGTTTGTTCTATCATTAAAAAATAAACTGGGACAGTTAACTTTTTTTTGCCTCATGTGGTTTCATTTATGTTTATTGAAATACAGCATTGGAAATTCAGGCTTTGGTAAAGCCCATTGTGATTCGAATAAAGCTACTTGACCATATCTTAATCCCATATCACTGGCTTTCATTGCTTTGATCAACAACAGGTCCCATTCTAAGCCTTACTTGGTCATTGTTTGGATTTTGATGGCTCAGAGTGAGTGTAAATAGCAGTTATTTCTGTTTTGCCCAGAAATTCTGAAGTTCTTGCCTTCCCAGGTTGATTTTTTTTTTGACCAGTAAAAGGGGCCATTTTTTGCCTCATTTATTACCTAGTCTTAATCACTGAATGAGTATTGCCTCAGACAGACAGACTTGGGAAAGACCTTAACTTCAAAAGGCCAAAGTCTCCCACTGCATCCAGGGCCATCTCCAGGCATCCTGATCTGTATCTTGCCACTGGAACCAGATGGCTCCAGAGGAGAGAGTGAGGCTGATGACTTTGCACAGCACTGCCTCACTTAAATTCAATAAACTTGCAAGTCAGGACATCACCTTCCTTACATCTTTGGTCTTCTTTAAAAATGAAGGACAAACAACAACAATATCAACTCTAGGGGGAAAAATCCCTTTTCCCTTTTGAAAGTTGACCATCCATCAACTTCCTGTTTTCTTTTTGCCTGATGGACTATTTTCATTTCCTAACTCATTTGCACAGTAGAGATGACGGATAGATTCTGAGTTGATCAAATTTCTTCAGGTCATTAGCTCTTAATATTTATCCCTTAGTTTCTTTGTTTTATTTTTAGGATGACTTCCTTCAGAAAACATCAGGTTGGTTTTTCTTTCTTTTTTTTTTTTTAAATTGATTCGTTTATCTACTTTTAGTTTACAAGATTCAATTCCACAATCTCTTGAGTTTCAAATTTTCTCCCCTCCCTCTCCCCGTCCCACCATGACACCATGCAATCAAATCTAGGATCTGCAAATACTTTCACACTGGACAGTAGTTTGGTTATATAGAAGATGGTAACCAATGGAGTGAACAATGGGAAAAAAGAAAGAGAACCAAACATGAAAAAGAATGATAGCATGTAGATCGCTTCAGTCTCCATTTAAACTCTGTTCTTTCTAGATCTTTCTCTGAATGTAGATATCTCCTTCCATCCTGAGACTTGTAGAGTTGTCTTATAACTGTGCATTACTGAGAAGAGTCCAGTTTATCAAAGTTGGTCATCACACATATGATGTGTCTGTGATTGTGTACAAATTTTTCCTGGTTCTACTCTTATCACTTAGCATCAGTTTGTATAAGGCTGTCTCCTCCCCATTTCTTATAGCACAGTAGTATTCCATTACATTCATATATCACAACTTGTTTAGCCATTCCCCAATTGATGGGCATCCCCTTAATTTCCAGTTTTTTGCCACCACAAAGAGCTGCAATAAATACTTCTGTACATATGGGTCTTCCTCCCATTTCTACGATCTTTCTGGGATACAATCCCAGAAGTGGTGTTATTGGGTCAAAGGGTATGCAAATATTTATAGCCCTTTGGGCATAGTTCCACAGGTTGGTTTTTCTAGATTCCTCTTGTTAACGTTTTTACAGTACCCAAATATTCTAAATGCACAATGAAAGTAGGAGACATTATTTCCACCAGGGGAAGAGATGTGAGTCATGATCTTACACTTATATGATGGCAGAGATAGGTTTTATGGAAGAATGTTTAAGGTGTCTAGACAGAGAATTCAATAGAGATAAAAGAGATGAGAGGCAGTAGATGATGAATGAATATTCCAGTGTTTTTAATGAATGGAGTATATGGGATGAGGGGAAGTTGTGAGAATAATATAGGTACATTTGCTATACGAAAAAATTATGTTTATTACTAATAACAAGTGTATGTTTTCTTAAAGGAGACAGTTTTGTTTAAGGGTCATTGTCACGTATTTCTGCTTTAGCTGACACCCTGGGTAGGCAAGGTAGATGGCAGCTTAGGGGTTACAACAAGCAAGGGACTACAAAATATACTTCTTAACATTAATAAGAGTAAATTCAGTTTGATTTAGTAATCATTTTTTAAGTGCCTACTATGTGCTAGGTACTGTGCTAAGAACTGTGAATAGAAATAAGAAAAAGAAAGCTGCCTTCCCTCCAGTAGCTTACAATCTAATTTGAGGAGGACAATATCTGAAAAGAAGCTGGAAATAAGGGGTGAGCCAAGGGGTACCTGGCACGAGGTCATGATGTTCTGTGGAATTAAACCAGGCAGAACTGCCGATGGAAGGTGGAAAGTTAGCGGGAAAGTTCAGATCCCAGCCTTCTTTAAAGGAAAGCTTAGGGAAGAGTTTATGTTCTTCTCTCTAGCTCCCCAGAGGGAGAGAGGAGGATGTGAGAAGGTGTTGAGTATCCAAAACTTAGTGTGATGATGAGATTTCAGGTGATCAGCTTATCCTGAGTGGGGCACGATGTTCCTGGAGTCTAAATTAAGCAGAGCTGCTAAGGATAGGTGGAGAATTAGGTGGAAAGTTCAACTGCTTTTAGTGCCAGAAGATTCTTTTCTCCATGATGCTGAGCTACTTTCTTAAAAGTCTTTTATTATAAAGATTCAAAGGTCCCTCAGACACAGGGGTGGGAGTGCAATGGCCAAGTCTCAGAGCACAGACCTGCACAACTTGGCAGTAGGTAGGGCCAAAATTAAAACAAACTGAACTTCTTCAGCCTGCAAATAGGTTTTTAGTGGCTCACTTTCCAAGTAAAGGCATAAATAATGAAACTATTTTGCAAATAAGCCACATTTTAAAAAAGGGAAATATCAGTTAATTATACTTATTACTTCATACTTTTATTTATCATGAAATTACTTTTCTCAGACTAGAATCAGATTGACAAGGGGTGGTTACCATGGGTCACATGACAAATAGGAGAGAGTGTGTAGTGGCAACATACCCACCAAGTTACATGACAGGCACAGTAGTGACTAGTGGAAGTCAGGTTAAGTGGGGCACAGACAAAGCACTATTACATCTTTACTTTCTTTTACATCCTCTAGATTTTTTAAGGGCTACCTGAAATCCTTTGGCAGGTCACATGTTATACAGGCTTGCCTTAGAACATATGAATACTTTCCTTAATCTTGAATGCATACTGGAGTTTGAGGATCAGTGAGGGAGGCAAAGTTGGGGAGATCACCAGAGAAATGTATCACTGCAAGGAAGGTTACAAGTTGATGTGAGAGGTAATATGACAAATTAAAGTAGCATTTAGATATATATAATTCTGTTTGGGGGGTATGGAAAGCTATTTGGAAAGAAAGTAGCCATTGTGGTACAGTGGAAAGAGTATTGGCTTTTTAATCTATCCTAATATATTTATCTACCTATCTATCAAATGTATATATATTTTAAAATGTGTGTATACAAAAAGATGGAGTCTGAGGATCTGGGTTCAAATCCTAAGTCAGTTAACCTCCCTCTCCCTCAGTTTCTTCACCTGTAAGATGAATTTGGACTAGTAAGGGTTAATAGTCCTAGATCTGTGATTATCCACTAAATCACATCTCTGACACTTCTTCTTGTGTGACTATAGGCAAGTCACTTAATCTTTTTGGGCCTTAATTTTTCACATCTTTAAAATGAGGGAGTTTGACTAGCTAATCTCTAAGGTCCTTTCCAAGTCTAAATTTCAATGATCTTCACATTCATTTAAAGCATTATAAATAAACCAAGAAAAGCATGTATTTACTAATAGTAGACATTTAAATATCAAAAACAAATTACTTTATATATGTGCTCTTCTTAAGCCTCACAACAAACCAAATAGGTAAATATTATGAATATTATTTCTGCTTTACAGATAAGGAAATTGAGGCTCTGAGAAGTCAAGTGACTTGCTCATGGTTACATGTGAGAATGTCTTAGGTAGGATTCCAGATTCTAAATCCAACACTCTTTTCATTACATCAGGCTGCCTTTCTTCATAATGAATCAAGCCATAATTAAAATGCAAGATTTTAATATAATTAAAACCATTATTAAACTAAACCATAATTGAAATATGCAGGCTAAAATACTGCAGTGTAGCATGAAGGCATGATGTAGCCATTAAGGCATAATTGTCCATAATTGTCCAGATGTATTCAACTTGTTCAAGGTCGTCAAGAAGTTGAAATTTTGAAAATAAATATGTAATTTATCTATAAAAAATACATTGGGGAGCGGAGCCAAGATGGTGGCATAGAAACAGGAAAATTCCACAACCACTTCAAATACCTATAAAATATGACTCATAACAAATTTTAGAGCTACAGAACCCACAAAGTGACAGAAACAAATCTCCTGCTGAAGGCAGCCCAGCAGGCCTACAGGAAGGGTCCATCACAGCAGGCCAAGCCCAGACCTATGTGAGCCATGATTTTAGCTTCAGGGTGGCCCTGACCAGTGGTGGCTGGAGCAGACTTCATGAGAGTGAATCACCAGCATCTGTGGTGGCTTCCAGACTTTTCAATTCATAAACACCAAAGACAAAGTAAAAGGTCAGTGTGGCATTTCGTTGGAACTAGGAGGGAGACTCAAGCGTGGTCTGGCCTGTGCCCCTGGAGAGAGAAGCGGAGGAGGTGCGGTGGCTGCACCATGTGGCTGCTTCCAGAACTCCTGGCCTGCAGATTGTAGGGGGACCAAGCCACCATTCAGAGGGTAATCACTCTTTTTTTTTTTTTTT
>CM053583.1:338579222-338607365 GCA_028627135.1 Pseudochirops cupreus
GGTTGGTCATCATATGTATGATGTGTCTGTGATTGTGTACAGGTTTTGCCTGGTTCTGCTCTTCTCACTTAGCATCAGTCCGTATAAGCCTCTCCAGGTAATTATGAAGTCCATCTCCTTCCCATTTCTTATAGCACAATAGTATTCCATTACATTCATATACCACAGCTTATTCAGCCATTCCCCAATTGATGGGCATGAGGGTAATCACTCTTGCTTTAACCTGCTTGGATCTGTATTGCTGTCTTGGGTGGAGGTCCTGTGGCCAGTGAGCCAGAGCTTGTGGGAGCTTCAGAGAAGGCACTCAACTAATAGGTCCTGGCAGTACAAAAACCCCACTGATTTGGGACAAAGCTCTCCTCTCTGGAAGCAGAGTTCTACTGGGGCAAAGAGCTCAAAAGTCAAATAATTGACTGGTAATATGAGCAAGCAGAGGAAGCAAAGCAAGCACAACAATCAAACCTTAGATTTCTTTTTGGGGGACGAAAAGGATCAAAGCATGGAATAGGAAGAAGACAACAAAGTCAGAACTCCTGCACCAAAAGCTTCCAAGAAAAATATGAACTGGTTACAGGCCATGGAGGAGCTCAAGAAGGATTTTGAAAATCATGTAAGAGAAGTGGAAGAAAAATTGGGAAGAGAAATGAGAATGATACAAGAAAATCATGAAAAGAGAGTCAACCTGACTGAAGAAAATAACACCTTAAAAAATAGACTAACTCAAATTGCAAAAGAGGCCCCAAAATATGTTATACATATATTCTGCATATGCACATATTTTTACAGTCCTGTGTATAGTTTTTGCTTTTTTCATAAAGAATATAAAAAGTTTTGTTTTAAGGTTTTGGTAATTCTTTCCAATGTGCCTTTTAAAAAATGATTTCTAAAAAAGCTAAAATTAGCTACTTCCTAAGGTATCACAGATTGGTAGATGTGAATTTATATGTAAGGTTTATTGCCTTTTTATTGCCTTTTAAAATGCATGAATATTTTAAAAACATTTCATTGTACCTCAGAATTTTGAACTAAAATTCATATATAGTTTGTGTTAGGTTTGATGGGAACCAAATTATTTAGCATTCATCATTTGTTTAACAATGATGTATTTTGACTTTTTTGCACATAACTCTTTGAGGTGTCAAAACTGCTTCAAAAAATACAGAAATTGTCTTATCTATGACTTGACCCAACATGAGTGCTATGTACTAGATTTTCAGTTTATTGAAATAGTGCTTATCAGGAACCTAAGATTGAATTTGAATCCAAGAGTCCTCTTCTTGGTGATTGTGCCTTGGTATGCAGATTGTTCTTGTTAAAACACCTTTTCCCTAGATTTGAAATTAAGTAATGTACGGGCAGTCTGGTTGAGATGTCTCCTGATTGCAAGGTTTGATTCTGATTCTCTGGCTAGTTAAGTGGTATCTCCTTCTTCACTCTGTGTTCTTGATGCATCTCTTATTCTTGCTTGGTTGAAAGGATTAGCTTTCCCTGAGTTGAGCCTGATAACCAGTTTATCATGCTTGTGGCAATTTATTCTGCATGGAAAAATTAGAATTTTAGGGGAAAATGTAACATTTAGAAAGTATTCTGGGTTTTTTTTTGGCAAAACACTAATTGCAAATAAAAAGAAGCAGTGCCTTATTTTTATTTTATTTTTTTGTCCAGATTTTATGATTTCATCCCTGTAGAATGATTTGGGTAAGGGAATTCCCTCAGTCATTGAAAATTGTTCACTGTTCTTCAATTTATAGCCTTACAGAGTTGCCAGGTGCACTGAAAGTTTAAGAGACTTGCTCAGGTTCACATAGCCAGTATGTGTCAGAGGTGGGACTACTTTATTATGACCTATTAATTAAACAACAAATGCATAGAATTCAGATAGATTTCTGTCTGAATCCTATTTTGATAACGAATTGGTAAGTAAGCCTTTTAAATGAACCTGTTACAGGCATTTTGTAAATTTAAGGTGCTCTATCATAGACCACACCTAGAATATAGTGTTTGGTTCTGGGCTCCACAATTTAAGAACAATGTGGATAAGGTGGACAGTGTCCAGAAGAGGGCAACCAGGGTGTTGAAGGGCCTGAGTTCATGTCATGTGACTTTTGGTTGAAGGAATTGAGGATGTTCAGCTTGGAAAAGAGAAGACTGACAGGGGAGGAAGGGGACATGATAACTGAATAATAATAGCTGTGTTTGGGAGGCTGCTTGTTATGTGGAAGAGGAATTAGACTTCAGGTTAGCCCTGTAAAGCACAACCAGGAGCAGCAAGGTGAATGTTGCAAAGAGGGAAATTTTGGTTTGTCAGGAAAAAATTCCTGACTATAAGACCTGTTCAAAAGTAGACTGTACTGGTTGTTCCCTCTCCCTGGAGGTCTTCAAGCCAGAGGCAGGGTGATCACGTGTTAGGTATGTTATAGTGGATTTCTTTTGGATGTGAGTGGGCCTAGATGGCTACTGAGGTCTCTTCTAACTCATATTTTGTGACTTTATGAAAGTCAAGTTTACTAACCCTTGCTTTCTCAAATGATGTCATTACTTTAATATCTTTAATTTTAAAGCAATTTTAAAAATGTTATAGTTGTAGACTAATTTACAAAGCAGTACAATACTGTTATGGTTGTTGATCATCTAACTCTTTCACCTAGATCAATGGTTCTCAACCTTCTTAATGCCGCGGCTCTTTAATACTCATATGGGAGCTTATCTGCATGTGGGTGGACCCGCCTAAGGACAGATAGAGGAGCAGTCTCTCAGTTCCTAAGACTATTGGAAATATGTTTTTTCCGATGGTCTTAGGTGACCCCTGTGTCCCCATCAAAGGGTCATTCGACCCCCCAAAGGGGTCGCGACCCACAAGTTGAGAACCGCTGACTTAGATCCTCTTATTCCCATTTACCAAAGTACATAGCTTCCCTTTTGAGGAAACATTTTCATGGGAACTGATATTAAAGAACAGAGTATGAATAGAAAGGATTATTTAATTATAATTTTTGGCATTTGGGAAAAGAATTGAGACTGGCATTGTGAGATATTGGTACGATTTTATGTGTGTAAGTAGCTGATAGCAATTAGTTCTAAGAATATGAATTTCTGTAAGTTTATGCAATTATATGTTTATTATTTTGGTTAAATACATATATATGCATAAATGTTGAATGAGGGTGACCAAATCCACTGACAGATTTTAATTTATCTTCACATTAAAGAACATTTTACAATTTTCAGTGTAATTTTAGAAAGAACCCCAAAGCATGTTATAATTGGACATTGACATTTATCTTTGGTACCATCTCCTGAAATTATTAAACATTTCTGCATTTATTCATTTTATGAATTAATTTGGTAGTCTCCCATGCTTTTTCTTCTTTTTTTTTAACCATATCACTTTTGTGTTTGATATAGAGTCACAATGGCATCAGCTTTTCGCCTTTCTTTGAAACCAAAGGTCAGTGATAACATGACTCACCTAATGGTGGATTTTTCTCAAGAAAGACAGATGCTCCAGACTTTGAAGTTTCTGCCAGGTAAATGTAAAATTAAAGTGGTGTTCTTATATTAAATAGATTTTCTCCCCTAAAGTTTTTCTGTAGTAGTGTCCGATTTCTTTCATTTAGCTGTAAGTGTATGAACAAAATTAACAATGTATTTTTGTTGTTGTTCAGTTGTCTCAGTTGTGTCTGACTCTTTGTAACCCCACTTGGGACTTTCCTGGCAAAGATACTGGAGTGATTTGCCGTTTCCTTCTTCAGCTTATTTTACAGATGAAGAACTGAGGCAAACAGGGTTAAGTGACTTGCCCAGGGTTGTTCACATAGCTAGTTAAGTGTCTAAGGCTATATTTTAATGCAGGAAGATTAGTCTTCCTAACTCCAGGCCTGGCACTCTATCCACTGCACCACTTTTAATATTGTTAATTTTTTAAAATTTAAATATCTTATTTTTTCCCCCAATTATATGTAGAAACAACTTTAATTTTTATTATTAAAAAACTTTTGAGTTCCAAATTCTTTCCCTCTCTCCTTTTACTCCCCTCCTCATTGAGAAGGCAGGCAATTTGATGTAGATTATACAAGTGCAGGTATGTAAAACAGTATTTCCATGTTAGTCATGTTGTAAAAGAAAATGCAGACAAGAAAACAAGAAAAATAAAGATAAAAGTATGCTTCAATCTATAATCAGTCTCCATCAGTTCTTTCTCTTGATGGATAGCATTTTTTATCGTTAAGTCCTTGAGATTTGTCTTTGATCTTTGTTTTGCTGAGAGTAGCTAAGTCATTGACAGTTGATCATCATACAGTATTGCTGTTCCTGTATACACTGTTCTCCTGGTTCTACTTATTTCAGTTTGCATCAGTTCATGGAAGTCCAGGTTTTTCTGAGAGCATGCTGCTGTTCATCATTTCCAATAACACAATAATATTCTGTCACAATCATGTACAACTTGTGTAGCCAAGTAAGATTTTAATGAAATAGTCCATTCTGTTATTGCATGAATTATTTTTTTTACTAATTGAACTATTAAAATAATAGTTCTCAATCAGGTAGCCAGAGCCATTAAAAAAGTTGAGACAAAATGGGCATAAATGATATAGTTTTAAAAAATGTTTAATAGATGATGGTTTGGGAAATATGTGGTAAGTTTATAGGTAAATAATCTAGCGTTGGTTATTTTAAAAATTTTTTTGAGTAAAATTTGAAGTGATATATTATTACTAAGGTGATGCATATTAGCTTCAAAAAACTTAAAATCTAGGTAGAGAGGTTGATCAAATAAAGTTGTACTTGTATAGGTCTACCTTAGCTGCTGAACCTGATATTGAATAACTTTTTATTTTACAGCACTTAGAGTATTACTTTGTATACTACTAGATACCATGTGGTACAGTGAAAATATCATGTAGATTTGGAGTCAGATCTTGTTTTGAATTTTGACTCTAACTATGGTGGGGCCCGGTACAAATTACTGAACTTTCTGAGCCTCAGTTTTCTCATGTGTAAAATAAGGAATATAGAATAGATGATTTCTAATGTGCATTTCAGCTTTGGGTTTTATGAGCTGTAAAATGGGAACAATAATGCTGGTACTACTTGCTTTCCTTAGAGTTAAAAGGATTAAATGAGATGACTATTTCATAAGTGTTTAAGGGCTTTCTGGATATTAACTATTAATAATAACAATAGAAATAGTAGTAATGGAGCATTAGTAATTATTACGACTGAATCAGTCAGTAAGTAAGCGCTCATTAAACATCTGCTGTGTGCAAACACTGGGGATACAAAGACACAAATAGAAGCAGTTCTTTCTTTCAAGAAGCGCTCATTCTGTCTGGGGAGACAAAATGTACAGAGGTCGTCCCAGAAGTCCTCATGCCGTTTTAAACTTTAGTAGCTAGTAGTCATTGGTAATAGATAGCTGGCTTGATTGGACTGGGGCACAATGAATAGAGTGCCAGGCCTGGAGTCAAGAAGACTCATTTTCCTGAGTTCACATCTGGCCTCGGACGCTTAGTAGTTGTGTGACTCTGGGCAAGTCACTTAACTGTATTTGCCTGTTTCCTCTTCTGTAAAAGGAAATGGCAAACCTCTGTAGTATCTGGGCTAAGAAAACTCCAAAGTGGTTCACAAAGAGTAAGACTTAACTGAAACTGAACTTGTTTGTATTATGGCCCTTAAGAGTTACTTGGCTTTGTAAGTTTTAATTGTTTAAAATTGCACCAAGACTTTTGGGACTTTCTGTATAAGCGTATACCGAATAAATATATATGGAATAAACATAAAAAATAGTACAAGTTACTTAAAGAAGATGTGCACTGCATTTTGGGGTGATCAGGGAAAGTTTTATGTAGAAGCTGGTGCTTGAACTCAATCTTGAAAGAAATGAGAGATTCTCTCTAAGACAGAAGTGAGGAGGGACATAAGGTAAAATGTAAAATGAGTACTATATTAATTGAAATTTACCTACCTGGAAGTGTTTTGCAAAAAATCATTAAGCCACCAAAATTCTATGAGTTCTGAAAAATTTGAATTAGTTCTGTGCTAATCTGTGTTATTCTTTTAATTATAAAGTTGAATTCAGTCAACCTAATGAAAAGCTATGTGTAAAGTGCTTGCTTGCCAGGTGCTGAATAAGCAAATGAGCAGATTTAAACAACATCAGACTTTAGAAACTTGTATCTAAACTATTTAGTTTGCTTATATAAACCATATAATTCAGTCAGTTGACTAATTTATATGAGTGCCTATAATGTGCTTGTCCCAATGGATGATATGAAAGAGCATAAAACATAGTTTCAGTTCAAATGGTTAAGGAGCTTGTAGTCTTTTGGGGAAGACAAAGACATCATACATGAACTAATTACTGTCCATCATGGTGGATTTATATACCTTGTAATATTTATATACAACATAATCCAATATGTATATATGCCTATATGTACTTATATAATACATAGTTCATATATGTATATTGCTGAAGATCACATATTATGTACTTTAGCAAGTATTCATTTTTCCTTAGCACTCCTAGTATATGCCATCCAATCAAACATCTAATATATACTGTTTAATATATGAAGCATATGGAAAAAATAGAAAAATAATCTACATCTTTATTTCATTTCAACCACTAGGATGGTTACAATTAGATCTTGACATTGTAAATGTTTGAATTCCCTGCTTAAAAATTATATTCCCCTATCTGACCTCTCCTGTCACTCTACCTCATCCTTTTTACACTTATTTTTTAAACCTCATGAACATTTCCATTCCCTTCATTGCTCAGGCTATTATCTCTGCTTTGACTTTACTTTCCTCCTTCTCCAACCTCAAATAAATAGGTAGCCATTTCAGCTCAACACTATCCTCTGCTCTAGAATTTCATGTCACCTTGCTGAGCTGGCACTTTTCTTTTTAAACATCACCTCTGAATCATTCCTACCATCTACCTCCTCTATTCCTAGTCATGAGCTGCTGAAGAAAAGTTGAAGAATGTTTTATAACTGTGCTAGAAATATTGTAACTTCATGTTACCATGCCTCAAGTGGACCCCCACTGCACCAAGCAAATAATTTTATTCCTTCCTAATTGGTCTATTTTTGGGACTGGGAGGGGAAGCAATTGGGGATAAATGACTTGCCCAGGGTCATATAGCTCTTAAGTGTCCGAGGCTGCGTTTGAACTTGGTTACTCCTGACTCCAGGGCTAGTGCTCTATCCACTGTGCCACCTAGATGCCCCCCTAATTGATGTTTAATCTCACACTTTACAGCAGCTATTCCAAACTAGATGCCTCCTCAAGCCTTCTACACTTCTCCATCTCAGCTGAAGACCTTGCATACTTTATTGAAAAGCTGAGGCCATTCAATCTGAGCTTCCTCCTTTTCCAATCTATTCATCTTAAAAACCCCTCAGAATTATCTCTCATTCTTTTCTCCTTTTACCAAGTTTCTGACAAAGAAATAGTACTTCTCTTTGCCAAGGTGTTCACCCTTCTAGCCATGCATTTCATCCTATTTCTTCCTGTCTTCTCCAGCATATTTTATATCCTTCCTTATTCTCTCTGACACCTAAATCTTCAGCCTCTTCTTATCAACTGGTTCCTTTCCTACTGCCTTCAAATGTGCCTGTCTCTCTCATTCCATCATCCTCATCTCTCCACGCTTTCTGAGCCAAAGTCCTTGAAAAAGTTGTGTACACTTAAGTCTACTTCCTCTCCTTTCACTCATTATTTAACCTTTTACAATTTGGTGCGTGACCTCAGAAATCACTCTCTCCAAAGTTACCAGTGAACTCTTAATTTACAAACCTGAGTCTTTTCTCAGTTCTAATCTTTCTCAATTTATCCATTATATTTGACATTGTTGACCAACCTCTTCTGGAAACTCGCTCTTCTCTTGGCCTTCATGATGCTACTTCTATTCTCTCCTGGTTCTTTTTTTTTCCTCTTTGATCAGTGACCTTTGGTGGCTTTTTATCCAAATACTCAATAACTGTGATTGTTACTCTCTTAGTAACCTCATCAGCTTTCATGAGTTTATCTGTACTTTCTATTCAGATGACTTTCAGACATATACATCCAATCCTAGTCTTTCACCTGAGTTTCAGTACTGTATCACCAGTTGCCTAGGAACATTGTAAATTGAATGTTTCAGAGACACTTTAAACTCAGCAAGTTTAAAACTGAACTCATTGTCTTTTCCATTAAACCATTCGTTGTTCCAAACTTCCCTATTTCTTAAATACCTCACCATCATCCCAGTGTTTGAGGTTCATAATCTTAACATTATCCTTTACTCTTTGCTCTCTCACTCAACATATATCCCATTAGTTGTCAAAACTTATTTTTCTCCATTCACAACAGCTTTTTCTTCTGACCTTTTTCTCTGCTCGTATAGCTACCACCTTAATTAAAGTCCTAATCTTGAAGATTATTGAAATGAATTCCCAATTGGTTACCTGCCTTAAATCTCTCCCTACTCCAGCCCCTCCTCAACAGTCTTGCCAAAGTGATTTTTCTTTCTTTTTGCTTTTTGGAGGGGAGAAGGTAGAGCAATTGAGGTTAAGTGACTTACCCAAGTCTAGTTGTTTGTGTTAAGTGTCTGAGGCCAGGTTTGAACTCAAGTCCTCCTAACTCCAGGGCTGGTGCTCTATTCACTGTGCCACCTAGCCACCCCCAAAGTGATTTTTCTTAAGCACACATTTAACCATGTGACACCTCTACTCAAACAACTCCCGTGACTTCTTATTGTCTCTAGGATAAAATATATACTCCTATGTTTAGTTTTTAAAGCTATATGGCATTTGGCCCCTAGTTTCATTGAACATTACTTCCTTTCCCAATTGTCCACATCTTATGACTTCTTGGGCCTTCTCTTGCTGAAATTTTGCTTCCAAATGATGATCTATATTCACATACTTTTTGGAGATTTTTTAGCTCATTCAGTGCTTCCTCTGTGATATTTGAAGAGATGCTGATTTAGTTCAATATGCTCATAAGGTTTTATCTTAATACAAGGCAAGGTTTCATCTTTCCCATTGAAGGTATAATCTCTGATAATATTTTCCATCAAAAAGTGTCAAATATGTATTGAAAGAGCTCATTAAGAGATGAAGATTAATCTCATTTTAGGAAATTGAATAAGGAGACCGTTCTGCAATGTTTGACCCTTCTGTAGGGATTTGTGATATAGGATGAAGCCTCTCCTAGACTTAACCATAGTGGCAAAAAATTTTTGTGACTTGTTACAGCACATGTTTGTAGAACGATTAGAAACACAAAGTAGATCAGTTTTGGAAGCTCTGTATCTTATCTTTTTAAATGTAAAGGAGCAATATTGAAACCTGAACTAAATGCTTCTTTCATCGTCATCATCTATTGGAAAATTAGTACCAGTGAAGTTATTTTAGGTATTTGTTTTGACATCTACTACATTTTATTTTTACATTCTTCTTACATTTTGGATCTGAATATTTACAACTTGGTCTATTTTTGTACTTGATTATACTATTGTACTATACTAAGCATAGGCTAGGAATATAAACTGTTTGAATCCAGTTGTCTAACAAACTCATGTTTTCTCTTAACCTGTAATATAAATGTGACATCTTTTTATGGTGAGGTACTGCTTAAAATACAGTAGATGGCTCCTGAAAATAAAAGATTAGTAACCATGTTTAAATGTAGACATTGGATTATTTCTCTCATTTCCTCCTTATTTGAATATTAGGACTCATAATTTTTAATTTCTTTGAAATTATTCATTCTTTAATGCTAAGGAATGGAATTGTCTTTAAAAATTAATTTTTATATAAAACATTTTGTGTTTTTAGTGACTCAGTTCAAAAAAAGTATCCTTTTTTAAAACGAAATGTAAGGAATCAGGATAGTCACTTGTCTTAACTGGAGTTGCTCGTATAGTTCAAAAGTGGAATGAAAATATAAATGTTGGAATGACAACATAAATATTTGATTAGAATTCTGATGGCCTTTTTCTCTTTTCTTGTAGTTCCCAAAGCTCCAGAGATAGATCCAGTAGAGTGTCTGGTAGCTGACAATTGTGTAACAGTTGCTTGGAGGATGCCAGAAGAAGATAATAAGATTGATCATTTTATACTAGAATACAGGAAAACGAATTTTGATGGACTTCCACGTGTAAAGGATGAAAGATGCTGGGAATTAATAGATTACATTAAGGGCACTGAATATACACTCTCTGGTAAAGACTATACATTCTCATTTTCAGAAATCAATTCATGGAAATTGCTGACTTACTTATAATGAGTTGCTATAAAGGAAAGACGTTTAAGAATCCAACATAAAACTTAGTTTTGAAATATTCATTATCGACGTCTTTCTGAAGTTTTCAATTTACTTTTTATCCTCTTTTATTGTGTTCTCTTTTATAACAAAAGGTACATTTTCTTTTTTACTGATACATACATTTATGAATGTTATTACTTTCTTAAGATGTATTCCCAATGATAGGATTAGTAGAACAAAGGATATGATTACCTTCGTGATTCTTTTGGCTTCTCGGCAGATTGCTTCCCAGAAGGATTTTACCACCCCCATAGACACCAACAGTGTGTATATATGTGTTCCTTTTTTTCTTACATCCCAGACAGTGTGATTATGTTTAATTAATTTTTACTCAACTACTGTTTAATTTGCATTTTTAGTTATTGACGTTGAACAAATTTTCAGATGTTTGTATGCTATTTGTTTTTCCTAAAAATATAAATTATCTGTATATATACTTTGACCATTTTTCCCTAGACATTAGATATTGTCTTTAGAGGTTTGTATCAGTTTTTTGTGAATTCTGGGTATCCATTCAAGTCAGCAAGCATTTATTAATCATCTACTATGTGCCAGGGACTGTGCTAAGCACTAGGGATTTAAGGAAAAAATAGTCCCAGCTTGCATTGAATACACAGTCTAATGAAGGGGGCAGGGGGAAACAACATGCAGACATCTATGTCCAGGCAATCTATATACATGATAAACTGGAGATAATCCACAGAGAGAAGGAACTAGCATTAAGGGGGATCAGAAGAGGTTTCTTGTACAGGGTAGAATTTTAGCTGAGACTTCAAGAAAGCCTGGAGGTAGAGATGAGAAGGGAGAATATTCCAGGCATGAGAGATAGCTTGGGAAAATACATCTATTTGGGAGATAGGGTGTCTTGTTTGAGGAACAATAAGGAAGTCAGCATCCCTGGATCATAGTGAAGGACAGGAAGATGTAAGGTTGAGGTTGGACTGGAATGGAGAGAGACTTGAGTCAGGGAGACCAAACAGCAGAATATTTCAGTAGTCTAGACATGAGGGCATAGGGGCCTGCACCAGGGTTGTGGTAGTGCCAAAAGAGATAAGGGATGCATACCAGAGCTTTTGTCAAGGTAAGACTTTTACAACAGGGCTTGGCAACAAATTGCTGTGGGCTAGGGGAAAGGGGCAGGAGTAGGTGGTAGAGGGAGACACTTAGGTTGAAAGCCTGGGTGACTGAGAGGATGATAGTGCCGTCATTAGTAATAGGGAAGTTATGAATAGGGGAGGATCTGGGGAGAAAGATAGTGAGTTCAGTTTTGGACTTGTTGAGTTTAAGATGATCATGGCATATTGAGTTTGAAATGTCTGTGGGCGCAATTGGAGATGAGACACTAGAGATGTTAAGGATGAGGTTAGAGTCTATTAGTTCACCTGAGAATCATCAGCATAGAGGTGACAATTGAGTCTATGATGGGAGTTGATGAGATCACAAAACAAACTTCTGTAGAGGGAGAAGAGAAGAGGGCTAAGAATAGAACCTTGGGGACACCTACAGTTTGTATGTATGTTCTGAATGAAGATCCAGCAAAGGAGAATGAGGAGTGGTTTGATGTAAAGGAGGAAATGTAGGACAGAGCAATGTCACAAAAACCTAGAGAAGAGAGGATCCAGGAGATGGTGATGGACAGTGGCAGAGCCTGTAGAGAGTTCAAGGATGATGAGAGTTGTGAAAAGGCTATTAGATTTGTCATTTAAGAAATCTTTGGTGACTGGAGAGAGAGCAGTTTCAGTTGAATGATGAGGCTGGAAACCAGAATGTAGAGAGTTAAGAGTGAAAGGAAAGCAGTAGACGCACCTGGTATAAGTAGCATCCTCAAGGAATGTGGCCAGAAAATGGAGGAAACAGAGAGAGTAGCCAGTGGGATGGATGGAGTGAGCCTCCTTAATGCTAGTTTTTTCTCTCTGTTGATTATATCTCAGAATGAGGGGTTTTTTTTCAGGATAGAGGAGATGTGGGAATATTTGTAGGCAGTAGAGAAGCAGCCAGTAGACAGGGAGAGATTAAAAAGGTAAATGAGAGAATAGGGATGATAGAGGAGACAGTCTGTTGGAGAAGATGGAATGGGATGCAATCCTTGAGTGAAATGTTCTTTAAAAGGCCAAAAAAGTTTATTTTATGTTTTAATGTGTAACATATTTTTTGTTTTTATTTTTCTTTATGAATGAACATTATTCATATTCTTTCACACTTAAAGTTTGATTCAAAATATGTGAAATTGAGTTTGAGCTTGCAACAAGACTGTGGCAAAAGAGTATTCTAATCCAGAGGTGTTTTACCTTGACGAGGACAGGGGCTACCTCTTCACTGAGGCAAGGTGAAGAGAGGATATAGTGGTAGAGGGGATAAAAGGGTGCACCAAAATTGCCTTGTAGGAAGCTACCAGATTCCTTTTTGCATGGTAAATATGAACTGAATGAACCTCAAAGGAGGAGGAACATGATCTCATGATTTTTAGTGAAATATGAAGTAAGGTTCTCAAATGAGAAGGGTGGGGAAGGGAGCCATGGAAGGTTTGAAGAGGAATGGAAAGATTTGGAAAAGGTGTTGTGGGGATAAATGGGGTAGTGAATCAGTTAGGGAGTAATTATGCTTGTAACAGGCCCCAGTAGAGTGAGGGTCTGTTAGAGATTATATAATGTAGTGAAACCAGTTAGCACAGTTTCATGCTTTTTTCTGCCATTGTTCAGGAACTCATGGGTAAGAGTGAAGGGAGCAGAAGTTGGGAGTGATCTAAAGTTTTGGAGCACAAGTTCAGTGATAGGATAAGCAGGCTAGACACTGAAGAGATGAGGGTGGAGTAGAGTTGAATTTGTTAACCAAAGGGTCAGTATGAGGAAAGGGAAGAGTGTGTAGATAGCACTGGAGTGATGGCCTAGGAAACAACTGAGGAGTGGAGGAATCGGATGTTTCAGTCAAGATGAAAAACAAGTGGAACACTTAATGGGCAGAGGATCTGCATGTGTGAAGAGTGGGTGGAGGAGTAGGTCAAAGTAGGGTTAAATGAGTAAGTTAAGGAGCTGGGAGGTTACTGTATTTGTAGGAGTATCAATATGTATGCCAAAGTCCTTCAATAGGAGGGCAGGAATTGGAGAGGAGTGAAAGGCTGAGCCAGGCATGGCACTCACTGAGGGAAAAAGAGTGTCCCGGAGTTTTGTTGATAACACTACCAGGTTCTTGATTAGAAGAGAAATATGGATTGAGTGAACCTCAGAGGAGGGAGAGATTGAGACTTCAGGGTTGGGGAGCCTGCAGCCTCGAGGCCACATGTGACCTTCTAGATCCTCAAGTGCAGCCTTTTGACTGAATCCAAGCTTCACAGTGTGATTGAATTCAGTCAAAGGGCTGCAGTTGAGGACCTAGAGGGCCACATGTGGCCTCGAGGTCACAGGTTCCCCACCCTTGGTTGAGTGATAGTATTAAAGGGGGAGCCAGGAATTGACTTTGGAGAGCAAGGAGTATTCCAGCTCTCCTGTCTTGACCAGTGAGTTGGGGGTAAAGTGAAAGTTCAACCAAGTGCTGGAAAAGGTGGGCAGGGATGCTGTGTCATCAGGAGGAAGCCAGGTATCCGTGACCACAAGATGATGGAAGGAGTGGGAAAAGAAAAGATTTAAGATGAAAGCAAGTTTGTTACCTGTAGAATAGGCATTTCAAAGAGCATAGTGGCATATTGTGGGGGAGAGATTGGTTTGAGGGGGAGGGAATTTAGGAAGTGGGCAGTGGAAGATGGAGAAGGAGGTTTGAACAGTGACAGCTGGGGTTTCAGAATCACTGGGATGGGGAGGGTATTATAGGATTGGAGTTTGTTAATCATTTAGGAATGAATTTAGGTAGACAGTCATTCTTAGGGGTTTGCCGTCTGGGAGGAATTCTCTGCAGATAGCAATGTGTAGCTAGAAAATTAGAAAGTAAAGTGGGAAGGGAGGTGCCTGTGTTATGCTCAGGTGAGGCAGTTGGTAAACGTGGAGTTGCAAGAGAGTGTGTTATAATGGTTGGTCTAGGAAGACAAGGAATCTAAGAAGCTCTCCTTTCCCTGATAGGCTCTTCTTTTTATCTGAATTTTACCTTGTTTTTCTGTGGACAGATGAGGCTGCCCTTGCCCTCCAAATATATTTAGTACTTACAAGGCAGCTAAGTAACACACTGGATAGATCACTGGGCCTGGAGTCAGAAAGACCTGACTTTTTATTCCACTTCAGACACTTAGTAGCAGTGTAATCTTGGGCAAGTCACTTCTGTCTGCCTTTGTTTCCTCTACTCTAAAATGTGGACAGTAATAGCACTTACCTCCCAGACTTGTTGTGAAGATCAGATGAAACAATATTTGTGTGAAGTACTCAGCACAATGCCTGGCACATAGTAGGCACTTAATAATTGCTTCTTTCCTTCCTTCCTGTTTCGTTGATTGTTAAAAACAACTAATATGATGGCATTTTAAAGATTAACATAATATTATCTCTGTTTGGTGTAGTACTGTATTTGTAGTATCTTATTCCTCTTTGGTATCTTAAAAATATTAATTTTGAGTGATTTTCATGTGAAAATGTTATTGATAATACCATGGTTGAGAAATCTCTAGTTATTCCTTCACTCAGTGTTAATGATCACTGACTGGGAAGCACAGGTTGACTAAAAAGTTCAATGATGTAATTCCAGTGGTCAGAGAGCTTAGAAGCATGTGGAGGAAATGGAGATAACATAAAACCATAATGCAAAGCGTAACATGAAAGCACAGTAGGACAAATGAAAAGGATAAGACTAATTCTGACTTGAGTGGAGTATGGAAAGCTATATTAAACCGCTAAGTTTACCAAGGTGTCATTTGCTTTTTCATATTAAATAATTGTACTACTGCCCAAACAAATATAAAACACCTTTAGGTTCTCATTCCTTTTGAAGAGAATAAGTTATTAAATAATGAAATCTTTGACATTGTGACTGAGTTGGAGACTGAGAGGAGGTAGGATGCTTTTGACCTTTTTAGGTCAAACCATCTCATTATCTTAAGAGCAAAAGAACTATATTTGTTGATTTAAAAATGCTGTGTTTAACTTAACTGAAATACCTCACAAATAATTTGTTTTTTTTTTTCAATCTGAGTGAGATGCTCTTCACAAGACCAGACAAGTTTTTCCTAATGGTAACATTTTATGGTTTTATTTTCCTTTGTGAATGAAGATCATTTATGTTCTTTCAGGCTTAAAGTTTGATTCAAAATATATGAACTTTCGAGTTCGAGCTTGCAACAAGGCAGTAGCAGGAGAGTGTTCTGATCCAATAACATTGGAAACCAAAGGTAAAATGAAATAGCTACATAAGAAACAAAATTTCTGTGGTTCTCTATAGTCGTTTAAGATTTTGTACCAGAAGGTTAAGATTGAATTGGGGAATTTATCAGGCTTGGCTCCATTTTATCTTTCCTATAAGCTCTTAGCAATGGTGTGGAAGAGGCAGAAATGTCATTGAGTAATCCTCAGTGGGCACCTTAGTCTCATTTCACTGTAGAATGACTCAATGAATTATGAAAGGGCTGTTGTATGTATTGGTTTGAGGGCCATAAATGCTCTTCTATATAGTTTCCTTATGGATTCTAGAATAATTTTTCAGTTTCCAGGCATTTTATGTAGTGACAATATGGTGTCTTCTAGTTTTATAATTGTTATTTTAAGGTGATTTTTTTTTTACACTTTGGGATCTTTCGTTTTGTATTTTTCTTTCCTATTTCCTTTTATTCACCCTGTATAATTCATTGACCAATAGAGAAGCAGATTCAGCAAATTTAGCCACATCTTGTTTCCTGTACCTGAAGCTATTAATATTGTCCTCTCCAAATCATTTAGCATTAAGACAGTCTGTGACTTATGAGGCTTCTCTGACTTGAGGCCCTTTCATTTTGGTGTTGACCTTGGGTCAGTCATAAGAAAAAAATCTCACTTAAGTCCTAAAGATTTTGGAGAGATTTTGTTCTGTTCGCACTTGAGATTTCATTTATTAATGTGTCAGCTTTGCTGACCCTTCCTGAAATTAGACCCTTTCCTCCATTAAGCAGAACCAGCCTCATCACCTACAGATCTTAGTACCACAGATATAGCCAAATAGGAAATCCCAACCTGAACTAGACCAAATACCTCTCTCCATTTATAAATAGCCTCTGTATATGTGGTTTGCTGCAGAATTTCTTAAGTGATTCTCAATATAAATATTCAGTGGAGAGGATACAGAACTAAGATAAAAAGACAGTAGACATAGTTGGGGTCACAAGAGTCCCATGTATTCTTGGTTAGGCAAACACTAGATTTAGTGCATTAGACTTGGCTCAGGAAGAAAGATAAAGGATGAGGGGGGAGAGTTTAGTTTTGTGAATAGTGATAGATATAGAGGCAAAAGACTTTGGATCCACTCTGTTTTTCCATTTACTAAGTACCTTTTGGACCTTGAACAAGTTCATTTCTCTGATGCTTGTTCAGTCTGTAAAATTGGGGAGTTAGATTAGATGACTTCTAAAGCTTTCATTCTGTGATCTTGGCACCATACAGCAAGGGAATTGTCAATGTTTCTGTTCTTACCTCACATCTGTACCTTTCATTGTTTTTTTTTTTAAGGCCAGTCATTTCAAACTTTTTCTTTGTTGTAATCTTAATAGGATACTAGCAAAAATTTTGCAGTCGACCCTAAGGCCTAAAGGGAAATAAAAGTAGTACCTAGCTTTAAAAACACTGCTTAAATTAATATAAAAATACAATTAACACAGTAAAGCCCTTTAACCTTTCATTTGTGTATGTAGGTATTCATTTACTCTTGTTACAGACCCTTGTGGTAATAATAGCAGCATGATAGTAATGCCTATTCTTTCAGGGCTGATGATCTGCTAGTGTATTTCTTTGAGTTGTTTTTCTGTAGGAGTTACTACTTCAGGAACAAAATATTCTTTTTATTCCTTGCTTTGTCCTGTGTTTGGCCAGAAGGGTAGTTATCACATGTTTTTCTGAGGTTCCTTCTCAGTCAGCCATAAATGATTCCAATGTGTATCTTTACCTAAGGTAGGAAACTAGTTTCTAGGGTAAGACACAGGGTAAGAACTAAGACTTTGTAGATATCTTATATTGTGACTGGAAAGGAATTGTTGGGGACTTAAGTGGTTTTTAATGAAGAGTTAATAGTTGCAAGAAAAGTCATTGTGCATGTAATGAATAGAAGCTTGACTTTGAAATCATAAAGACCTGTATTTAACTCCTGTCTCTGGTACTTACTGGCTATGTGACCCTGGGCAAATAGCTTAATTTTACAGGTGTCCTAGGCAGTTTTCTAGAACTGTAAGTTGGGGAGCAGGTACTGATCTGCATTCGTAGAGTAGAGTTCCTCATTGGTAGTTCCTTAAATGAAATCATAGGTCTTGTCCAAAAAACCAGTTGGTACCATAGTGGTATATAGTAGAAAGTACTAGACTGAGAATGGAGACCAGTTTTCTTGTCCCATCCATGTCATAGGTAACTAGTAACCTTATCATTATTATTATTGTTAATAATATTTATACATTTAATTTGTCAGTTTTATTGGCATATAGTTGAACGAAAGTTTCTTTCAGCATCCTTTATTCTTCATTTGTTATTATTTCTTTTTCATTTTTGATGCTGGTAATTTGGTTTTCTTCTTTAAAAAAAACTAACAAGCTAATGGTTTATCTCTTTTATTGTTTCCCCCCCCAAAAAACTCCAGCTCCTTATTTTATTTTTTTAATTCAGTGGTTTTTAAAATTCAGTTTATTTATTTTTAATGTTACTAATAATGTCTTTTTTGATTTTCAAGATTTCTCATGATGCTTAATTGGGATTTTAAATTTATTGGTTTTCTAGGGTTTTTTTTAGTTGTATGCTCAATTTGTTAATCTGTTCTTTTTGTCTTTTGTTGATAAAAATGATTAGGTATATATCTTTCCCCCTAAAAACTGCTATGCTTGCATCCCACAATATTGGGTATGTTGCTTCGTTGTTTTCACTTTTTGTACTGAAATTATAGTTTCTGTGATTTGTTCTTTGACCCACCAGTTCTTTTAGATTTAGTTAGTCTTTGGTTGATTTTTAATGCTTTATTCAACAACCCTTTGTTGAATATAAATTTTTATTATTTGGGGTCAAAGTATTTAATTAAAGTATGTATTTAATATTTCTGGTTTTCTGCATTTATTTGTAAAATTTTTATGCCCTAATTAATACATGATCAGTTTTTGTAAAGGTACCATGTATAGCTGAGAAATATGTCTCTTCCTTTCTGTTTCCATTCAGTAATTGTCAAACTGTTATCATAGGTAGTATTTCTAAAATTCTTTTCAGATCCTTAGCTTCTTTCATGTGTGCTAGCTCTTTGATACATTGAGGTCTTCCATCATTAGTTTAACTATATGTTCCTCCCTGTAATTATTTTATCTTTTACTTTTAAGTATTTAGATTTTGTGCCATTTGATGCACATAAACTGAATTTTAAAATTAATTCATTGTCTATGGTTCCTTTCAGCAAAATTTAGTTGTCTTATATTTATCTATTTTAAGTCTGTTTTTGCTTTTATCTTGTCTGAAATCATCATTGCTACCCTTGCTCCTTTGATTTCAGCTGAAACATCACAAATTTTGCTTCAGTTCCTTATTTTAACTCTATATGAATTTTTGTTTCAACTGTTTCTTATAGACAACATAGTCTTTTATTATGCTTTCTAATCTAGGCTACTATCCTCTTCTACTTTATGGGTGAGTTCAGCCTGTTCACATTCAGAGTTATGATGGTAATTGTATTGTATTTCCATCCATTATGATGTTAATTATATTTCCATCCATCCTATTCTTTTATACTTTTCCCTCTTTTTGCTTTGTATCCTCTTTACCAAGAAGAGAGATGGTCTTGGAATAGGATTAAAAAATAGCCTGCATTTATGTAATGTTAACTGTGGTAGGCACTGTACTAAATGCTTTACAATTATCATCTCATTTGATTCTCAGATGCTGTTATTATCCCTACTTTTATGAGTTGAGGAAAGTGAGGCAGACAGTGGTTGAGTGACTTACAGAGGCTCACACAGCTAGTAAGTCTTTGTGGCCAAATTTGAACTCAGTCTTACTCCAGGTTTAATGCTGTATCCACTACACCGCCTGACTGCCTGAGTAATGTTTATAACTCTTTCTAAAAATATTTCTTCAACATGTGAATAGAAGCTGCTTTAAGTATTCTAGTCCACAATATATTGCTTTATCTGTGGTCAGTCACATTCCTGAACATGAGATGTTACATCCAGTACAAGGGGATAGTTTTTATAACTGCTCAATAGATAAGGTTGCCCAAGGATTTCTGATTTTACCAAAGGAGTATAGGATTTAGAGATGGAAGTGTACTTTGCAGTCACTCAGTCACTCTTTTCCTACCCTAGATTTATATATAAAACTGAAAGAAGCCTTTAAAATCTTAGCTAGATCTTCAGTTACCGTCCTAAGATAGGCTTCAGGGAGCACTTGCCCATAGGTTGCAGTTCTGAAACCATCATTCTCCTGTATGTCGTTGTTGTTCAGTCGTTTTTTCAGTTGTGCCTGACTCTTCGTTACCCTTTTTGAGGTTTTCTTGGCAGAGATACTAGAATAGTTTGCCATTTTCTTTTCCAGTTCATTTTACACATGAGGAAACTGAGGCAGTCAGGGTTAAGTGACTTGCTCAGGGTCACACAGCTAGCAAGTGTCTGAGGCTAGATTTGATCTCAGGAAGATGAGTCTTCCTGACTCTGAACCTGGCACTTCATTATACAACCTAGCTGCCCCTGCATACTTAGACCTTAAGTAATAGAGCATGACATAAAGTGCTTAATACCTATCCCTCTATAAAATGAGACTAGATTATTTCTCATGTCTCACCTTTGATTCTGTCTTCTTAAATATGTTGGGCAAAGTGCAGTTTACCCGTTTTCTTACCCTTGTCCTGGGGTCACTCCTTTTATCACTCTTCCCAGTCAAATCTACATATACTTGCTCTGTCTCATAAGAATGACAGGAGAGATTCCTTGCAAAGAGTTTTCCTGGGAACCCTCAAAATGTCTGTAATCTTTCCAGTAAGATTATTCATCATAGTTTATATTTTTATTATACTTAAATCTGTTTACAAAAGTTTCTTCCCACAGTGACTCCAGCAGGCAGGTAGCATCGGCCCCGTTAGCCTCAGTTTCGGGATCCTTTCTGTAATAGTAAGACCAATAGTGAATTCCAGCACTTTAATGTTTGAAGCCACAGATTCATTGGAAATGTAGATATATGTTCCTTTATCTTTTAACAGTTTAACGTATTGTCTTAAATAGCACTTAACTTCAATTTGGATAGCTCATCATCCCATCTGAACTTGAAAGTTGAAGATAACTGTGTAGAATGGGATCCAACTGGAGGAAAAAGTCAAGAAAATAAAGTAAAAGGAAAAGAGAATAAAGGCAGGTAAGGAACACCTGCTTTTAGTTTTATTTTTGAAATCGAGATTGCATTGCTGTGTCTCAATTTTACTTTAATATTTAATGAACTAGGTCTGAGTTTTATACGTGTAGATTTAATATGCAGTTAGTTATTTTTTTACGTTAATTTGTGGTGATAGTAACTCTTTATACTAGTGGAGCTAATCAGCAACACTGCACGTCTGCTGTGTGACAAGTACTGTAACAGGTAAGTATGATGCTGTTTTGCCGGGTATTTGAGTTTTTTGGTTCATGTCTCTTCGTCACTCTTTGTTACTTCCTATTCTTCTGCTTATTTTTGCTGTTTATTTCCTTTTAAAATTTTTTTCTGTACTATGTTTTTAAATATTGTTTTACAGTAGCTCAAACTGTTTAGAGGAAAGTTACTTGTATCATTCCATCATTTTTGGACTTTGCAGCTAAGGTATTTACCTGAAAGCTTGGCAACGAATAAGACACTGTAACACATATTAGGCTGATTCTTGTTCCTGGGCCAGTTGTAGACACAGACTGTGTTTATAACTTTCAGGCTGCATATCATTACATTGTCAAAAGTTGCCTGAATGATTTACAGATAGATGTTTCTTACCTTTTGTTATGAAAATGAATATTATTTGAACTGAGTCAACCTTCTATAAATGCAGATTTGAATTTTATCAGTAGAACGGTGAAAGAGCTTCTCTGGAAGATGGACATCAATTTTATTTCTTTGCAAGTTATTAACCTAAAAGTAGTAATGTCAGACTCTTAATAATTGCTTATTTCTATCTGACAGTGTCCATGTTACTGCACTGAAGAACAATAAAAGGTGATGACCTATATCTTTATAGTTCTAGGACTTAGTATGTCTAGCTTGGCTGAAAAATTTACAGTAATTTTCTTTTTAACACTTAGCACTGTCTAAATTAATAAGCAGAAGCCAATCCTAGCAGCCTTTATCAGCCAAAATATTGATCTAATGGATGTGTTGATTGATTGTTTTGTAACTGCAGCTTTTGGTTTTGTAGCACAAACTACATAACTAATTACTTTAAAATCTCATAATAGTTTCTTTTTCCTAAACCTGATTTCTTGCATTCATTCATGTCTGAATTTTGATCATTGTTACTTTTGGAATGTCTTCTGTCTCTTCATAGTCAAAATATATAACGTTATAGCTTTTACTTGTATGTCAAAATTCTGAAAGATTAAAAAAATTAAAATTTGAAAGATGAAAAATATTTTTAAAAGTTTTATGTGGATAATATTGTCTCAAAAGCAGATTTTCAGAACATCACATTTTTTTTTCTAAATTAAAAGGACAACAATGCCCTAGATAGCTAAAGAATAGTAAAAAACAAATTTCAGATCTAAAGAAGAATAATTTGCAAGCAAATTAAAAGTATGTAACAAATCTCTGTGGTAAAACAGATTGTTATATAAGTTATCTTACCGGTTGATTAATTTGTTGATTTTTGTTAGAAGGTATTTTTAATTTTACTGTTTCATTGTTACAAATTGTTATAAACTGTTAAAGGCTGTTGGATTTCCCAGAAGATATCTAGTCAGAATTAGTCACATAAATTTTTGGATAGCCAGATTTTAGCATTTCAGGCTATATTATTTGCTCTTTTGTTTTTAAAAAATATTTCTGAAATGCATATGGTTTTCCAAAATCTTCCTCCTCTGTGTTGTCTGTCAAATGTTGCTTAACATAACTGCCTTTTGTTTGAAGTTAGCTGGAATTTCCTTAAGGAATAAAACATCTGCTTTTTTGGTGTCAGAAAGCAGAAACTGGAGAGCTTCCAGTATAGGTACACTGTGGAGAAAAGGATGAAATGCTTATATGGGAATATTCTCTTTCCCTTATTTTTCACTGAGATTAAGCCCTAATTCTGAGTTATGTTTATTTTTCATGCTTTCTCTAATTTTGTTTTCTGCTGGTAAGTATACTGTTTTCTTCTGATTATCAAATGCTATAAGCTTGTTTTTTATCTAATGCTAAATGAAAATTTCAATTAATTTATATAATGTTCTCTCTCTGTTACATACTCTTAGTCCCTGAAGCTAAAGGATTCTTAGAATTGTCATTTTCAGTCTTGTGACTGTAAACAGAGGTTGTGATATCTGATTTATTATTACCCAACCTGTAGACATCTTGTATGTATAAACTGCTGATTGTATGTCACCTTACTTCTCCCTCCCCTTTTCTCAGCCATTTTCCTTGGGCAATTCCACACAGTTTATTTCTCCTTCTTCCCTAGATTGACAGCAGCAAACTGTTTAGGCTAGTGTCACATAGTATACTTCAGGATTCCTTTCCTCTTCTCTTATCCTTCCTCCCTCAGGTATTATGTACATACCCCTTTCATCTGTCTTTTACTACTCATAGCTTAGTTAATTCCACCTTAGCCAGCCTTTCTCATGATACATACACATCTTTTTAAATTGTCTTCCAACTCTTTATCATTTACCTTAGTCATCCAGTCAGTACAGATTTATTAAGTATCTACTAATGTCAGGGATACAAAGAAAGGTAAAAGGCAATCCGTACCTCAAAGAACTCATAAATCTAATGGGGGCAACAGTGTGCAAGTAACTATTTGCAAACAAACTATACAGATTAAATTGGAAATAATCAGCAGAGGGAAGGCATTAGAATTAACACAGATCAAGAAAGGTATCCTTTAGAAGGTGAGATTTTAGCCGGGTCTTAAAGAAAGCCAGGGAAACCAGAAGACAGAGATGAGGAAGGAGAAGTTTCGAGGGATGAGAGACAGCTAATGAAAATGCCGGGAGTTGGAAGAGGGGAGTGTCTTGTTCAAAGAACAACATGAAAGTCAGGGTCACTAGGTTGGGGCTTATGTATGTACCAAATAGCATTCCTCAAAACAAATGAGTACACTAGTATACATATTACCAACTCCATTTTATATCTGAGGAAACAGAAAGATTAAGCAAATTGTCTAAACCAAGAATATTGAAGCTAAGACTTTGAGGATTTTTCATTGCAAGTTCAGTACTAATGTTTTTTAAATTTTATCTGTCTTGTCTGTCAGTAATATAATTATATTCTGCATTGTTTTCTATTTCATTGTAACAGTGCAGCATTTCAGGTATCCTGTAGGTTAAATAGTCTTTGTGTGTTGTGTCCTAGAAACCTAGAAAGTAGTATATTTTAGGAAAATATATTCAAAGTTTTACAAGCAAAGTATAGCCAAACTTGCTGTTTATTTGTAAGTGGAGCTGGTTGGAGGAAGATAAAGAGAGGGAGAGGGTTTTTGCTTTAGAAGAAAAAGGGTAAGGGTTGGAGAAGTGGTATGAGGAATATAGGAATTCTGTTCACTTACCATTGTAGATGAGGGAAAACCAGAAAAGAAAGAAGAAATGTAGACTTCAAAAATACCTAGATAGACTAGAACGCTGGACTAGAGTGAATGAGATCAAATTTAATAGCTATAAATGTAAATTTTTATCCTCATAAGGTTGATTTCTCAAATTCAAGTACATGAAAGGGGAGGGATGGCTCGATGACGATTAGTTTTAAAGAGAGTGGAGATTTTAATGGTCTCCAAGTTCAATATATGTCAACAGTGGGGACACTAATGCACTGCTGGTGGATTTGTGATTTGATCCAACCATTCTGGAGAGCAATTTGGAACTATCTTTAAAGGGCTATAAACCTGCATACCCTTTGATCCAGCAATACCACTGCTAGGTCTAGGATTTTTTAAAAGGGGGAGAAGGACCGACTTGTACAAAAATAATCATAATAGCTCTTTTTGTGGTATCTAAGAATTAGAAATTGAAGGAATGCCCATCAATTGGGGAATGCTGAACAAGCTGTGGTATATGGTGATGGAATATTATTGTACTAAAAGAAATGACAAGCAAGATGATTTCAGAAAAACCTGAAAACACTTATGTGAACTGATACAAAGTGAAGTGACCAGAACCAGGAACATGTTTTACACAGTAACAGCAGTACTGTAAAATGAAGAACTATGAATGACTTAGATATTGTTAGAAATACAAGACAATCCCAAAGGATTTGTGATGAAACATGCTATCTGCCTCCAGAGAAAGAATTGATATTATTGGAATGCTGACTGAAGCATACTGTTTTTCACTTTTCTCCTTCCTTCCTCCTCTCCTTCCTTTCCTCTTTTCCTCCCTTCTTCCCTCCCTCCCTTCCTCCCTCCCTTCCTTCCTTCCTTCCTTCCTTTTTCAAGTCTTCTTGTACACAATAACTAATATGGAAATATTTTACTTGGTTGAATATGTATAACCTATATCAGATTGCTTTCCATCTCAGGGAGGGAGGAGGGAGAGAATTTGAAACTCAAAACTTTTTTAAAATTTTAAAAATTGTTTTAACATGTAATTGGAGAAAAATAAAATATTATTTAAAAATATATGTCAGCAGTGTAATATAGCAGCCAAGGAAATGAATACCATCTTAGGCTGCCTGAGGAGAGACTTAGTGTCCATGAGTAAGGAGATTATAGTCCCTTTGGGTTCTGTCCTGCTCAGAGCTCACTTAGATCATTGTATTCACTTTGTGGTGCCTAATTTTAGGATGGACATTGATCTTCTGGGGAAATCATTTGGAGTGGGATAGGGCCTGAAAGCGTGCTGTATCAGAATCAGTTAGAGGAACTTTGGATATTTAGACTAGGTAAAAGAAGACTTAAGTATGGAGGAATATTAAAGGTATCTTAAGTATTTGAAAACCTGTATCCCACAGAAGAGATATTAAGTTTGTTTGCTTGGTACCAAAGGGAAAAAGTAGGTGCAATAGGTGGAAGTTGTAAAAAAAGAAAATAATTTTAAACTTGTAAGGAAAAACTTCCTAACAATCTGAAGTATCCAGAAGTACAATGGATTGCCTTGACAGATAATAGATTCCTCCTTATTGGAGTACAGGTCACATGACTCCTTATCAGGTGCATTATACAGGGTATTTTCTGGGGAGACATGGGTTTGACTAGAAGTCCTCTGAGTTCCCTTCTAACTCTCTTAAGACTCTGTGATTGTATGATTCACATAGCAGTTAAAAATTTACATAGCTCTTCTGTGTGTCAATGAATCTTCTCACTCCTCCTTCCTTTCCTTCATATTTTTTCTTTAGAGAGCTAGAGATTTTTCTTGACTTAAAACTGAGGATACTTTTCCATTGACTACCTCCTTTTCCTTCTTCCTAAGAGTAGGACTTGGCCTACCTACTTTTCCTTTCTACTACCATTAGCTATTGTTTTTGATAATACACCTTTTCGCCCACTGTCTTAACAAGGAACACAACTGAATTTTGAATTCCCAGCATTTCTCATAACCTTTCTTTGAAACAAATACCTTAACCATTTTGAAGCTTTCAGTTTAATTCAGCAAACATTCATGAAGGGTTCATCACAAACAAAGGAATGGAGGTGGGAAAATGTGTTCATGTGCAGAAAATAGCCTAGTTTGCCTGAATTTTAGAATGCATTTATTTCGACCCCTGCAGTTTGACCTATTTCTCAACTCAGCAGAGAATATGAACTATATTTTCCCTAGAGGATGACTTTAAATGAGGCCACATCTCTTGGCCTCATATTACTCCCTGAGGAACTAGGCTCAGAATCTTAAAGTATATGAGGAAGTTAGTTGTCTAGAATGCACTAGAGGAGAAAGAAGGAGATGGCTTACCTAGAAAGAAGCCTTTTAATACCTTATTTATCATCCATTTGGGGAACATTAAAGGAGCTCTACTGTGCACAAAACACTAAACTAACTAGCTGAGGGAGACAATATGCTAAATGGTTACTGACCTCAAAGTCCTCATAGTCCAGTACATTATTTCCTTACTTTTATGTAAAGCTTTATACATGCATTTTATGTACACACATATGTATATGTATATATATATATATGCACACACATGTGTATGTATATTATATGCATATATATTTCATTTCTTCTCTCCATTTTGTGTCACTCCCTCTCTAATCTGTCCTCCACGCAGCTGCCAAATTAATGTTTCTAAAACAATGGTCTGTCCCTTTGATTGCTCTTTGAAGCCTCTTCATTGGCTCCCTGTTGCCTGTAGGATAAAATACACATTCCTCTTCTTGACATTTAAAACTCTGCATAATCTAGTCCCCAGTTACCTTTCTAGTCTTTGTATTACTTCCCTTCTCCCATGTTCTATTCCAGTAAAACTATCCTATTAACTCTTCCCCAAACTTAACATTATATTTCCAGTCTCCATGCCTTTCATAGATTGTCCTTCATTCTTGGAACTCATGCTACCTCTTCCATTTAGAATCCTTAGCTTCTTGTAGGGCTTTGCTTAAATTTCACCTCCTTATTGAAGTCTTTACGGATACACTGAATTAGTGCTTTTTCTCTCCCTCTTTAAATTATTTTGTATTTAATTATATGTGTTCATGTTATATCCTCCCAATAGACTATAAATGCCTTGAGGTCAGGGATTGCTTCATTTATTGCTTTTGTATTATCTCTGTAGCCTGACACAGTGACTTGTCAATAGTAGATCCTAATCTCTTTTTGTCATATTGGATTAAATTCTCATAACAAAACAGCTAGTATTCATGCACAGCACATCTACAACACTGTGAAGGTTTTATTTATTTATTTAAATTTTTCCATTGTTATCAGCCGTATACAGTCAGTTCTTACTTAACATAAAGTGGCCCTTCCACAGATTTCCTCCTCCCTAATCAAGGTTTCACCTAGCCTCACCTCCTCTGTGGCTCTTTTTGGCCCCTCCAGCCTGCTGGGATGTTGAATTTGTCTAATGAAATTATCTGTACTGCCAATGAAAGCCTCCAAAGTGTTAACTTAATCATATCAGGAAAAAGAGAAGTTCTAAGACTTTTGATTTATTTAATAGTTGGATAGAAGATAGAGAAGTTTGTTTCAAAACAGTAGAATAGAAATCAGTGGTATCCTGGGGTTCCAGAGGAAGAGTACAGAGATTTCAACCCAAGAGGCAACCCAGTATTGATTCCATGTAGTTTGCACCTACCTAATTGTCAAGGGACCGTTTTTCAACAATTTCTTTCCTCTGATGCCCTGGAGCTTTTCTGTTTCCTTCTCCATCCCTTACCCTAGAATCCACTGCTGCCCCCTTCTGGAATCTCTGCCTCTTGCCCAAGAGCAAGCCTTTTTTTTTCCTTCTGTTTTTGGAGGGGGGAAGATAGGACAATTGGGGTTAAGTGACTTGCCTGAGGTCACATGGGTAGGAAGTAGAGCGAGCATTCTTAAATTTTTGAGTTACATCTTTTCTCCCCGTCTTTCCCCTGCCCACCACCCCAAAACAGCCATCCCAGTATTTCCCCCCTCCCCCAGTCTATTCTCTCCTA
>CM053583.1:338607865-338630662 GCA_028627135.1 Pseudochirops cupreus
GAGGGGGGAAGACATAGGAGAGAATAGATTGGGGGAGGGGGGATACACTGGGATGGCTGTTTTGGTGTGGTGGGTAGGGGAAAGATGGGGAGAAAATTTGTAACTCAAAATTTTGTGGAAATTAATGATGTAAACTAAAATAAAAAATAAATAAAAAAATCAAAAAACATTCATTTTTTGAACTTTGAGTTCCAGATTTTTTTCCCTTCTTCCCTCCTCACCCACTTCCACTGGGAAGATAAGCAATTCAATATAGATAGTTACCCAAATCATTTCCATAGCAGTTATATTGTGAAAGACTAACTATAATTCCCTCCATTCTATCCCACCCCCCACTTACTCTATTTTCTCCTTTGACCCTGTCCCTTTTCAAAAGTGTTTGCTTCTAACTACCCTCTCCCCCAATCTGCCCTCCCTTCTGTCATCCCACCTCTTATCCCCTACCCCCTTATTTTCCTGTAGATCCCCAATTGAGTGTGTATGTTGTCCCCCCTTAAGCCAAATTCAGTGAGAATAAGGTTGACCCATTGCCTTTCACCTTCTTGCACTTCCTCTCCATTGTAACTGTTTTCTTGCTTCTTTTACGAGATAATTTACCCTCATCTATCTCTCCCTTCTCTTTCTCCCAATAAATTCCTCCCTCACCTCTTAATTTTATTTTTTTAGATATCATCCCTTCATATTCAACTCATCCTGTGCCCTCTGTCTGTGTATAAATGAACATACATATGCCCATACTATCATATGTATTTATATACACATACACCCTCCTATACATACATATATATGTGTGTGTGTGTAGATATATATATGTATATATATGTATATATATATATATATATATATATGTATACCTACACACATACACATATACCCTTCAACGATCATCATACTGAGAAAAGGTTGATGAGGTACAATTATCATTTTTTCCATGTAGGAATGTAAATAGTTCAACTTTAATAAGTTCCTTATGATTTCTTTTTCCTGTTTACCTTCTCATGCTTCTCTTGCTTCTTGTATTTAAAAGTCAAATTTTCTGTTCAGCTCTAGTTTTTTCATCAAGAATGCTTGAAAAGCCTCTATTTCATTGAATGACCCCCCCGTAGCATTATATTCAGTTTTGCTGTGTAGGTGATTCTTGGTTTTAACCCAAGCTCCTTTGACCTCTGGAATATCATATCCCAAGCCCTTTGATCCCTCAGTGTAGAAGCTGCTAGGCCTTGTGTTATCCTGATTTTGTTTCCACAATACTCAAATTGTTTCTTCCTGACTGCTTATAATATTTTCTCCTTGACTTGGGAACTCTGGAATTTGGCTATGATATTCCTAGGAATTTTCTTTTGGGGATCTTTTGCAAGAGGCAATCAGTGAATTCTTTCAATTTCTATTTTTCCCTCTGCATCTAGAATATCAGGGCAATTTTGCTTGATAATTTCTTGCAAGTTGGTGTCTAGGCTCTTTTTTTGATCATGGCTTTCAGGTAGTCCAATAATTTTTAAATTATCTCTCCTGGATATATTTTCCAGGTTTTTCCAATGAGATATTTCACTTTGCCTTCTATTTTTTCATTTGTTCGGATCTGTTTTATAGTATCTTGATTTCTCATAAAGTCAGCTTCCAATTGCTCCAATCTAATTTTGAAGGTGTTACTCTCTTCAGTGAATTTTTGAAATTCCTTTTCCATTTGCAGGTATTCTCCTCACTGGCTTTTTGAGCCTCTTTTGCCATTTGAGTTAGTCTATTTTTTAAGGTGTTATTTTCTTCAGTGTATTTTTGGGTCTCCTTTAGCAGGCTGTTGACTCATTCTTCATGATTTTCTTGCATCATTCTCATTCTCTTCCCAATTTTTTTTCCACTTCTCTTACTTGATTTACAGAATCCTTTTCGAGCTCCTCCATGGCCTATAACCAATTCATGTTTTTCTTGGAGGTTTTTGATGCAGGAGTTATGACTTCACTGTCTTCCTCCCACTCCATCCCTTGATCCTTTTTGTCCCCCAAAAAGGAATCTATTGTTTGATTACATTTCCTGGGCTTGCATATCTTGCCAGTCAATTACTTGACTTTTGAGCTCTTTGCCACAGTAGAACTCTGCTTCCAGAATGGAGAGAGCCACAGCTGCTGGAGCTATTAGTTGCGCACCCTCTGTACAGACATCACAATCTCTGGCTTACTGGTCACACACCTCAGGACCACCACCCAAGACCATGATCCAGATCCAAGCAGGTTAAAGCAAGAGTGATTACCCTCTGATTGGTTGCTTGGTCTCCCTGAAATCTGCAAGCCAGGAGCTCCTGAGGCATCCAGGCAGTGGTGACAACCACTGTGCCTTTGCCACTTCTCACCCTGGGACCAGGGGTCAGACTGTGTTCTTGATCCCCCTGTTCCCACAGAGGTACACACTGACCTTTTACCTTCTTTTTGGTGTTTATGGTTTGATAAATCTGGAAACTGCCACAGCTGCTGGTGATTCTCTCTCCTGAAGTTGGCTCTGGGCCTGCTGCTGGTCTGGGCTGCCTTGAGGCCGGGAAACCGCACTCAGATGGGGCTGCACTTGGCTTCCAGCCTGGTATGGTAGATCCTTCCAACAGCCTGCTGGGCTTCTTTCACTGGGAGCTTTGTTTCTCTTTGTCTCTTTGTGTGGGTTCTATACCTCTAAAGTTTGTTTAATTTTTTTACATGTATTTGAAATGATTGAAGTGGGAGCCTGCACCAAGTTTGTGCTTCTACTCCACCATCTTGGCTCCACCCTATGAGTTTTTCATCATTTTAAAATGTTACCTAAACTTGTTACTCCAGAAGTGGACTGATGGGAGGAAATGGGGGATTTGTGTGGTAGAGCTATTCCTGAAAATCATACCTCTTAAAGTAGCCAAATACTGTATTAGCTTTTTTGTTGCCATAACATAGATTACTCATTAATCTTTCAGTTTGCCAAAACCCTCATTTTTCAGACAAATGTCTCACCATGCCTCCCCTAATTTATATTTGGGTAGTTTATACTTTTAACCCAAGCGTAAAATTTTACATTCATCCCTATTACATTTAATCATATTTGATTTGGCCCAACATTCTAGCCTGTTAAAGTCTTTCTGGCTACTGAGATATACACCATATTAGTATCTTTTGCAGTCTGTTCATCTTCAGATTTAATAAACATAGCATCTATACCTTTAACATTCTTTAATTAATCTATAAACAACAAATGACAAAGCATAGATTCCTGGGTGCCTTAATATGGACAACAACATGGATAAATGAGTGACCTACTGCTCTTCTGGACTGCACCAATATACTTACTATTGCAGTGTATAACTGGAACAGCATTTTTACTGCCCACATTCAAAGCTTTCATTTGTTTCTATCAGAGTTTTTTCTGAGCTGAGGCCATAATTAGGCTGATCTCTTCGTCAGGAGATATACTGAACATAAGTTTATTCCACTTTCTGAGACTCCAAACCATTGAAAACTCTCATGTGTTGACTCCACTGGGCCTTTTATTTAAGCCTCAAAATCTCGAACATGTTCAGTATTATGAGATTAAAACAATTAGGTTGTGGGTCTCCCTAAGGATGGCAGGGTATGGAATTTGATTCCTGCCAGAGTCAACAATTCTTTTTTAAAAAGATTAAATTATTTTTCTGCTCTTAATTCTTTCATTCCAACCTCCAGCCTTCCATTGAGAAAGCATACACATACACACACAAATACATTACAAACAAGTATGATCAAGCAAAAAAAAATCCATTAATCATGTTTGTATATTGTACATGTGTGTACATATATACACATACATATTCACACATGTGTATGTATTGGCACTCAATGAGTCCATTATTTCTCTATTGGGAGATAGATGGTATGTTTCATTATGAATCCTCTGGAGTTGTGATTGGTCATTGTGTTGATCAGAATCCCTAGGTATTTTAAAGTTGTTTGTGTCTACAGTATTTTTATTGTACAAATTCTCCTGGTTCTGCTCACTTCACTTTGCATCAATTCATATAAATTTTTTCTTTTTTTTCTGAAGCCCTCCCCTCCATCATTCCTTACAGCATAATAGTATTCTATCACATTCATATTTCATAACTCAGTGCAGCTTTAAGCTGGTAAAGCTTTAAAAAATAAGCTTAAAACAATACCCTAATTAGCATTTTAAGGTTGCAAAGCACTTTATTTGTGATATCTCCTTTGCTCCTCACAACCTTGTGATGTAGGTGCTATTATCCTCCTATTACAGATGAGGAACCTGAAATTAAGAGAGTCTCAGAGTCCCATAGTTTGTGAATATCTGAGATAGGATTTGAACCCAGTTCTCTCCTGACTTTCAAATCAAACATTCTGCTTACTAGCAATCTTATTCTGTACTCACTGCTTTTAACTACACTATTTTCAGCAGCTTGTCTCATTTGTTAGGAACTCCCTTAGGAAACACATTATATTATTAAAATAATACAATTTTCCTATTTATCTAGCACTTTAAAAGCATTTTCACATACATTAGGGATTAGGCAGAAGAAGTGGCATTATCTCATTTTTAGATGAGGAGTCCAGAACCCATAGAGTTTGTGACTTGTTCAAAGTTAGACTACAGTAATTGGTAAAACTGAAATTAGAACTTAGGTCTTCTGATTCCAAGCCTATTTAGATTCCAACATAGTTCTTTAAATTTAGATTCCAACATAGCTCTTTAAAATAAACAACTTTAAGTTTAAACATTCTTTTTGTTCAGTGGTACAGAATTACCAAGGATTTCATTAACTTTAGATAATGACCTCTGCAATCCCCAAAATTCACCCTCTGCTTTTATTCTTTGATTCAATGAACAGATATTTATTGTCTATTAAGTGTTGTGAGGGGATAGAAAGATGAATGAGGCCTAGTTTCCACCCCTACAAGGAGTTTATAGGGTAGATAATGTGACAAATAACTATAATAAAAGGCAGAAACTCAATTTCTATCTTTACATGTCTGGGTTTCATTTTCGTTTAAAGTTAAGACAATTTTAAATTAGCAATAAATCTTGAATTTCCATTTTGGAGGTTTAGAAAAAATCTGATGACTAGAAAATTAATGCCTATGAAAGTTAGAAGGACTAAGGCTATTTTAACTTGGAAAAGAATGATGCTTTATACAAAAGAGCATCATGTAACAATATTTTTTCATTTTTACTTAAGGGCAGACTTGTAACAGGTAATATTAGAAACAGCTTCCTGTCAGTAGTTCTAAAAGATAGGTGTTCACGAGATGGAAATATGAAAATGTCCTTTTGAGACTCAAGAATAAGTTAGAACCTTACTAGCTGTGTGACCTTGGGCAAGTCGCTCAATCCCAATTGCCATGCCTTCCCACCTCCAAAAAAAAAAGCAAAAAAAAAATTTTAAGAATAGGCTAGGAAATTTATGTTACATTCAGCAGTTATTTAGCATTTACACTGTGTTAGGTATATGCTAGGTATTGTTAGGGATATTAAAAATATAGGCACTTTTGCTCAGAATGACTGATGGGACTACTGTAGGTCACTTCCATAACTCATAACATTTTGCTAATTTATCTCACTAGCTTTAGTTATTCTCATTAGTTTCAATAACATGATGGGAAGTATCTATGTATGTCAACTTGGCAACATTCAAGAAGTGGAAAACATTTAGGAATATTTTTATGGCATCTTAAATTTAATCCATAATCTTAAATTTTATATATATGTGACTATATATACATATAGTTATATATATATAGTTATATATATATATATATAAAACCATGAATCTGGCAAAGCTATCAACTCATGGTTAATTCCTTGTACCTCAGTTTCTGGAATAAACTGTAGTTGATACCAAAAATTTTCTGGACATGTGCTTTTTTTCCTAAGTAAATGTATTCTTTACAGCAATGTAGATAACATCTCTTCCATATCTTCTTGTACCATTCTTATGTTTTCTCATAAATACTTCATAAAGGAGTGACCCATTGTGTTAGAGACACAGGATATTCCAAAAATCTTGGTGCAGTTTTAAGTGCTTAAAAGTGCACTAAGACTTTTGAGACACCCTGTGTTTCTGATTCCTTTAGTATCTCAAGGGATCCTGGGCCATCACCAGTCATCTTCACTTTTGTCTTGCCACTAGATTCCAATGACTCTGGAGAAGAGAGTAAGGCTATGACTTTGTGCAGCTCTGCCTCACTTAAATCCAATTCATGCACAAGTCAAGATATCATTCTTGTGATATCATTGTCCTTTTTAAGAACAAAGGACGAACAACAAGAAATATCTCAAGGGCATCAATTTACCTCTTGCTTGACTCTTATTATTTTTATACAACCAGCCCACTTGCTCCCAATGCACATCATGAAAAGATGATGATGCGAGATCTTAGATAAAAGGCTAGCATGGCCTCAGTCACCACCACTGGAACCAGAAAGCCTGAGACATCAGGCAAATGCCTACTCTTTTTAAAAAAAATTTTTTGTCTTTATTAATTTGTTTGTTTACTTTTAATTTACAAGATTCAGTCCCACAATCCCTTGAGTTTCAAATTATCTCCCCCTCCCTACCCCTCTCCCCCAGTGGCAGCATGCAATCAAGTATAGGATCTGCAAATACTTTAACATTAGACATTAGTCAGGTTATAAAGAAGGATTGTAACGGATGGAATGAACAATGGGAAAGAGGAAACAAAACCAAACAAGAAAAAGAAAGAGAGCAGGTAGTTTGCTTTTATCTGCATTCAAACTCTGTTCTTTCTCTGAATATAGCCATCTCTCTCCATCATGAATCTTTTGGAGTTGTCTTATAATCCTGCATTGCTGAGAAGAGTCCAGTCTATCAAAGTTGGTCATCACACATATGTTGTATCTGCAATTGTGTACAAATTTCTCCTGGTTCTGCTCTTCTCACTCAGCATCAGTTTGTATAAGCAAATGTCTATTCTTACCATTACCAGGGGCCTCAGATGCTAGATTGAATGCCAGAAGGACTAGGATCTTAGACATCTGTTCTGGCAAAGAGCCAAGTATGTGCTTGGTATTTAGAATATCTTCTGAATGCATCCACTGCCATTTTGGGATATAACTACTGAACTGGTACTGAACTATGAGTTTAGTTCACCAGTCCCTGAAGACCCATATCTAAGATCTAAATTCCTGGCCATCACTATTCCACCTCCCACCCCTGACTCCCTGGTATTTAGAGTAGTAGGAGTACATGCACACAACCCTCCACAGTAATAGGACCCTGGAAAGTAGCTCCTCCTGCTCCCTGAATCCTAGTGACTCATTGTTGCCATCTATCATGGCTAAAACTCCCTTTCTCTGTTAATCTCCCTCACTCAAATCAAAGTCGACTGCAAGTCATGTCATCATTTTCCTAATGCCATGGTCTTCTTCAAAAAAGAAGGACAAACACAACCTGTGAGTAGACTGAACTGCTGAATGGGGACCTAGCTAGTTGAGTAATTCAGTTCTTCCCCTCTCTCTCCTCCCTCTCCTCCTCTCCAAAGGAAGGTAAATTTTGATGGCCAGAAGCTGCCCACTTAACTTGGGTTACTGCGCAGATTCCTTCCTTACTTCTTTCTTTCCCTTCTTCCTTTCTTCCTCAAAACCTTAAACCCAATTCACTCTGAAGCTCAATAGGTTCCTGCCCAACATCCCCTTAATGGCTGTATTTTGGACCCTCTTGCCTGAGAGTGAATTTCAATGGTAACTGTTTCTCTTTGGAACAGCAACCCCCTGAGGGTCTTTCCCTCCCAGCTTGATTTTTTTTTTCTAATTAAAGGGGCCACCCCTTGACTCACTTCTTAAAGAGACCTGTTCACTGAAAGGGCATTACCTCACTCTAAGTGAGTACTTGAGGAGGGGCCAGGGTCTCCCATTGCATCCTGGGTCATCTATCTGGTCACTGGATCCAGATGACTATAGAGGAGAAAGTGAGGCTGGAGACCTTGCACAGTTCTCCCCTCACTCAAAACAATCAACTGCAAGTCATGTCATTATTTCCCTGATGCCATGGTCCTCTTCAAAAACAAGGGACAAATACAACTTGCAATCTCAACCCCATCCAGTTCAATCCTACTACTCCTTGTTCTCTGCCCTCCTTTGCCATCCCTTTCTACTGTGCCCTTTAGAATCCCCACTTGATTAACAAAATTCTCCATACCTTATCTCTTTTACATATTTTCTGTTTTCCCTGTTAAACTTACATATCCTCAAAATGTCCTTATTACCACTGAGAATACTACTATCTTAGCAGGTACCCAGATTTATAACTTTGAAATCATTGTTGATTCCTCTCCTTCATCCACTGTATCTAATTAATTGTCATGACTTGTTGATTTTATCTTTACAACTCTTGTGTCTTTCTACTCCAGCAGATACTGCCCTAGCTGAGGCCTTCAGCACCTCTTTTCTGTACTCCTAAAAGAGGCTTCTAATTATTTGTAATGTTTCTAGTCTCTCTTCCAATCCATCTTCCATTCTGCTGTCCAAATCATCTTCCTAAAACACAATTCTCTCGCCTACTCAAAAACCTGCAGTGGATCCCTGTTGCCTAAAGCAGAGGTGTCAAACATGCAAGTCATAGTAATATATAGTGCCCAGGATGCATATTAAAGTATATTTGAGAAATGTTTAACAAAATGAATAAAAATGAAATAAAACTTAGATAATACTAATAATGTGATTTTCTAAGGTAATATGCACACTTGGATCCTTATGTATGGTTTAGTAACCCACATTTCTATATGAATTTGACATCACTGGACTACAGAGTAAAATACAAACTCCTCAACCTGTCATTTAAGACTCTCCAATGCAATCAAGCCTCATATGAATTCATTGTGCCCACATACAAGGCACTGTGGTAGGTATGGGAGATACAAAGACAAAATGAAAAACAATTCAACCTTCTCATTTTAAAGATCAGGTATCTGAGGCCTATGGAGGTTAAGTAATTTGCCTGCAGTCATACAGGTAGTATGGTGTGTAAGGGTTGTTCAAGAAGGACTAGCACCTCTGGTCTAAGGGCTTGCCAAGTCCTTTTCTGCATTGCTCATCCACCGTTAGTGTCCACTTGACACTCAGCTCTCACTTGTGACTCTGAGAAGCTGTAGGATGCACAGCAGCAGTCATACAGTAGTAAACTTTTGGCAGATGAGCTAAAGCAAGTTGAGGGTTACTAATGGGATTTAAACATCACTGACTTAGGGGATTGTCTACATGAAGCATGTGAAGACTTCACCTGGAGGAATGGGCAGATGAGAACAATTTGTTCCAATGACCATGAAGGTAGCTGAAGTAGGCACTGTAGTGCTTAGAGTTTGGTCAGGCATCGCAGATGCCAAGGTCATCCACTGCATCCCAGGCCATCAGTAGTTATCTTGACTTTTGTCTTGCCATTGAACTTCAATGACTCTGGGAGAGTGAGGTCATTGACTGTGCAATTCTGCCTCACAAATCCAATTCATGCAGGAATCAATACATCACCCATGATGTCATTGGTTCTCCTAAAAAATGAAGGACAAATAACAATATTAGGTAGTATGTGGTAAGCCAGAGTTTGAATACAGGTTTACTGACTCCAAATCCAGCTTTGGGTTCATTGCATTGTGGAGATCCTAACCTAATTAATGTACTACAATATTGGTGAATAATTGTTAACCCATAAAATTCATCAATATGAAAGAATCATAAATTTGGAAGGCTTTCTCCACTTGGCTGTCAAACTGATCTTCCTAAAGCTCAAGTCTGGTTTAGTCAAGTTATCCCTTTCCCCCCATTCAGTAAACTCTAGTGGCATCCTAACACCTCTAGGATGAAACAAAAATTACTTGTTTGACATTCAAAGTCATTTCTACTTTTCCATTCATCCCTACAATATAGTAATACTGATATCCTTGATGTTCCTGAAACAAGACAATCCATCTTCTGACTTTATGCATTTTATTGGCTGCTCCCAAAACCTGGAATTGTCTCCCTCTTCATTCCATCTGCTGGTTTCTCTGGTTTCTTTCAAATCCCAGGTAAAATTTCACTTTCTATAGGAAGCTTTCCCCAATTTCCCCTTAATGCTAGTAGTGTTTTCATTTTGTTGGTCTGCTCCATTTTATCCTATACATACCTTGTTAGTACACAGTTGTTTTTGTTACCTCCTTCATTACCATTACTTTCATGTTTCCTTTTTGAGAATCGGTACTGTCTTTTACCTTTCTTTGTATCCCCAGATCTTATAGTGCCTAGCTCATAGTAGACCCTTAATAAAAGCTTATTTAAGACTCTTGACTGACAAACAAAATAAGTGGAACAAGGAGAACAACTCACTGTTACTACTATAAAGAAAAAAAAAACACCAAACCTTTGGAACTCTGATCAATGCAATGACTTCAAAGGACTTTGACACAAGTCTTGACTGTCAGCAGAGAGGCATAGGATTGGGATGTGGTGGACATTTTCAAACATGGCCAATATATAGATATGTTTTGTTTAACTAATTATTTGTTACTAGGGAGTATTTATGGTAGGTGGGGCAGAGAAGGGAAGAGCTGTTGAGAAGTGAGTTATGTAAAAAAAAGCATCAAAAAAATTTAAATATGCATATACAATAAGACAAATATATACATATGTGTACATATGCATATACATCTGTTTCTATATCTATTTACATCTATATCTATTATCTTTATCAATACCCATAGCCCCAAGCCAATTGGTAGCACTTGTATTCCTGACTAAAGCACAAACGCCTTATTCGTTTTTGGAAAATTCTCCTTTTGAAAACACAGAGTAGATGTTTAACGGACACTTATTGAATCATTGGGAAGCATCGTTTTGTTTCTTTTTTGCCTGCTAAGGGGCTGTTCCGGGAGGCTCCGTTTCTCTGACCAGCTCCTTTGCCGTTGTTATCCCTGCCTGGTTTGAGTTGGACTTGAAGACCACCTCTACTAAGGCCGGCTGGTTCTCGGATTCCATCTGATCCCTGAACAAACACTCCACTTCCAATAGATCAGATTGTGGTCGTGAAACAATGGACTGCAGCAGGGCGGGGACGCCCAGCGCCAATCCGGTCCCGCACGCCCACATTTGGACAGCTCCCGAAAAGAGCGAGGATCTCGATCCGGAGACACAAGCGGGAGGGCGGGGCCTATTGGTCCCGCCTCCTTGGTGTACGACTGCAGCCTTCCCTAACGCCGGTGGCGTGTGCCGTAAAGCAAGCCTGCCGCCCTCGTCTCGCCGTCACTGCCGCTCTTTGCAGCGCCTTTTACAGGTAAGCCCCGGACTGGGCGCCGACCACGGGGCCTCCTCTCGGGGGGGCGCCCGTTTTTCTCTCTTCAGCGCCCCGCGTGGGCCTCTGGCACTTGCTTTCAGGGATCTCCAGGCGCGCGGGGGGCGGGATCCCCTGGACCTTGTCGCCCAATCTCCCCCCTCCCCGCCTTAAGCCCTCCAGGGGAGGCCCGTCTCCTGACGTGCCGCTCTGGCCTGCCGTCCGCATACTCGGTTCGGGCCCCCCCTCCCCCCGTACGTCTCCTTGTGTCCTGTGCCCCTCCCACCGTTATCCTTCCCTTTCCCCCACTCCCCATCGGCCCTTTGTGCTCCTTCCCCCTCCCCTTTTTAATAGCTCACATTTATCCCGCGCTAGGAGATACGACATTCCTTACAGCCGTTTAAGGGGTGGGGGCGGAGGGCGGGGGGCGGCTGGCATCTCTACACCTGAGAAAACCGTTTAGACGGATTTCTCCTCCATTTACACACACACACACACACACACACACACACACACACACACACACCCACACACACCTTTTTGTTTTGTTTTTAATTTTTAAGAATACATTTAAAAATCGTCCAGCCAAGCTGTCTTCCAACGGCTCTTCCTGGTATGTCTGTGACACTGGTCCCTGAGGTACGAGCTCAGGCAAAGGCTCATAGGATAACTTCCAGCACCAGACTGGCTGCTGGCTGAGGACAGGCCTAGAAATGTGTGAGGAGGCGCGTCACCACAAAAATTCAGTGGCCCCCCCAATCCTGGGCCGGCTGCCTTTGGCTTCTGCGGTAGCATAGTGTAGAAAGGGGAGCAGAGGCGATTTAAACCTCATGTAAAACATTCATGTTTATGCTGTACATGTGAGATCCTTCTCCAGCATCTGGCGAGTAGGGAACCTGAACCATGGCAGTAATTAACATTTTAACTGTAAACGAAAGCAGAGAATAGAAAGAAGTTGTAGCTGAAGATGTAAATGAGACGGGCTCTTGCCTTCAAGGAGTCTTACTGTGGGGGTTGGGGTACAACATATTCGAAGGTAAGTAAATACAGATTACATAAAAAATAACTGCACCTCGATTGGGAGGAGGGGGAAGTTGTAACACTTGGGGGAATTGGGAAAGCTCTCTTGCTTAAGGTGGTACTTGAAGGGAGCTGTGGATTCTCAGAAATGCAGATGAGAAAGTAGCTTATTCTAGAAATGGGGGAGAGGATGTGTGTGGGGAACAGCAAGTTAGCTGGTTTGACTGCAGCATGGAGTGAATGAAGGAGAGTGATGTGTAATCAGCCTAGAAAGATAGGTTAGAGCCAAATTGTCAAGGTCTTTAAAGATTTGGATTTTGTCCTAAAGGCAAATGGGGGGGAAGGGTTGTCACCAAATTATCAAGCAGAGTGATGACATTTGTTCAGCTCTAAAATTTAGCAATATCAGTTTTTCATCTGTCTTAGGCATTATTCAGCCACAAGAAACACGTATTCTTAGAGTCCTCAAAAGGAAATAGGTTAAATGGACTGAGGCCTGCTTTTTGGAGAATCTTATGTAAAACAATATCAAGAAGGTGAATAATTATTTGGATCTCATGAGCTATTTATTCCTCTGTGAGCTGTTGCTTATTGACCTGAGTTACATCCCTGTGGTTGGGGACTTGGAAAGTGGAAGCTGCATTTTCTTGCTGAAAGTTTATTTATATGTCTTTTTTGAATGTTTATATTAGTAAAAATGTTTTTAAAATTATTTGCCTCATTGATTTAACTTTTCTAGATTATAGACATGCATTTGGGACTAGCTTGCACCAGGCCTAAGAAAGCAGCTATATGGGATAGCTTATAGAAGGCAGAGACTGGATGCAAAGAGACCAGTTAGGAAGCTATTGCAATCAATCAGCCAGATGAGAAGTACTCAGTTAAGATAGTTGTGTAGAGAAGAGGATAGATGTAAAAAATATTGAAGTAGAATAGACAACTGATGATAACTGATTGGTATTGGGGAATGAAGGATGATTTGAGAATGACCCCTGAAACTGGATGACTGGAAGAATTGTGGTACCTTTAACAAAAATGGGGAAATTGAGAAGAAGAGTGAGTTTGGAGGAAGAGAAATGTGGCTTCTCATTTGGATATGATGAATTTGAGGATGCTCAGCAGATGATTGGAGATTAGATACTGGAATTGAGGAGATAGATGAGGGTTGAATATGTACATTTGGGAGTCATCTTCATAGACTTAAAAGTTGAATCCACAAGAACTGATAAAATTCCAGAGAGAGAAAGAAACATTTGAGAAGTGGAGAAGGTTGAGAGCAAAGTCCTAGGACAAAGCCATGTAGGGCTCAGGACATGGATGATGAACTGCAGAGGAAACCAAGAAGGAATGGTCATAGTCCTGGTGAGAAAAAAGTCCTAAATGGTCAGAGTAGCCAGAAAGAGCAAGGTAGTGGTCAGCAATGTCAGATATTGCAGAAGGGTCAAGAAATATGAAATCTGAGAGAAAGCTGTTGGTGACAGAGCAGTTTCCATCAAGTGGAAATAATTGTGTATTTCAGAGGATGAAAACTCAGGAGACATTCTACAAAGTATTCAAAGTAGGATTTTCCAAACTTAGGTTAATTTGTACTGTAGTCCTTGATGACTTCATTCCAAGGATGAATTTGGAGAGATAGGCAAAAATTATGGTTTAGGTTTAAGAAATGAAAAATACTAAAAGCTTCATGCTTTCATATCATGAATACTTTCTTTAAGAATATAGTTAGAAGACAATAGATATGGTGTACCCTGAAGAACATAAAAATGAAATCTAATGTATTTTAACAATTATAAATGACTGGTTTCTGCTTTATGAATCAAGGCTTTTTAAAATTTAGTCAGATCATTGCCTTGTTAGAACAAAATTCTGAAACAGTGTTGAAGGTGAGAGAAGAATGTTTTTTGCTGATTTAAAAAAAAATTATAGAGTATAACTCAGCCTTAAGGGCTCTCCTCCAACAGGAATTTTGGAGTCAGGAGACCTAGGTTCTAGTCCTGTCTGGACTACATACCAGTTATTGAACTTTTCTGAACCACAGTTTCCTCATCAGATGGGAATGGTGACTCTTGCAGGGGTGTTATGAAGAAAATACTTCATAAGCAAGTACTTACTGTCCCATGAACATGTCATGCTTGCCTCTGCCTTTGTGCCTTTTCTCTTGAAGATCCCTCAACTCTTCTCCATTCTCCCAAATCCTCACTGTCCTTCAAAGTCTGACTTAAGCCACACTAAATCTCATTGAACTTCTCTCTGAACTGCTACAGCATTTCTAGTTAGTCAATTCAGCACTATGCTATTATTTAAGCCGTTATTCCATATATAGTCTGTGTTAATATTATCTTTCCAACTAGATGATAAACTGCTTGAGGCCAGGGTTCATGTTTTATACTGAGGCAGTCATGGAACAGTAAAAATATTATTTAGAGTCAGTATGCTTAAATTTCAGTTTTGCTTCTTCTGACTAGCAAGCACTGTGACCTTTACAAGTAGTAACAATAATGATAATAGCATTTATATAGTTTGGAAAGCATTTTACAAATATCTCATTTAATCCTTACAGCTGTGGGAGGTAGATGCTATTATTTTCTCTGTTTTAAAGTTGAGAAAAAATAAGGCAAATAGGTTAAGTGACTTGCGGAGTGTCATGCAGCTAGTAAGTGTCTGAAACCATATTTGAACCCAGGTCTTCCTGACTTAAGGTCTAGGAAAGTAATGTAACCTCTTGTGCCCCAGTGTAAATACTTTGACTTCTTTAGATTGTTATGAGGATCAAATGAGCTAATAAAGTCCATCATAAACTCAAGTCCATCATAAACAAACATCACAGAGAAAAAGTTGTGGTAGTTAAACTTACTGTAAGAATTTTCATTGGAAACTGACTTATACATATAGAAGGGCTCTTCCACATTTTGTCTGAGATAGGATTTGAACTCAGGAAGAGGGGTCTTTTCAGGCCTGGCACTTTATCCACTGGGTCAAAGCACCTCTTAGCTTATTAGCTGATCCAAGTGGCCCAACATTAAATCAGACTTTTGAGCTTACTTTTAATAATAATCACTGTCATCATTTTTATAGTGCTTTCGAGGTTTGCAAAGCATGTTTACAAATATTTCATTTTTATCCTCACAACAACCCTGGGAGATAGACTCTTAATATCCACATTTTACAGTTGGGGCAACTGAGGCAGACAGATTAAGTGACTTGCCCAGTGTCATACCACTAGTAAGCATTTGAGTAAGGTCTTTCTGACTTCAAATCCAGTCCTCTATCCACTGTGATACTTAGCTGCCATAGGGAAGGGATGCCAGCAGGATTTTCAGGAGTGAGAATAACAACTAAGGCTCCCACCACCACTGAAATAAGGATTTTTTGGTTCAACGTTGGGCTCCACCCAGAAGAGAATTACTAGAAATACAGGTACGGGCAAGCTTAGTATCAACAATAGCATTCAGCTCTGAAACTAAACAAGGACTAGGAAACCTAGGATCAAATTCTGGCTTTCGTGCTCTTACTGGTTTGTGATCATGGGCAAGTCAACTTTTATTTTTTGTAATTGTGAAGTGGTGATGATAATACTTACACTCTCTGCCTAACAGGGTTGTGTGAGGAAAGTTGTTTTTATTTTTAAATAAACCTGAAAGTGCCATGTAAATATGAATTATTATGCCTTTGGAAACTATTTGGGGGTGTTGGGTATGAGGGGATTGGTAAGAGCTTATTAAGATAATGTTAGTCTGCTGCCTGTTCTTTCTGTTCACAGGTATGTGAATAACAGCCACTCTGAGCCATAGTTTCTTCATTTGCCATTAACACATTTACGTATAATACTTCATAATTTTCTGAGTACCCTAATGAGACTATAGGCTAGGAATAGGGACTTAACCTATGACTTCAGTGGTCCAGGGAATTCCTGGATAGAGAAACTTCTACCAATGCAGATCAGTAATGTCTCTGCAACTTAGTTTAAGTGCTGCTTTGAACCCCGAGAAGCCAAGTGACAGTGACAGGGAAATGTTTAATATTAAGAAATTGTTTTGGTGGCATAGGAGTCTAGGGTTAGGCATTGTATCAGGTAGTGTTTATAGGTGAGGGTATACATCTGGAGGGGAGGTACCCTTTTTCCTCCTATTCCCTCCAATTCTTCTTCCCTTTTCTTCCTCTCTGTCATTTTTATTCTACCTTCTACTCATATACTTAGGTAAGCCTTTTCTCCACCCATCCATACAACTTTGAATCCACCTGAAATTCAGCAAAAGGTCACAGGGAAAATATAAGCACATGTTAAATGAGGCATGGGTCTGTGTACTTGTAGGGAATGAGAGGTGTCTTAGGGTAATAGTAATGCTATCACATTTCAAAGACCCTTAACTTATTGCCACTTGCTAGTTGTTAGAGGTGAAAGATCTCATGTAAATGTTCTTTAGATATATTATTTTGTTCACAGAAAGCAAGACTATCGACTAATAGAAAATGATGAAAAAGATTGAATTATTTTCGAATGACAATCCAATGAACCCCGAAGACAAATGAGTAAAATCAATAAAAACGTGGTTTTGGCTCTTTTAACTCTGACAAGTTCAGTGTTTCTACTATTTCAGTTATACTACTACAAGCACTATTTATCTCCAAAGGTAACTTTTTTTTATTCTTCTTTTCTCTATTAGAGACAATCTAATTTGTGTTATTTTGCAGTCTGAGAACAGTAAGCCTATTGTCTTTGTAGTATTACAAAATTACCTGTATTTAAAAAAAAATCTTCATAAAGGTACTTTGAATCAGTTTCTTAGTAGGTTAATACAGATTTTGAGAGCTTCTACCTGATAAAAACTTTTATATGTTGGTTTGGTTGTGCAATATCAAAACACAAAGGTGCTAATAAGTTTCTATAAAGGTAAATGTACTGAACTGTCTGATGTTGACCCTAGGTTCCTGTATTTGAAGATTTGAGATTCTTTAATAGAGATTTTTTTCACTTTAAGTAACTTCATTTAAGAAAGTAATTGAATTTACATAATTGATGAGGTAGAGAGTGAATTTGTTTGCATAACCTAATAAAAAAATTTTCAAGTTGAAATATTAGATATTCGATGGCATTACATACTGGTAAAATGTGATACTGCAGTCTGCTTTGATTAGCTGTCCTAATTATTTCATCAATAGAAGTTACTTTAAGAAAAACTTTTATAATTCAGAAGGAAAATCATAAAGTTGGAAAGGTACTATGGATTTCTGAGTAGCAGGTCTAATTTTTCTGGCATACTTGACAGTCCAGAAAGTTTGCAAATATCTTAATTTATTCCTTGCCTAAGAATTTTAATTCAAGCTGTTGGGGGTATTTTTTTCCCATTAGACTGTATCTTAAATTTTGCTGTAGAAAAATAAAATCTATCTTACAACTAAATTTTCTAAATATGTCTGTGACATGCCTTCTGCTTTGTTTAAAGCAACTGAAAATATTTTTAATATAAAGGTTTTTTAATTGTAAATTTACTTTTTTATGGACTTAAATGTCAACAGGCATGATCATTTAAGCATATAAAGAATGACATAAAAACAGCACTGTGAAATTCTAATATGTACAGTTTGGGTTGTTAAAGTGTATGTTGTTTAACATGAGAGTAATAAAACTGTCCTTCTTGTTTGTCCACTTCTGAACTTCCTTTTCTGTGTCTTTTTAATGTTTCATTGATACTTTTTTCTTACTTTCACATCATGGTTACTACACACCAAATGTCTCCCTCCACCCAAAAACGATTCCTCCCAATAAGTATAGTCAAGCCAAACAAATCCTCACATTAGCCATGTCTTGAAATATGTCTCCTTCTGTTTCTCTAGTTCCTCATCTGTCTATGTAAAGAAGTGGGAAGCATCCAACATCATCAGTCTTCTGAGCTGTGAGATCAGAATTCTAAAGTTTTTCAAGGTTATTTAAATTATCGTAGTTATATAAATTGTTTTCTTTGTTCAGTTCATAGCAGTCTTCCTAGGATTCAGATTTTTTCTGAATCTGCAGCATAATAATATTTCATTGCATTCATACCACAGGTGGCAACCCTTTGGAATAAGTCCCCCTGCCCCCAAATTCACACTCGTGGGTTGGACCTCTTGACAACTGTCCCACTTTCAAGGCTTTTTTGGGTCCCTACTCTTAAAACTATAGCTCAAGAGCATCCCCTGATGTGTTTAATTTTAGTAGTCAAAGGCCATAATTCAAAGCAAAGGTGTTTACTAAAATGATATAGTAAGAATATTTCTTTTTTCATTGATGTCCACATGGTGTTTGCTTTCCCTGGGCACAGTGCCTTTTCTGGGTATGTTTTTCTGGACTGCCAGGGCTGATTCTAAACCTACTTTCTGGGGTGATACTTCTTACCAGTACAAATACCATTGCTGAAGCAGGGAGAGAAAAGTCCTTTTCTATTCCCTTCCCCCGCCTTTGTTGCATTTTGGAAAAGATACAAGGGATAGCGTAAAGAGTGATTCCCTCTCAAAAGATAGTTTCTTGTACCAGAGCTGACTCCTTTTTGGGGATTGGACATGATGTTTTTGACTGACTTTAGAGGTGGTAAGCTTGTTTTTTAAAGGTTACCAGGGGAGTAGTTGAGTTTTTTTAGCTAATGGCTGGCCATTCCATAATTCCATCCAGTTTGAGAAAACTCACAACTCGTTTTATAAATTTTCACAAAGTTTTTATTTAAATTTTTCTTATTATGAACTTAACAATTTTCAACAGACATTTCAAGATTCAAAAAATATGAAAGAGGATTGATTACATAAGAAACTTTGAACTTCTGTTACATAGTATATAAAAAAAAAACTCTACCTCACTTAAATCCAATTCACATGCGCATCAAGATATCACCCCAGGATGTCTTTGGTCCTCTTCAGAAAATGAAGGATGAACAACAATACAAAAATATGTAATATAAAAGATAGTGACAAAATTACTCTGTCTTCCGTTTTTTGTTTCTCTTCTTCCCTTCTGTGCATTTTAAAAATCTTTTTGTTATTCCTCCCCCCAAACCCTTTCATCTACCCCTACCTACTAGCCCACCTTCCCCCAAGTAGAAACACTCTCTTGTAATAAATATGTAAAGTTAAACAAAACAAATCCACACATTGGCCATGCCTGAGAATTCCATTATGTCTTATTCTGTCCCTCTGGTCATTATGTTTCTGCCAAGAGGTGGGAGATAAGTTTCATGATCAGTCTGATGAAGTCCTGATTTGTCTCTGTCTCACCTTTGGTTGGATTTCTGAGGTTATTCTGTGTGGTCATCTTGTAAATTATTCTTCTGGTTCTGTTCTCTTTATCAGTTTATATGAGTGTTCCCATCTCAGTACTTCATATTCATAATTTCTTATGGCAAAATAACATTTAGTCATATATCACATTTTGTTCAGATTTTCTCCAAGTGATGAGCATCTCATTTGTTTCCATTCCTTTGTTACAAGAAAAAGTATTGCTATAAATATCCTTATACATATGAGTCCTTTCTCCCCTTGACGTTGGAATATTTGCCTTCTACTAACTATTGCTTGATCAAGGAGTATTTACAGTTAATGACTTTAGGGTGTAGTTCTACATTGTTTTCCTGAGTTTTTATAATTTACAACTCTAATTGTTCATAATTTGGAGCATTTTTATATGGTTGTTAATAACTTGTATTTCTTCTTTTCAAAACTGTGGTCCTTTGACCACATATCTATTGAGTAGTAATTTAATTGAGATTTAGATAAGGTTTCAGTTGCTTTCTGTATATTATGTATTATTTAAAGCCTGTAATTTCTGTGCTAATTTTTTTTTTACCATTACCAGTAGGTAAAAGAAGTACTGAAATCAGAGTTTTGTGTTACAGTGGAAAATGTTGAAAGCAAAAATAGTAAATTATACCAAACCAATATTGTATATGTTTTAGAGCTTAATTTTTAGCAGTATCTTAGCATCTTAAGGGACCATTGCTAGAATGTCAATGTAGATATTTTAAAATATTTTAAGATATTTTAAAATATTTTAAAGTAGGACAAGTGATAACCTGAGGTTACCTGTACTGATCAGAAATAAAGTCCTTTCTTTATAGAGAGCACTTCTTTCAGATAATAGCCCCATTATCTGCTGTCTTTTTTGTAAGTGGAAGGTTTGTTATGACTTCTTTTTTCAGCTGTCTTTTTAGTTAAAATTCAAAAGCCCACTTATGTGCAATGTTTTTCAGTTTATGCTTTAAGAAATCACGGGCTTACCAATATTTTCCCCATTCAAGTGGAAGGGCAGAAGCTTGTTGCTTGAGTTGTGTTTGATGGCAGATAATTATATGTGAAATAAAAAGTAGTTGAAATTGTTCCATAGGGAAAAGAGCACATAATGTCTTTGAGAGTTTAAAAACTTATTTTATATCAGTTTCTGAATTGTACTTCTTTATTGCTGTGACTCATGATCACCACATTTTAGAATAAAATTTTCAGATGACTCCAAAAGGCCCCTTGTATATATAAAGGGTGGCAACATATTACTAGTAATAACTTGTACGTGAAAAGTAGCATAAAAGACTTCATCAGTAATATAAATGATCAGAAGAGAAGGAGGGCTGATTACATAAAGAATGATACATGTTCAGCCCAAGTTCCACAGTGTTATCTACAGAGTATTTAAAAGAATTGGAGCAAGGCAACTAACAGGTTGAATGGATTTTCTGTGGAGGATTTACTGGAAGTAGTGAGCAAGAATTTGGGGAAGGCATAAGGGAAATCTGTGGGAAGGTATAAATCACTTCTCATCTGTACTGGGAAGAGTCTGTCACCATATCAGGAATACCTACATTTAGATCATTAATCCATTAAAATATTAAAGTATTTTCTTGAATAAATGTAAAAAACATTTATTGAAGGTAATTATGGAGAGAGGAAGACACATAATCAGATTGATAGTAGACAGAGTATTACAAGTTAGTTAAGCTTTGTTTTATCAACCTATTTCATCATCTGTAGAATAGGGATGATTGTACCTGGCAAGGTCTACCTGGTAGGATCAAATGAGTTAATGTATGCAAAATGCTTTACAAATTTTAAAGTCATGCATATGTGGACTGTTAATTAAGAGAAATATTCAATAGGTAATATATGTGGAAATGCTTTTTAAAACACCTATATTTCAGTGACCACCTCTGGTATCCCAGTTTTAAGAAATATACCAATTGTCTGTTATTTTTCTCTGCCTAGACTTTGTTTTGTTTTGTTTTTGTATTATTATTATTCAGGCCCAAACTAGATCTGTTTTTTGTTAGAATGTAAACTCCTTTTGAGTTAGGGATTGTTTCTTTTTTATATATATATATTTTTCCCCATGTGTTAATAAATGCTTTTTGATTGATTTGTTCCCTCACTGACCCTTAAGATGGCATTCTGGGTTTTTTTTAGGGGTTTATTTTTTGCTTTTTGGAGGGGGGAAGGTAGGGTAATTGAGGTTAAGTGACTTGCCCAAGATCACATAGCTAGTTTTGTGTTAAGTGTCTGAGGCCGTTTTTGAACTCAGGTCCTCCTGACTCCAGGGCCAGTGCTCTATTCACTGCGCCACCTAGCCACCCCTTAAGATGGCATTCTTGTCTCTTCCTTTCAAAATGTAAACATTAAGTAGTTGTCATTTATACCTTTTGAATTGTTCAGATTTCTTTATCTTTCTTAAATTTTTTGGGGGGGGAAGGAGTCTACTACTGTAGTAGCCCATCATAATTCTGATTGGATTTCCTTGTTAAGTATTTAGTCTTTTCATGGCTATTTACACGACTGTTCTTTATTTCATTTAAGTTCACAGCCTTGTCCTCATTCTCAAGTCAGTAACAAGCTTGGGAATGTATGCCTCATTTTTTTGTGTTAATAAGTAAAGTTCTGAGACCCTCAGACTTTTAAAGCAAATTTCTTTTTTTTTAATTTTTAATTTATTTTTTAAAATTGATTTGTTTATTTACTTTTATTTTACAAGATTCAGTTCCTGAATCCCTTGAGTTTCAAATTTTCTCCCCCATCCCCCATGACAGCATGCAATCAAGTATAGGATCTGCAAATACTTTCACATTGGACATTAGTCTGCTCGTATAGAAGGGTCATAACCGATGGAGTGAACAGTGGGAAAAAAGAAACAAATCCAAACATGGAAAACAATGATAGCATGTATTGCTTCAGTCTCCATTTAAACTCTCTTCTTTCTAGATCTTTCTCTGAATGTAGGTATCTCCTTCCATCCTGAGACTTGTAGAGTTGTCTTATAGCTGTGCGTTGCTGAGAAGAGTCCAGTTTATCAAAGTTGGTCGTCACACATACACGATGTGTCTGTGATTGTGTACAAATTTTTCCTGGTTCTGTTCTTCTCACTTAGCATCAGTCCATATAAGCCTCTCCAGGTAAATATGAAGTCCATCTCCTCCCCATTTCTTATAGCACAATAGTATTCCATTACATTCATATACCACAACTTGTTTAGCCATTCCCCAATTGATGGGCATCCCCTATAGTTCCAGGTTTTTGCCACCA
>CM053583.1:338631162-338653506 GCA_028627135.1 Pseudochirops cupreus
TATGTGTATTTTTCCTTATTTACCTTTCTATGTCTCTCCTGGGTCTTGTAATTGGAGGTTGAATTTTCCATTGAGCTCAGGCTTTTCCATCAGGAAGGTATGGAATTCTGTTATGTCACTGAATGTTCATGTCCTTGCCTGGTAGATTATGCTCAGTCTCACTGGATAGGTGATCCTTGGTTGTAGCCCGAGCTCTTTTGCCTTGTGAAAATCATATTCCAGTTGCTCTGATCTTTCAATGTTGAGGCTGCCAGATCCTGTGCAATCCTCACTGTGGTTCCGCCATATCTGAATTGTTTCTTTCTGGTTGCTTGTAGTATTTTCTCCTTTACCTGATAGTTCTGGAGTTTGGCTACAATGTTTTGTGGACTTTTCAATTTGGAATCTCTTTCAGGAGGTGTGCAGTGGATTCTCCCGATTTCTGTTTTACCCGTTGGTTCTAGGATCTCAGGGCAGTTTTCCTTGATGAGCTCTTGGAAGATATTGTCCAGACTCATTTTTTCATCATGATTTTCTGGTAGACCGATAATTCTCAGATTGTCTCTCCTGGATCTGTTTTCCGGGTCAGTTATTTTTCCATTGAGATATTTTACCTCTTTTTCTAATTTTTCAGTCTTGATGTTTTGTTTGACTGATTCTTGGTTCCTCATAGAGTCATTGGCTTCAGTTTGGTTGATCCTAGTTTTTCCGAATTATTCTCCTCAGTTTTTGAAGCTCCTTTTCCATATGCTCAGATTTCATTTTTAGTTCACACATTTTACTTTTTAAGGAGCTGTTCTCTTCATTATAATGTTTTCTAATTTTGTTTTTATGAGAGGTGTTGATTTTATCTTTTACCTCTCTAAGCTGGATTTCAAAGTTCTTTTTGAGCTCATCTAGGAATGGTTTCTATGCCTGAGACCAGGTCATAGTCCCTGATAAGACTTCAGCTGCGGGTGTGGAGTCAATACTCTCTCCATCTGAATTTGATTCCTTCTTCTCACTGAAGTAGGATTCCATTCTTTGTCTTTGTCTTTGTCTTTGTAGTCTGCTTTCTTCCCATTTTGAGGCAGGACCTTAGCCATGGCCTTCCTCCAGGGTGCCTAAGCTTTTACTGCTTAAAATTTTCCTCTGGGGCAATAATTACTGTTTTTTAGGGTCAGAGGGGGGTATTGGAGCAGCCGGGGTTTACTTTGCCATCTTGGTCCCTGAAAGTTCAGATAGGGGGTTTTTTAATTTCCAGACTGTGGATGGGTAGTCCTGGGAGTAGCTGCTGCTGCTGTCGCGGGCCCTGCCTTTGTCTCTTACCCAGCTCAGTCCGATCCCTGCCCTGTCATGATAGGCCTGGGAATGGCCCTTGTGGTTGGTGGATCAGCAGGCCTCGTCTGGGGTCTCTCTGTGAGCGCACTCGGGCTGCGTTGGTGGGGCTAAAGCAAATTTCTTTTAGCATCTAATTCTGCTTTACAGATTTACCTTTAATTTTTACTCCAAAGGTTTCTTCTGTTCCCTTCCACTGCAAATATTTTGCACTGTCTCCAGGACTCCAATCTTTATTTTTGTATCTTCCATGTGAAACTAAAAATTTGTTTTCTATTTTTTTCCCTCCCAATATGCTCTTCATGGCTAATGCGCCCTTTCCTATTATGTTTACCCTATTGCCTGGATCCCATAACCTGTAAGTAAATCCAGGGGATCCTCAGGAATCTCTTGACAATACAGAATACAGCAGTAGTACATAAGTAGCCTGGAAATAAAAATGGAATGATCATTTTTCTTCCTGAGATTCAAAAGCTGTTTTTGTGCAAGAGTTTTCAACATATTTTTTTCATCCCATGGTCTTCTTAATACTCTCAACAAATCCCTTCGCCTCTCTTGATCTTCATTTTCCTCATTTAAAGAATGAAGGGGTTAGTTTAGTTACCAAAGTAGTAATTTTAACTTTTAACTTTAGATTTCTGTAACTGGAGAGGTTTTTTCATTTTCTTTTCTTTTTAAATATTTGTTTCTCTATAATTACATGTAAAAGCAGTGTTTTTTTGAAGTTTATTTGTTTTGAGTTCTAGATTCTAACCCACCCTCCTACCCTGTATGTTCCTTCCTGAGACAGTAGATAATGTGATATAGGCTATACAATGTAAAATTTATTTCCATATGAATCATTTTGCATAAGAAAACTTGAAAAAGAAAAAAATTTCTTTTGAAAAGAAGGAAGGAAGGAGAAAAAATAGTAAGCTTCAGTTTATATTCAGATGGCATCAGTTCTTTCTCTGGAGGTGGATAGCATTTTTCCTCATAAATCGTTTTAGATTCTCTTGAATCATTTATTGCTGAGAATAGCTGAGTTATTCAGTTGTTCATCATACAGTATTGCTGTTATGTGTACAATGTTTTGTTGGTTCTACTTACTTCACTCTGCATCTGTTCATGTAAGTCTTTAGAGAAATTTCTGAAATCACAACTTTTTTTTTTCTTTTTGGAGAGCAGTTGGGGTTAAGTGACTTGCCCAGAGTCACACAGGTGTCTGAGGCTGGATTTGAACTCAGATCTTCCTGACTTAAGGGCCGGTGCCCTATTCACCACACCACCTAGCTGCCCCTGAAATCACAACTTCTTAAGCCATTCATCAATTGATGGGCATCTCCACAATTTTCAATTCTAAGCCACCACAAAAAGAGCTGCTATAAATACCCTTTTACAAATAGGTCCCTTTCTTCTCACCCTCTCACCTCTGCTGTTTTAGTCTCCTTGGGATACAGACCTAGTAATAGTATTGTTGGATCAAAAGGTATGCATAGTTTTATAGTCCTTTGGGCATAGTTCCAAATTGTTCTCCAGAATAGTTGGATCAGTTTACAATTCCACTAGCAGTGCATTTAGTTTCCCTCCTTTCCTTTTCTGTCATATTAGTCAATTTGATAGGTGTGAAGTGGTACCTCAGAGTTGTTTTAATTTGTAGTTCTCTAATCAATAGTGATTTAAAGCATTTTTATATGACTGCAAATAATTTTGATTTCTTTGAAAACTGCCTGTTCATATCCTTTGACCATTTATCAATTGGGGAATGACATGTATTCTTCTAATTTTAACTCAATTCTCTAAATATTTGGAAAATGAGGCCTTTATGAGAGATACTTATGGTAAAAAATTTTTCTCAGGTTTCTGCTTCTAATTTTGGTTGCATTAGTTTGTGTAAAACCTTTTTTAATATATCAAAATTATCCATTTTACATTTCATAATGTTCTCTGTCTCTTGTTTGGTCCTAAATTCTTCCCTTATTCATAAATCTGATAAGTAATTATTCCTTGCTTTCCTAATTTACTCATAGTGTCGCCCTTTATGTCTAAATCACATACCCATTTTGACCTTATCTTGGTATATGGTGTGAGATGTTGGTCTGTACCTAGTTTCTGCCATACTGTTTTCCAGTTTTCCCAGCAATTTTTGTGAAATAGTCCCAAAAGCTTAGATCTTTGGATTTATCAAACACTAGATTACTGTGATCATTTACTACAATGTATTGTGTACCTAGTCTGTTCCACTGATCCACCATTCTGTTTCTTAATGAGTACCAGATTGTTTTGATTACTAATTTTTGATACAATTTGAGATATGGTATGGCTAGACTGTACTTCCACTTTTTTTTCATTGATTCCCTTGATATTTTTTGACTTTTTGTTCTTCCAGATGAATTCTATTATTATTTTTTTTTCTAGCTCTATAAAATAACTTTTGGTAGTTTGATTGGTATGGCACTGAATAAGTAGATTAATTTAGGTAGAATTATCATTTTTATTATATTGACCTGGCCTACCCATGAGCAGTTAATATTTTTCCAATTTTTAGATTTGATTTTATTTGTTGTGAAAGGTGTTTTGCAATTGTGTTCTTGTAGTTCCTGGGTTTGTCTTGACAGGTAGACTCCCAAGTATTTCTTATTGTTTAAATTATTTTAAATGGAATTTTTCCTTCCCTTGCTGCTGGACTTTGCTAAAGTTGTTAATTATTTCAAGTAGCTTTTTATTTGATTCTCTAGAATTCTGCAAGTATGAGCATCATATCATCTGCAAAGAGCGATAGTTTTGTTTCCTTTTTGCCTTATCTAATTACTTCAATTACTTTTCCTTCTCTTATTACTGTAGTAGGGTACTGAATAAAAGTGGTGATAATAGGCATCCTTGCTTTACCCCTGATCTTATTGGGAAGGCTTCTAGTATATTCTCTAGTGTTTTGTTTTTTTTAAATAAGAGTGGGTGTTCTGTTTTCTGCATCTTTTGAGAGTTTTTTTTCCCAAAGGGAAAGATTTTAAAATAGGAATTGTACATAAAATGCCAAACTAATTTTTATTTTATTTTTTTTGTTTATTTAGTATTTTATTTTTCCTGTTGCATGTAAAACCAGTTTTTAACATTCAGGTATTCTCCCTTCCTCTCTCCACAGCCTCCCCCCCATCATTTAGAAGGCAAGCAATTTGATAAGATTATACATGTGTAGTCTTGTAAAACATTTCCATAATATATACTAATTTTTAAGTAGAGATATTTGATTATTTTATTTCTTTTTTGCTTTTGAGATTATAGAAAACAAGATCCTAAATTTGCTGCATTGGAGAAGGCAGGGAAATGGAAATTTATTATAATTCAACAAATACTTAGTAAGTACCTAGTAAGCTTTGTGTTAAGCAGTGGAGATACAGATATAAAAACCTAGCACTGTCTCAGCTATCAAGGAGTTCAAAATTGAATTTGGAAGCAGTACATGTCCTCAAATAAATATGCTATAATAAGGTAGAATGCAAGAACGGAAATGGAGAGATCTAGACATGAACCTGTGGAAAAATTTGAGGAGTTTGAAAACTTGTTAGTCAACAAGCATTTATTAAGCATTTGCTATAAGTTTCGTGCTTTGAAATGCTGGAAATAGAAAGAAAGACAAAAGTATGTCACATGTTCTGTTGGAGGAAGCAGAGTGAAAATGATGCTACACAGACAAGCTATATACAATATAAATGAGAGGTAATTTAAGAGAGAAGGTAGTAGAAAGGGGGTGGGGGGAGATGGGCTGGAGTACAGTGGGAAAGGCCTCTTACATAGGGTGGGATTTGAGGTGAGTCTTGAAGTAAGCCAGGAGAAGGAGGAAGTATGGAGAGAAAAGCGGTCTAGGTATGCAGGACAGCCATTGTAAATGCTAGGAGTTAGGAGATGGATTGTAATATTCAAGGAACAGTAAGTGCTCCAGCATTGCTGGATCATAGAGTTTGTTGAAGGGAGTAAAGTGTAAGAAGACTAGAAACGTAAAAAAAACCCAAATTTTCAAGAGCTTTAAAGCTAATCATTAGTCCTAGAAGTAATGGGGAACTACTGGAGTTTATTGGTTTTGAGGGTGACATGTACAAACTTATGCTTTGAAAAGTACCACATTTAAAAAAAATATAATACCCAGCAAAGTTAAGTATAATCCTGAATGAGAAGAAATGGATAGTTAATGAATTGCCAGACTTTCAGGATTTTGTTTTTAAAAAAAACACACCAAACTACTGAACTTAACAGAAGATTTGACATGTAAGATCTAGACAAAATATAAGGCACATATCAAAGACTAATTACAAGAGACTCAATAAACACAGGCTGTTTATTCTTTATATGAGGAAATATAAAATGTATGTCTAAGATTGTTATTAGTAATTGGGTAGTTCAGAATAATTTTGGGGTAGACCTGAGTATGATAGGAGTCTAAAAAGTAAGACTGTTTAGGAAAAGGTAAAAATAGTAATTAACTTATACAAATGAGATGTGAGAGGAAGAACTGACACAGAGGAATTAGGTGGGAGAGGAAGACTGGTCGCTCAGGAACCTTTCATCAGGAATGGATTTGAGGGAATCATACATACATACATACATACATACATACATACATACATATATACATATATGTATAAAGGGTATAACAGTCTTCTAAATTAAAAAAGAAATAAAAGACTAAGAGGTTAGGGAGGGGGAGAGGATAAAGGAGGGATTTTTAGAGGGGAGGATGAGGAATAGAATAAGGGGGGTGTATAGAAGGGTGTTTAGATTAACAGGAATGGGAGGATAAGGGAGGGATCCTTGGGGTGGGAGTAGGTTAAGTATTAGGGCAAGGTAGCAGGTAGAAGTAAAGTAGAGGAGTCAGGAAGGATAAGAAATAAGAGATACAAACATACAGATCAGGAGTAGAAATTTTCAGGGGGGAAAAGCAGGGTAGTAATCATGGTCTCAGAGAAAATTAAAGCTAAAATAGATTTAATCAAAAGAGAAAAATGGGGAAACTACACTATGTGTCAGCCATATTAATATTGTTTTAGACTATTAAAAGTAACTCTACAGTTTAAGTTAGGAATATTGCTGTGGTGTAGGAAATGATGAGTTGGTGGACTTGAAAAATACGGAAAGACTTGGACTTATGAAGAAAGAGGTTATCCTCTTCCTACCCTCAGAGAAACAGGACAAATTAGTATAGTACAGTCTTAGATAGATACATATGAATGTTTGTACAGGGATGTGCTTGTAGATATATAAGTATGTGTATGTGTCTCTGTGTGTGTGTATCTGTGCTTAATTGTAGTCTTCTTGGGGAAGAGAGAAAAGAAGGGAGAGGAAACGAACAAGATAAAATGTGTACCGCAGAGAACAAAGGAAATTTATAAGGAAGTAAAGAAAAGATGGACAGCTCTGAGCACAATGTGTAGCATTTATTATATAGGCTTTCTTGAAATTGAAATTTATTGTTGTATATTTTGAATCCTCTCTTACATTATGCTGTGCACATGGTAATGCTTTTTTCACCCTTATTTTATACTTAAGTTTCAGTATTTAAGTGTATAATGCTTCTTTTTCTTTTTTTACTGTGTATTCAAGTTTTAGTATTTAAGTTTAAAATTAAAAAAAATATTTTGGGGGAAAAAACTCTTTGGCAGCTGAATCAGAGACTTGAGGCAGAGAGACCAATTGAAAGTCTACTGCAGTAGGCCAGGCAAGAGGTGATGAAAGCCTGAACTAGTATGTTGGCTATTTGAACAGAAAGAAGGGGATGCATATTAATAATGCTGTGGAATTAGAAAGGAGAGTTGACAGTGAACTGGTTAGGTAGATGAGTTCAAGTAAGGCATGACATGGAGGTTGCAAGCCTGTGAGACTAGGAGATGGTATTCTTAGCAATAATAAGGAAATTGTGCAAAGGGGAGTGTTTATAGGGGAAGATAATGACTTCTCTGTTTTTGGACATGTTGACTTTCAGATGCCTCTGGAACATTCAATTTGAGATGTCCAAAAGGAAGTTGGTAGTCCTAGACTGGAACTCTGCATTAAGGCTGGATATTTAAATCTAGGAATCATCTGCATAGAGATGGTAATTGAATCCATAGGAATGGATGAGATCTGGATACCATAAAGGGAAAGAGGAGAGGAAAGAAGGATAAATAAACATTTATCAAGAACCTGCTATGTGCCAGACATTGTGCTAAATGCTTTACAAATAATATCCCATTTGGTGAATGTGGAGCAGTTGACCTTGACAAGAAGGTCCACCTTTTCAGCTGAGATAGGAGTGAAGAAGGAGGTAGTGGGGGAAGACATTTGAGTGATGTAAGATGAGTAGGGAAAAATATGGAACTTATGGAGAATGGCTTCCTTTTTTGAGGGAGGGGTGAAATAGGAGGCCAGGTCCTCAGTTGAGATGCTGGATTGAGGGAGTATTGTGGGAGTCTTGAAGAGGGATAAAAAAGTTCAAAATAACCACTACTGGTTGAATGAGATAGCCTATTGATTAGGGAGCTGTAAAAGACTTCTTTTTTTTTTCAATGCCTTGTTGCATTGAGAACCCAGTTGAGATTAGGTAACAAATTTGTGTTCTCAGTCATTTGTGTGTGTTCTTTCTATTCTGTTCAGCAGTGTGTGAATAGGAGTGATGGAGGTAGATGGTGAGAGTAATACAAAATTGGGGTTTGGCAAGGTGTGATTGGTAATAAGAGAAGAAGGTGAGGGTTTTCAGTGTAGAGGATAGTATAGAGTTGAACCAGTTCACCAGAGGTCTAAACTAAGAAGGGAGAAGAGTGTAGGCTAGTGTATGGATGATGACCTGCAAGAAAAACCAAAGGAATAGAGGGAATTGAAGTAATGGTGAGGATGAAGAACAAAGTTTGGGATCATAAAACACATGGTAAAATGTAATAACAGATTATAATCATATAAAGGAGTTTCACAGTTTGTGAACATGGAGGTTGAGCCCTTACAAGCTATGCTTTACTAAGATCAAGTCCATCTTTGTGTGTAACTGAGGCAAAGTGAAGGAGTAATAGGAATTGAAAATATTGAGGAATTGGGAAATTTAGGTATTTGAGGGAATATCCATATGTATGGTGGCAGGGGAGAGAAAAGTCTCTGAACCCAACACTAAACACATTGAGGAAGGAGGGAGAATGCCCTGGGTGTGGTCTAGTGGCCACCAGAATCTGGATTAGGTGATAAATTTTAATAGCTTTCGAAGGAAGAGAAGTTTGTTGAGTGATGGTGATAGAAAGTATGAACGTGGCAATGAAGAGTAAAGACTATTTTGAATTCATCACTAGAGAGCACAGTTTATATTAATGCTTGACTTGTTTTGCTGGATTGTATTTATTATGAGAGAGGGCTGATTCCTGTTTGGGGATGAATTAATGGAAAAATAAAAAAATACACCAAAAAACTGAAGTTCAGAAGAATGCACAGTCAGCAATTTTGTTAAATCAATTTTGCATCTAACAGAAATTTGTGATTTTGTATATAATTTTCTTTTCTCTTTGTATTGGAATGTTTATGTTAATTGATGACAGTTCATAATACATAAAAATTAACTAAAAGTACAAATTAATAAACTCATATATACACATATATGTCAAAATATAATTATATATTTGATATATATATCAAAATGTTTCAAAGGAATTTTAGTTAGCTTTGGAAACCAGCAGGTATAATTTGTTAGTCTCCAAGGCTCAACAGATGTGGTTTTGATGTTCTGATCTTCTGATAAGGATGGGAGATTTAATAAAATAGGGAAGAGACATCATACTTATATGGTTTTCCTCCTTTCTTTTTGGCAGCTCCTTCTTTGTCTTACTGGCTTTTAATTTTCTTCCCTAATATTGAAAATCTGTCATTGGCTCCTTTTTCTCCTTAGTCTCTCCTTCAGAGATGAGGAAAGCTTCAGCTATAAACGCACGATTAGATTTAGTCATGAAGTTGACTCCTAAATTTATTGCTCTAGTCTTGACTTGTCTTTGAGTTCCCAGTCCACCTCTCTAGCTGCCTATAAGATTTTTATCTCTGGATGTCCTGCCAGCATCTTAAAGCCAACATGTATAGAACCAAGCTTATTTAATTTTACTACTCTTCTTCCACCTTCACTGTTTCTGTCTGTGTTAGAAATGTGACACTTTGCTCTCTTTCATTTTTCATATCCATTGAGATACCAGACCTTTCTAGTTCTGCCTTTCACATATGTGTCTTCTTCTCTATTCTTATTTCTGTCACCCTGGTTCAGTCTTTCATTATCACCTGCCTTTTCTGTTGTAATAGCTTACTAACAAGTCTTCCTAAAAAGTATTTCTTTGTCATGCCATTTGTCTGTTAAAAATCTTCAGTGGCCTCTTACTGCTTTCCAGGTAAAATTTAGACTTCTTGTCCTGGCATTTGGTGCCTTACACAATCTTTTGTCAATCCATCATTCCAGCCTTATCTTTTATGACTTCTTTTAGTGTAAGGGAAGAAGGTATGAAGAGGCAAATAAGTGGTTCAGTGAATAGAACAATGGACCTGGAGTTAGAAAGCTTAATCAGTCATTTTTCAGTTGTGTCCAACTCTTCATGACCCCATTTGACATTTTCTTGGTGAAGATCTTAGAGTGGTTTGCCATTTCCGTCTCCTTTGGAGTTAGGAAGATCTGAGTTTAAATCCACCCTCAGATACTAATAGTGTGACCCAGGGCAAGTCATTAACTTCTATTGGCCTCAGTTTCCTCATCTATAAAATGGACATAATAGTACCTACCTTCTGAGGTTGTTAGGTTCAAATGAGGTATTTTTAAAGCTTTTCACAGAGCACCATATAAATTGTTAGGTGTTACTATGAACTCTATGCCAGTGGTTATCAACCTGTGGGTCGTGACCCCTTTGGGGGTCGAACGACCCTTTCACAGGGGTTACAGGGGTCGCCTAAGACCATCAGAAAACACATATTTCCAATGGTCTTAGGAACTGAGACACCACATTCTATCCATCTCCAGGCGGGTCCGCCCACATGCAGACATGCCCACATATGAGTATCAAAGGGTCGCAGCATTGGGAAGGTTGAGAACCACTACTCTACGCCCTTCAGCCCTCCTCCATTCCTACCTAATATTCCCTGCCCTTTCCTCCCTCTACTCATGTTCTTTGTTATATTTGGAATGCCCTACATCTTCATTTTTGCCTGTTGAATTTGCACCCTTTCTCTAAAACCCAGCGTGTATGTTACTTCTGCCACTAGGCCTTCCCAAGTGTCCATAGTTGATAACAACTTTCATCTTCAGAAATCACGTAACACTTTGTTTTTCAACTCTTTTCATATAATATTGTATATTATCTATGTTTGGACCTTATTTACTTAGTAATCAGCAAGCTTGATGAAAGCAGGAACCATATCTTATTTTAATTTTGTATTTCCCCCATGCCTAACACAATTAACAATTAATAAATGTTTAGTGAATAGAAAAATAAATGTCAGTCTCCATAATATAGACATAGTCTATAATATAGAAGTATCAGCATGAATACCTTCTACTAGTTTGCCAGTCATTGGTAAATAAAAGTTTGTTCAGGGACTTTAGTCCTTTACACTCTATTATCCAGCCACGTCTTGATTTAAAGTTTTTATTCTATTTTATATTATTGTTTTCTGATTGAAAGCTCATAGAGGGCTCACGCAATGTTTTTGTAACTATAGTGTCTTGCATAGGACCATGTTTATATGGGCGTTTGCTAAAAAAAATTTTTATGATAATGAATCATTTTGTCAGATTTGTATTTTTCCCCTATAGCTGCCCTAAATGAAAGGTTACTTAACAAGCTTTGAATTTGCTATATTTTTTCAAAATATTTTTATCTTAGAATGGAGCAGGTTCATCAGGAGCTAGAGGAAGTAAAGTTGGACACAATAATGCACAGTGGGTAAGTATAATATCCATTTAATATCTTAATGAACATTATCACTAACTAAACAGAACTGAACAATGAATAAGGAAAATATTGATAAGAAGTAATAAATGGACATAGGCCAATTTGTATGAACTCTGAAAATATAACTACGTTTGCAAGAAAACCAGCAAATGTGATGGAGCATATTTCAGACTCAGTGTCCAGATTTGGGATGTATTCTTACCTAATTTTTCGTAAGTGAATTTCGTGGTGCCAGGTTTGCCATTTCTGAATGCACATATCCTAGTAGTGTGCATCAGTGATATGACAAGACATTTCAGTGTTAATAACACAATTCGATCTTTGACTCCTTTGCTACCAGTGAGGAAGAAGACTTTTAGATTACAACTGGGCTTTTAGGTCACCAAGCAGTTATCAGATACTGATAAATTCTGGGTTACTGCCGACACCAGCTAGAACCAAATTGCTGTTTAAGTGGTAAGAGTCCAGGCATTCCATTACCAAACTCCTCACCCAGTGTAGTCTACACACACACACATACACACACACACACACACACACACACACACACACACACACACACACACACACACACTCTCTTTTAGTTATCTAACATAGCAATTTATTTTATCATAGGGACTTTTCTAGGATTTTTTTTGGAAAAGAGGAACACGATATACTAGATATTTAGTAATCTAATCTCAGCTACATAGAGCCATATAATTAAGTAGAACGCTAAACATGTAATCTACTCTCCCCTTGAAGCAAAATGGAATATAACAAAACTTTGTCCATTCTTTGTGGTAAGTTTGATGCTCATCAACCTATCTAAGCCGTAGGCACTTGAGAGCTACCAAATAATTTTTTTTAATTTTAAAAATTTGGATATGCATTTCTTAATATAAAATTTTCAAGCTCTTGAGAGCCCACATGAATATACTGAAGTAGTATGTTTAAAAATAAAAAAGTTTTAATAGCTGCCATGTTATTATGAGAGAATTTGGTTGACTTTATTGATAGTATCTGTAATTTATAGCCATCAAAAAGATTTTTGTAAGACAAGAGCTAACATGGGATTTGAACTAGGTTGGGATCATAGGGGAAAGGAGGGAATTTATGCAAGAGATAAGGATAGAATTGATGGGACTTGGCAGTTGATTGGATTAAGAGGAGGGAAGAGTAAAACATGACTCCAAGATTTAGCTCTTTGGTGACTGAGAAAATGATGTTTCCTCTTGTCAGCAGAAATATTGGCAGGTTTGTAAGAAAATGAGGAGTTCACTTTTAAACATGTTGAACTTGAGATATTGGGAGAACATCCAGGTAGTGCTATAAATTAGGACTTTAGAGATTTAGGACTGGGGCAGAACTGTATAGTGGGAAGAACACTAGATTGGTAGTCAGAGAACATGGGTTTGAATTCTAGTTCTGCCTATATGACTTATGCTTTCTGGGGCTTGGTTTCCTCATCTATAAAATGATAGGATTAGACTAGGTAATATCTAAGCTGTCTTTTAATTCAAAATCTGTGATCTTAAGATGTCCTGGAGGTCAAAGGAGAGATTGCAGAGCTTGAGATAAAGATGTGTGGAAGTCAGCAAAGTATAGTGTCATCAAAGTCTTATTTATTTATAGTTTTTAGTTATTAAAGCTTAAAATGCACTAAGACTTTTGGGACACCCTATAATCATGATAGTTGAGGCCATGAGAGTGAATGGGGTCATCATGAAGAGAAGGGTAGAGAAAGAAGAGAAGCCCTAGCACAAAACTTCAGATGCCACCCACACCCAGGGACTTGGAGGAGCAGAAGGATTCAGTAAAAAGGAATGGGAAAGATTGATCAGAGATGTTCGAGGTTGACCAAAAAAAGAACTGTATTCACTGATGTGGGTGGAGGGGAGAGTATGCAGGTCGAGGGGGTGGATGGATAGTGGCTTATGTTACAGAAAAGTCAAAGACTTTGAAAACTCAAAAAACATTTTTAGGTGATCTGTTTTCTCACTCATTAGAGAGGCCCAGTTTCTTCCTTGGCTACATTTGTCTTATAATTGTGGATCAAAATAAACAAATAAAAATAACCTCTTTTGTCACAGAGGCAGCCATTCCCCTTCTCCATCTATCCTCCCTACCCTTCACTTTTATCAGAGCAGGTAGATGAGATGTCCTGGTCACGTATCATACTTTCCTAAGGTATGGTAACTTGTTGACCCCCAGTTCAAAAGAAATGCATCACACCTAGGGAGCTGGAAATAGACATTGATGGGGTAGTACTCTTGCTGAGAATCTTTGCCTTGCTTCTGGTAAAGAACATAAGAACTGTCACCTGTGCTAAGTCAGTGTTGGTAGTTTAAGTTAATTTAAGCAACTTCGTGGCTATAAGAAGCAATTTTTAAAAATATGTTTTTATTTATTTCATTAAATATTAACCAATTACATATAAAAAAATTAACATTTTTAAAAAATGTGAGTTCTACATTCTCTCTTCTGCCCCTTTCCCACTACTTGAGAAGGCAGACATCAATTATGCATGTAAAATCATGCAAAATATTTCTCTAAAAGCCATGTTGCAAGAGAAAAAAGTATGCTTCAGTATGCACTCAGACTTCATCAGTTCTCTCTCTCTGGGTATGGTCCTTTATGGGTCCTTCATCATGGATCCTATCTTGGATCAGTGACGCGATGAGAGTGAGTCTTTCACAGTTTATTATTGCTACAATATTACTGTTAATGTGTACAATGTTCTCCTGGTTCTGTTCACTTCACTTTGCTTAAGTTCATAATAAATCTTTTCAGGCTTAAGAAATTATTTTTACTTATTTCTTTGGTAAATTGGATGAAGCCCAACTCTTTCTTGAGTCGCTGAAGCATTTTGGCACTAAGAACTAGTATTTGGAGAATCTTCATGAAGTTGGAATGAGGCTAGTTACCAGGTTCAACCAGGAAAACAAATAAGACATAATAGACTTGTCTCAGTAAGCACGAGGTTAGTTTAGAGCAGTGGTTCTCAACCTGTGGGTTGCGACCCTTTTGGGGGTCAAACCACCCTTTCACAGGGGTCACAGGGGTCACCTAAGACCATTGGAAAACACATATTTTCGATGGTCTTAGGAACCGAGACGCGGCTCTGTCTCTGAGCAGGTCTGCCCACATACGTATACGCCCACATACAAGTATTAAAGGGTCTCAGCATTAGGAAGGTTGAGAACCACTGACTTAGAGTAAGGGGTGTTATGGATACTAAATCTGTAGCCTATGGTATATACAAAGGGAGATCATGGCAAACACAGGTAACACATGAATAGGAAGCAGGGTATAGGGAGTGGGGTTTAGAGGATCATGAATAACTCAAGCAAGGGCATAGGAGTGGGAAAATACAGAACAGATACTGGAAGTTGCGTGTTGTTTTCTCATAGTTTATCTCAGTTTTTTTCATGTGTTTTATTGAACGTTTCTGTTACATATACTTTTATATTTCCTTGTTGTCTCCCCCGTTAGGATATCAGAATATTGTGAAGGGAGATTGTTTGATTCTTTGTACTTTTAGCACATAGTAGAAATTTAATAAATACTTGTAGATGGAATTCTATTTTCCCTAGCCCCAGACTCTTGTTTCGTAGCCTTCGATTGCATTTTTCAAGATATTGAAAGTTATGGTATTTGAGAATAGGGGAGAAAGATGATACATAGATCAAGCTTTGCAAGAAAGACAATTAAAAAAAATATATATATATATACTGTATATCCATATTTAGGACTTAGATATACACATTGATTTTATGAAGGTAGTTCAACATGAAAATCCATCCTTCTCAACCCTATTCCATCCAGTTACAGCTGTTAATCTTGTCTGCAAAGATAGCAGGGAAGATTTTGTCAAATGCTTTGCTAAAATCTAACTCAGTTTTGTCTAGATCATTCTCTTGATCTATCCAGGAACGGTGTCAACAAAGTAGAAGAAATTAGTCTGGCATGACCTGTTCTTGTCGAAGCCATTTGGACTCTTTATCATAACCTTCTCTCCCCACCCCCATACCCCCTTTTAAAGAGATTGGTTAATTGTTCATTTAATTATACATTCTCTAATTTTGCCAGGAATCCAAATTAAATGGTTATGATAGAGAAATTTGAATGTGAATTAAAGAAGATAAAAATAAAAAGTCCCATGAGAATGTACTATCAATGATCTCTTGGCTACCAGGAGAATATGGATGAAACTTTCTTAACATTATAAAACTGACAGAAACATGATATGCTAGTGATGGTGAATTTCAACTATCCACACAGTTGCTTTAAGGTTCGTTTTGCTCAAAGTGGAAAGTACAATACATTTTTAACATTTGGCTGACAATTCACTTCTAGAATATGAAGCGTTGAGTGAAGGAAAGTGCTACTATAAATCAGATTCTAAATGTTGTGGAAAAACAGGATTGTAATGTAAAGTTATAGAGAACCTTGGGGGAAAGTGACCATGTTATGTTTTTTAAAAATTAATTTAAAATTTTTAATTAACAGGCATTTATTTTCTTTCCTTTCCATATCTCTTACTAGAAAATAAAAGTAAAATCATTGTAAAAGGAAAAATATGCATTGTCAAGTAAAGCAAATTCTTATATTAGCCATGTCCAGAAATCTGTGTGTCATTCTGCATATTTAGTCCATCACCCCTCTGTTAGGTGGTAGGTAGCATTTTTCATCATTGGTCCTCTGAGATCATGTTTAATCATTTCATGTGACCATATTATCTTAGAATTAAAAATAACCATGAAAAGGAATTCTGACATAGACATAAGAGCATATAAAATGTTCAAGAGGGATGTACCTGCTGATCTTTCTGAGGAAAGACACAGTGGGAAATGCAGTTGATGTTAAAAACAAAAGGGTATGAAAATGTATTTAAAAGAAAGATAGATATGTTCTAGCCAGAGATTCTAAAAAAAGGGAAAAGGGATTTAAAGGCTTTTTAAAAAATTCTGACTCTACAATAACAAATTATTTCAATGAGAGAAAAAGGAAGAGACGCCAAGGAGCCCAGTATGACAAACTCAAAAAGAGCATGTATAGAATAAGGAAAGAGATTCAACCAAAAATGAATGCCAAACAATGGCACAGTCCTAATAAGTGTAGTATGGGGAGGCCTAAAACCCAGAGTGAAATGAAACTTTCTGATTTCCTCTCTTAGAATGTATTCTAACAAAGGGTGGATTATGGATTCCTGCATTTGGTAGAATAGGTAGCTTCTAAGTTTTTTTTCCAAATTTAAAATTCTGTGATTTCTTATTGGCTGACAATTTCCTGTAGAACCTCAGACTATTTAACAGACATAAATTCCTAGACATTTCTAAAATACAGGTAAATGTGCATCTCATTGAAATATGCCATGTAGCCTAATAAATCCTTAATTTTATTATCTTCATACTGCTAGATAAAGACATATACCATCTAATGCTGTCATTTCTTCTTCCAGTAGAGGGCTCTGTTGTCCTTGTAAAAGAGTATTTTGAAAAATGCTTGAAAAATTAAAAGTAATTGTAGACTGATCAGGTCAGAGACAACGTCTTGGTCACAGCCTTTTGCACAGAAAATACAGACAATAGTGAAAACCTTTGGCATACTATGGGATATAAAATCTTTTGATAAGAAGGTACAGGCAATTAAATGACCAGTTTTGAGAAGGCATTCATCCCAGATAACTCATTTTAAGTTGGAAGATCTGGTCTGCTTTTGCCTTTTTCTTTCTTCTCTTGGGAAAAAATATTCTTTAGTGTGAGATTAATATGTATATCTAAGTGTCTTATAACCAAGTGAAGTGAAAATGTGAAATTAAAACGGAATTTTTTTTTGTTTCCCTAAACAGCGTGCAGTTAAGAAATTTCTTAAGCTAGTATCAATCCAAGATATGCCAGTATTTCTTATTGATCCTTTGGTTCTGGAAGCAATTAATAAAGATTTTGAACAGGTTAAAAACTCTTCTTATGGCAGTGTCTCAGAATGCAAGTATTTATGTGCAAAAAGAGACTTCACTACATTTGCACTACTGGACCATCTATTGAAAAATGAGGTAAGGTGATTTACTTTAGATAGTTGGCTGTGTACATTTTTTGTGTCTTTCATAACAGCAGGCTATGTCAGGTTAACTAGAATATATTATGTACCTATTATCTGTCAGGCACTGTGGTAAATGCTGGGGATACAAAGAAAGCTCTTTGAGGGGTTCATGGTCTTAATAGTGGAAACAATATGGAAACAATTATGTACAAACAAGATATAGCAGAATAAATTGGAAATTGTTAGAAGAAGGAAGGCATTAGCATTAAGGTAAAGGAGTAATCTGAAAATAGCTCTGGAGAACAAAGAATAAATGAGCTTACATTCCTGGCCCCATCAATTGGAGGAAGGGGGAGGAGTGGCTTCCATTGGAGAGTTGCAAGGGATGTAGTATACTTGGAGGAAGCTGTGTTTCAGTTAAGGCAAGATAGTGGAAAGAGCATTGGTTGAATGTAGGAGCTTTTGTTGAGAAAGTAGTATAGGGTCTTAGAATGGACTAGGAGGGAGATAGGACACCTGGTTGAGATGGCCACTGTGAGGTTGCCAGCTGCTCACAATGAAGTGAGGATTTAGAAGGCATTGCTGATGACATATTCCTTCAGGTAAAGTGATGGGAATAAATAACTGGCAGATTCAAAAAACTAGTATAATGAAAAGTAGATTTAGAAGAATGTGTTTTCAGTATGAGAGAGAGATTACTTAGTTGGCAGAGCTTAAACAGAAGAGTAAATGGACTAAATGTAATTTAATAACAAAATAATCACATTTATATAAGGTGTAAAGTAAGTTTGATACCTTCTAAATTTGACCAAAAAGTGTATTCATTCTCCAAGGTCTGTGAATACAAATCAGGGCTAGAAGACTTCTGAAATGACAAGAGAACCAAATCTATGCTTTAAGAATGTGCCTGTTTCTGTTCTCTGGATACTTAAAACAGACAGTATTCAACTACTATTCTTTACCTTTATTCATTTTGTAATAGTCAAAGTTTGAGGAGAATTTCAAACAAGTCGGTAAACATTTCTTATGTGCCTACTCTGTACCAGGCACTATGCTTAGCACTGATGATACAAAGAAAGTAAAAGACATTCCCTTCTGTCAAGGAGTTCATAGTCTCATGGGGAGACAGCAGGCAAACAACTGTGTACCATAAAGCCATATGTAAGCCGTCAACAGTGGGAGGACACTGGAATTGAGATAGGGAAAAAAGGTAGCTGTGGAAAAGGGAGATAGTTTTGTAGTAGGCCTTATTTAAGATGTTATATTAGATGAGAAGAAAAGGACAAATTCCATAGTAGGTAGTTTCTATAGGAATGGAGTTAAGTTGAAATAAATTGAAAATTTAGAGGTAATATTTTGCCAGTATTACAAGGCAGGGCATATAATTAGCACCAAGAGGTTTGGGGAGGAAAGCAGTATGTGGTATACAAGGGTGAAGCCAAAATATTTAGATAGGCATAGGATAATTCAGCTTTAAAAAGCAGTTATTAAGCACCTACCATATTCAAGGCACTTTGCAAAGTACTAGAGATACAAAGACAAAAGTGAAACAGCTCTTGCTCCCAAAGAATTTACATTCTCCTGGAACATAGAATTACTACTGTGTTTTCTAGAAGTGGTGTTGAGAGAAGCTGAGTGGTGTAGTGAACAGAACAAGAGTCCTGACATTTTATCTTGTTTCTGCTCCTTACGAGCTCTGTGACTTTTTAAAGCAAGTCACTTAACCACTCTGATCTCCAGCTTTTCATCTGTAGTAAACAGCAGATGACATAGTAATAATAAGAGTGAGGAGCTAAACTCACAAGACTATTGTGAGGTAAGCTTTAAATCGCTATAGAAATGTGAATTGTCATGATTGTCAGTTATACTAACACCTACTTTTATATGCCAATTATGCTCCTATCTACCTGTTCTTTCTCTTTTTTTCCTACTCCTTCCCCACCCCCCAATTAAGAAAGTAAGAAAAAATAAGACTTTTTACCAACATACATAGTCAAGCCAAACAAATGCCTATGTTGGCCATGTCTAAAAAAACAAACAAAAAAAAATAAGCCTGTCTTCACTCTGAGTCCATGTCCTCCCTCTGGAGGAGGTTCTGATCAGTTGGGGGGGGGGGGTTTAAGTGAGGGTGGGGGGCACTCCAGACCTGTGATTTTATTGGTGTAGAGCAGTGGTTCTCAACCTTCCTAATGCCACGACCCTTCAATACAGTTCCTCATGTTGTGGTGACCCCCAACCATGAAATTATTTTCGTTGCTACTTCATAACTGTAATTTTGCTACTGTTATGAATTGTAATGTAAATATCTGATATGCAGGATGTATTTTCATTGTTACAAATTGAACATAACCCACAGGTTGAGAACCACTGGTATACAGAGATTCTTGAGGAATATGCTTCTGCTGATGCAGATTGTCAGTTGTACTAACTGTATAACTGTTCTTCAGCTCACAGTATTAGAGGGTTGCTTAGGGCACTGAGAGATTAAGTGAGTTGCCCAAAGTCACAGAGCTAGGATGTATTGAAGATGGGTCTTATAGCTCCATTGTCATGATTCCAGTGTCCACTGTCTGGTCTCTTTGCACCATTATTGCTTTGAGCACACTTTCACTGTATGTAATTATGTTGGGAAAGATAAATTGTCCTACAACATATTAAGATCCATGTAATAAATTCTCCTATAATGGTATTCTGTTACAGTAACAAATTGTAATATAAGTGTTCTCATGCAAGGGCTGCTTCTTTGAAGTGCTACAGGAATGTAAAGTTATTAATAACTGAATTTAGACCAACAGCTTTTACTTTAAGTATTACTAGTGAGAAGTCTATTAACGTTTATTTTATTTATACTTTCTGGTGAATTCTGAGAATGAATAGTCAATCAGCAAGTATTTGTCAGATGCCTACTTATTATGTGAATTGGAGATACTAATGCGAAATCAAGACAGTCTCTGCCCTGAAAGAGCTTACATTTTGGTGGAAAAATACCACAGTATTATTGTGAATGCAAGCTATATGGAAAGGAGTGATTCAGGGACAGATCATATCAACTGGGAAAACCGTGAAAGGCATCTTTAAAGATGTGTCACTTGAGTTGTACCTTGAAAGAACTGGGGCAGGGTGGGGGCTAGGGGGTGTGGGTTCAGGACACAACAGGAAGAATATTTCAGGCATGGGGAAAAGTAAAAGAAAAAGTAGGTCATTTTGGCAGGACCATAGTATCCATGAGGGAAAAATCACATGTAATTAACCTGGAAAGGTAGGTTGGAGCCAGATTATAGAACATTTTAAAGGTCAAAAAGAGGAGTTTGGGGGCAGCTAGGTGGCTCAATGAATAGAGCACTGGCCTTAGAGTCAGGAGGACCTGAGTTCAAATGCGGCCTTAGACACTTAACACAAAAACTAGCTGTGTGACCTTGGGCAAGTCACTTAACCCCAGTTGCCCTCCAAAAAATAAAAAACAAACAAAGAAAAAAAAACAAAAAGAGGAGTTTGAATTTTATTCTAGAGATAGTAGGGAATTGCTGAAGCTCTTTGATTGAAGCAGCATGTTCAGATTTGAGTTTTAGGAATATCATTTTGGTAGCTGTGTAGAGAGTGGATTGCAGAGGAGATAGACCAGATGCAACTCCTTACACCCCTTCTTCCTCATTCCTCATGCACTCTGTAATCCAGTGATACTGGCTTCCTTGTTACTCCTAGTACATCATACATGTTTTCCCCATAGCAGGCATTTTTACTGGCTGCCCCCCATGCTTGGAACTTTTTCTGTTGTCTCTGCCTCCTGGCTTCCCTCATGTCTCACCTGAAGTCCCACCTTCTGTTAAAAGTCTTTCCCAGTCCTCCTTATTCTTGGTGCCTTTCCTCTGAAATTATATCTAATTTACCTTGTATATCACCTATTTGCATGTTTTCTTCCTCATTAAATTGTGAGCCCCTTCAGAGAAGGCACTGGTTTTTGCCCTTTTTTGTAATCTCAGCACTTATTAATCCCTGGTACATAGTAGACACTTAATAAATGTTTGTTGACTAACTCATTAATTAGGAGATTGTAATAGTACACAAGTGAGACTTGTTGAGGGTCTGAAATTAGAGGTATTACGGTGCAGATTGACAAAAGGAGATTGAAGTGAGAAATGTTGAAGAAGGATAGACCTGATTTGGCAACTGATTATTATTGAGAGTAAAGAACCAAGGATAACTCCTTGGTTTCATGCTTGGGTAACTAGAATAATGATTGACATAAATAGGAAATTAGGAGGAGAAGGGGAGAAAAGAGTTTGGTTTTGGACATGGTGAGTTTGAGATGCCTGGGGGAGATATAAGTAGTATCCAACATTTAATTGTGGAGGTGGGACAGAGCTTGGGAGAGATATGAAGGTTAGACATCTAGATTTGGTAGTTATTCCATGGAGATGGTTCATGGGAGCTGATGAGAATACCATGAACCAAATGTAGAGAAAGTAAAGGAGAAGGTTCAGAATGTAGCCCCAGGAGTACACCCATGAATTGAAAGCAGGGCATGCGAAGGACGCAGAAGGATTGATTAGTCTGGCTGATAGGAATTATAGGTAAAAAGTCATAAAGAGATGAACTCAGACTTTAGGTCAGGAAAAACTTTCTTATAATTAGAGTTATCCAAAAATAGAATGGGCAACCTTGAAAGGTATTGGGCTCTGCCTTACTGGAAGTTTTTAGGTGAAAGCTAGAGCCAGTGCTTCTTAAACTGTGGGTCTCAATTCTGTTTAAGGAGTGCTGAAGAGCTTGAGAGTGGGAAAAATTTAAGAAGCCCTGGGCTAAACAACCACTTCTTAGTTTTATTATAATAGGGACTCCTTTTGAATTTTGGGTGGGTTTGGATGGCCATTGAGGTCTCTTTCAATTCTCAAAATCTGTGATCCTGTTAACAAAACCCAGAAAATAGAAATTAGACAAAAGAAAGGAGTGGTCAGTGGTGTCAAATAATATATAGGATTCAGGAAAGATCATTGGGATTAGTAATAGAGAGATCATTAGTGACCATGAAGAGAGTAATTTTAGTCAGGTAGTGGGAAGGAATTGCATAATAAGTAGGAAATAAGAAAATGGAGGCAGTGAATGTAGATTGTGACCTCCA
>CM053583.1:338654006-338700955 GCA_028627135.1 Pseudochirops cupreus
CATTTGCTTCCATTTGCTCTACTCTAATTTTGAAGGAGTTATTCTCTTCAGAATGCTTTTCAGATTCTTTTTCTATCTGGCAAAGTTGACTTTTTAAGGCATTCTTCTCCTCATTGGCTTTTTGGGCCTCTTTTGTCATTTGAGTTAATCTATTTTTTAATGTGTTAATTTCTTTATTCAGGTTGTTGACTTTCTTTTCATGATTTTCTTGCATCATTCTCATTTCTCTTCCCAATTTTTCTTCCACTACTCTTATTTGGTTTTCAAAATCCTTCTTCAGCTGATCTCTAGCTTTTAGACAATCTTCATGTTTCTTGGAAACTTTTGGTGCGTGAGTTCTGACTGTGTTGTCTTCCTCCTGTTCCCTGCTTTGATCCTTCTTTTTCCCAAAGAAAGAATCTAGGGTTTGGTTGCTGTTCTTACTTTACTTCCTATGCTTATTCATGGCTGGCCAATCAGAGATTTTTTAGCTCTGTGGAACTCTGCTTCCAGAGGGGAAAGCTCTGTCCCAAATCACTGGGGTTTTCCCAGCTGCCGGAGCTTTTAGGAGGCTTCTGGGGTCCTTCACTGCTCTGGCCCACTGAAAAGAGACCCCAGAACCACCACCCAAGAACGCGATCCGGATCCAGGCTGCTCAGCGTGAGAGCACTTGGCCTCTGAACAATCGCTTGGCCCCCCTACAGTCTGCAGGCCGGAGCTCTGAAGCAGTAATGTGGAGGTGGGTGCAGGACCTCCGCCATTGCTGCTTTCTTGCTCTGGAGGCGGTTTGGCCAGACCGCTTTTAGCCGAGTTCCACTAACCTTTCACTTAGTCCTTTTTTTTTTATCTTTATGGCTTGATAATTCTGGAAACTGCCACAGCTGCTGCAAATCCACTCTTCTGTTGCTCCAGCTGCAGCTCATCTCGTCCGCCTGCTCCCAGGGCCAAGGCACCGTTTCAGGCTTCCAGCCCTGAGATGGTGCCTCCTAGCTGAGGTGCCTTTAGCAGAAAGTATATTTGTGTGCGTTTTAGAGTTCTAGAATTCGTTTAGAGTCATATTTTATGGGTATTTTGAAGTGGCTATGTGGGAGCTGTGATACTTTGCTGCTCCTACACTGCCATCTTGGCTCCTCCCAACAGCAATCTTTTTGAATGGGGAAGAGTTAGATATATCTTGGCATTCTTTTCACTTTTTTCTTCATTTAAATTAAAAAAAATTTTTTATTTATGCCATTTTCATTTCAAAGTATAAAATCTTCCCTTCTCTCTTCCAAGAGAGCTATCCTTTGTAACAAAGAATAAAAAAAGAGAGGGAAAAAAGTTCAGCAAAATTAAACAATGTATCACCTAAATCAGAGAATTTATAGGGTGCCACATCTATAGTTCTCCACTTCAGCAATTAAGGGAGGTATATGTACTCATCTAATTTTCAAGGACCCACTTGTGGTCATTATTAATTATACAGTGTTCAATTTTGACTTTTTTTGTTCTTTTCATTTTTAGATGACTTTTAAAATTATATTTTTAAAAGAGATTTATTACTGAACATAAACATTTTATCCACATGTTTTTAGAAAATCTATTTTAAAACAAGGAAGCTACAAGTATATGAAAATCAGTCTTGTGCAGTTGACAACATGCCTCTTAACTGATAAGTCTATACTGTTCCCACTTGCTTCACCTTGAAGCTCGACAAATATTCAATATTCTGCAGGTACGGTCTTATTGTTACTTCAGAAACATTTAACCCCTAAATATTTTTGCCAGCTTTGTATATTTTCCCTAGCCATACCTGCATTTATTAGAGTTGTCCACATATACATTCCTATTAAACATTCCTGGTTTCACATTAGTCATTGCAATGCCATTCTTAAGGATTGGGACATAAACTGAGCTTTTCTAATCCAGTCCTTATTGTTGAATTTTCCAAATTTGCTGGCATATTTAGTACAACACTTTTTAATGCATTTTAGGATTTTGAATCGCTCAGCTGGAATTCCATCACCTCCACTAGCCTTATTGTTGGTACTTCTTCCTAAGGTCCACTTGATGTTATTCTCCAGGATGTCTGTCTCTAGATCAGTAATCATAACATTGTGGTTATTGCTGGTGTTAAGATCTTTCTTGTATTATTCTTGTGTGTATTCTTGTTTCTGTTAAATTCCTACCATTTTTGTCTTTTATCATGCCCATTTTTGCATGAAACTTTCCCTAGATATCTCTAATTTTCTTGAAGAGAGCTCTTGTCTTTCCTATTCTGTTGTTTTCTTTTATTTATTTGCATTGCTCATTTAAGAAAATCATATCTCTCCTTATTATTCTCAGGAATTCTTCATTCAGTTGGAAAAGTCCTCTTTCTCCTTTACCTTTCACTTTCCTTCTTTCCTCGGCTATATGTACAACCTCATCAGACAGCTATTTTGCTTTTTTCCTCTTCTTTTTCTTTGGAATATTTTTTGTCGCTGCCTCCTGTACAGTGTTATAAACCTCTCTCCACAGTTCTGCAGGTTCTCTTATATTCCTGTTCTTATTAGAGTTATGTTCATATTGTAAATCATACCCTAATTAGTTTTATTATATTCTTTCAACTTAATAATCAGCTTAGTTAAGAGACTTCTGTAGTATAGATAGCCAGCAGCACTGTCAGAAAATCCTGGGTTTGAGTCCCACTTTTGACACATTCTGACTTTGTGACACCAAGTAAAATCATTTAACCCCTCAGTGGCCCAGACAACTAGTTACAAAGACTAAATTGCAAAACAGTTGTCAGTTTTTCTTGGAAGAGGGGGTTGCCTCCCTAGGAGTGCCCTATACCAATGAAATCACCAATCTAGTACAATAAAAAAATTAGTTTAGTTTTATAAGCTGTTGAATTTCAGCATGGGCCTAGGCATATATTTATATAGGAGGATCTGAGAGATTATATTCTGAGGGAAAACATTCCCGTTGAAAAGGGGGTAGCGAGTTCACTGAGTGGTTACCAGGTGGAGGTTGGATGATTAGTTGTCAGTTATATCGTTCCAGAGATTCCTGCTTCAGGAACTGGTTGGAAGAGATGACTTCTGAGTTCTCATTTGATTGAACAAACGTTTAATAAAGTCTGTATAAGACACTGTGCTTTGCATATGAAGACAAAAAAGAAACGATATGTACACTGATAAGTTAATTTGAGGTAATTTGGTCATTAACAACTGGGGGTGAGAGGAGAGGGATCAGGAAAAGATTGAGGGAGCCTCAGTTGAGCCTTGAAGGAATAAAACTATTTTGAAAGCCAGCTAAGGCAGTGCATTTCCAGTTATGAGGAATAGCCCAGCCAAACAGCCTTTCCCTTTTGCATGTGCCTTTGTGCTGGCTGTGCTCCATTTCGGGCATGCACTCCCACTTCTATATGTGCCTGTTGACTCCACCACTTGTATGTGAATTCTTTGAGAGGAGGGAATATTTCACTCTTTGTATTTATATCCCTAGTACTTACTGTAGTGGTGCTTAATAAGTGATTGTTGATTGATTGATGTCTTGTACAAATGAATGAACAGTGCTGATGAGGGGCCAGGAATGTTGAGGGAGAAACCCCCAGAGATACAGGGATCCCGACACTAGAGTTCCCAGGGCAAGGTCGCCTGGAATGAATTCAAGGATTCAAGCATTCTTTAAGTCAAGGTGGCAAAAGTTTACTGTTACACTTTTCAGTGTGCAAGAGTTCTTAGGGCACCTGCAACCTTAGAGGGATACAGTTAAAGTTTGTATAAGATAAACTATAGTAAAACATGTGCCAAATATGCTAACTAGGTGAGTCAGGGCAGGATTAGGAAGTGGTTAAGGATTGCTCAGTTCTTAAAGGAACATGCATTTTTAATACTTATTGTGCAGGTATTTGTAATGCCGTGCACCAGCAGATTCCCAAATGAATGCTCCTATGAACAGCTTTTAAGGTTCGGATTACACAGCTTAGTGAACACGCTGTTTATTCCATTACAAATCAAGGCAGACATTCATTATAAGTCACAATATAATATTCAATCTTCCACTCATGGGGCAACCATTAACTTAATCTGTCACTAATCTAGATTCACAATTACTAAATATCTTAATCACAAGTACAATCATTAGAAAAACCACACAAACCCTCTACCCCTCGGTGTCCAGCAAACCTCAGTTTCATCCAAGGGGAAGCCTTTTCTTCATCTTGACTCAGGGTGGTCTCTGATTCCCTGGATCCCCTTCCATGGTCCCTCCTGAACCCACCAAACAGTCACCTGGATTCAGAAGCAGATAGCTCCCAGGTCCTCGTCCAGTTCTCAGAGGTAGACAGCTCCCAGGTCCTTGTCCAGTCCTCCGGGCAATCCCTGTTACACACTGAAGTTCACAGGGTTCTGCACATCTCTTGACCCATCACCACTTCTGTTGCCAAGAACTCAAGGATCAGCCAGGCCACGAACCAACAAAGGCTTATCCTGGTCATGCTTCTTTAGTCTTCCAGCAGTTGAACTGGCCATAGGACCCAGGAGAATCTCAGCCTTCTAGGAGGCCTTCCAGGCAAGCCCTGTCAGCCTCACAGGAGGCCATCCAGGCAAGCCTGCTCAGCCTTCCAGGAGGCCTTCACCAGATTCTGGTCTCAGGAAAACTCCATCTCAATTCTCAGTCAGCTTCCAGATGCTGGGAGAGAATCTCTCTTTCTCTCTCTCAAGAAAATTCCAACTCAGTTCTTCAGTCCAGCAGCCCAGCTCCCAGATACTGGGACAATCCTGCTTTCTCCAGCAGAAGTCACGAGGAGGAACATTCCAATTCTATCTCTAGAATTTTTCTTATAATACACACACTGGCCTCCTGTCTGATTCAGTCCCCTTCTGGTCAACAAGGGGACTCTCTCAGCCTCTCAACAGGAGACAGTTCACATCTTCCATACTTAGCCCTAAGATACTAAGTGCTAAATATCTGCTAAATTGATTGCTATTACAGTATTTTACCCAAACTTCACTGGGAAATAGCCCAAGGGGGAGAGACTACAGGGAGGTGGGGTTTTAGGCCTGAAATGTCACTGTCAACTAATGGTTCAGGGCTGGTTGAGAAATAACCAGGCTGTCCCCATCAGTGTCTTGTTAGACAAGATAAACTTAAAGGAGTATGCATATGACTAAGTCGAGGATACATATGATAGGTCAGTGAGTGGTAAATATCTTTATGACCTAGTACACAAGCCAGTTCAGTCACTACACAGCTGGTTCAAGCTACTAAATTCTGTAGGTGCAGCTGGCTATGTATCAGAGAGATAAGTATTTTGCTGGAGTATGTGGCCCTTCAGCTGGAAAGAAACTGCCTGAGACAGTGTTTTGAGGCTAGAGGGAAATGTGATTTTGGAACCGGGGGTTCAAGCCCAGGCACCCAAGCACCTCATCAGTGCCAGGAGGTGAAATGCTGAGTTCAGAGAACATTTAGTAGCCCATTTTTGGCTGGAATGTTAAGACTGCATCATTTTTAGGAGGGGTTCTATGTTTTTTACTTTTCTGGTCCAAGTTCTTATTGCCAAATATGAAATCATCTTATCTCACTTGGGATTTATAGTGATTTATAATCACAGTATTTCAAAGACAGTCTTACTTGATTTAAGGAGTTAATAAGCATCATTCAAAATGTAAATATCAGAAATTTGCAGAGCAGCAGCTCTAAGAAAAGAATTTCAGGAACTGTCCTAAAGTAAAAGATGTTTAGTTTATAGATGGAGTTGAATCAAGCTTAAGAGAGAGTTCAGCAGGTTGAGGAAAATTCTATTAATAATTATGATACTACTTTAAGCTTATATATCACTTTTAACTTTTTTTCTAGTAAAAAGAATAGAATAGAAAAACAGAGGATTGTACACGAAACTGCAGATCCATTATGTACAACTTGCCATTCCTTTCAAATATTGTAACTTCGTTTTTTTCCCCCTCCCACTGACTGTAGAGATGTCTACCATTAGACACAAATATGTGTCTTTCTCTGGATGCAAACAGCATCTTCCTTCATCAGATCTTTGCAGTTAATTTGGGTATTTATAATAGAATGACTTGGTAGGTCAAAGCTGTTCTTAAAACAGTACTGCTGTTACTGTATATAATCTCTTGGTTCTGCTTATTTCACTCTTCAGTATTTTGTGCAGGTCACTCCATGATTTTCTAAAATCATCAAACTCATCATTTTGTATAGCAGAGTAATTTTCCATCATGAACATATGCCACAATTTGTTTAATCATTCCCCAACTGATGGGCATCTCTACAATTTCCATTTCTTTGCCACTACAATGGGAGCTGCTATAAACTGTTTAGAACATACAGGTTCTTTTCCTTTTTCCCTAATCATCTTGGGAAACAGACCTAATAGTGATATTGCTGGGTCAAAGGGCATATAGGCAGTTTAATAACTCTTTGGGCATAATTCCAAATTGCTCTCCACAATGGTTGGATCGTCTCACAGATCCTAGCACTTTTAACTTTGCCAAGTTGGTGATTTTCTGTTATTCTCACAGTAGCTTAGTGTAGCATGTAGGCAGGAAATTGGAGCGAAAAAATGTTAAGTGACCTCGTGTTGTGCAGCTAGTTCACAGCAAAATCATGGCTAGAAAATGAATTCTTGTTGCTCAGTCCCACTTTATTTCAGTTCAGTTCATCACCATGCTGATACTATCAAGGGTTGATAGAAGAGGTTTCCCAGATTCTGGTTGTATGTTCCAGGGCTAGGTGTACTGCAGGGGAAGTGCTTTGGAAACAAAAGTGTCTTAGTGTCAGAAGGATATGCCATTCTAGAGATGTAAACTAGAGATAGGTTTGTCCTTTGAAAGAGATCTACCAATCCTTGTTGCATGGAATTTAAAGGTTCTAAAGTGGTGAGGTCTGGAGCTGGGCATTCTAGAGAAGACAATCTATTTGGAGAAACTCTGACTTTTACAGCATGCATGATGTCCACATTGTTTAGTGCTCTGTCCCTGTATCAATCCGTTGCTGTTGGCGATTGAGAAGAACGCCACTTGTCTATATTGATGCTACAAGCTGGTTGGTCTGAACCAGAGAACTGAGTCACTTAGGTCCTATGCAAACTTGAGAAGTAGACAGTTCTCTGACCTACCTTTCCATACCTGCCATGAGTGCCCAGTATCTCATCACTTCTAGATGCCCAGTACTCCTGTGCTGCCTCAACTCTTGTCGGCAAAGAAGAAATCAGATAAAGCAATTTCTTTCCTTCCTTCTTTTACTCGTCACACATACTCATCCTTTTTAATTAGACCAATAAAGTATGACATTTTCTTTTTAATTATAAAGAAAAAAAGAAAATAGATGATATTCTTTCTAAATATGAAAATAATGGTTAAATATTTATTAATCTATAGAAGTACCATGAAGATTTCACTGTGGAGGCAATGCTGTTTCAGAAGAATGCAAAAATATTGTTACACCTGGCAGCTGCAACATTAAAGGATTTGGGAGTCCGATTTTGGCTCAGCAGTGGGACTTGTCTTGGTAAAATCTTTGTATTTTTTTATTTGACTTTTCTGTCAAAAGCCTTGTGCTTAAATTGGTGGTATGTCAGATGTATAGATTTTCAACTTCTGATTCTAGAAATGACTTTTTGAGAGTAATTTTAGGACATTCCAAGTTTGTTGGAAGTATTAAATTTCTAAGCATGAGAAAAAACAAAGAATTTAAGTACCATGGAATAATGAATTTCACTTACATTTTTCCAGGAATTATTATTAAAATTTATGCCATAGTGAAGAGGAACATAGTTGTGTTTATAGGAAAAGGTAGTGTGTAAAAAATTCATCTGTGCCTAGATAATACTGCAGTCTTCTAGTTAATGATTGCTTCCTTGAAGGTAGTCACAAAAATTTTTCTTCACCATTTAAATTACACTAAAAGTTTCAGGATAAAAGAAAGGTTACACATAATGCTAAGGCAGAGGGATGGACAAAGATCTTTCACATAAGAAGAATCAGAAGGAAAAGCAGTTAAAACTTGTCATTTAAAAGTAGTACCTGCCTTTCTTACTAACGTTCAAGAAAATTCTTTGACTTTAGTTTTAATGAATGACCATTTTGTTGTAAACATAAGTGAGAATTAAATATAAGAAACAACCAAAAACCAGTGAACCATTGGACAAGATAGAGATTAAAATATTCAATAATGTTTAAGCAAAATAGCGTCAGGAACCCTTCAAAGTCAAGATGTCTTATGAATCTATGAAAATCCCACATCCTGGCATTTCTAGTCTGAGGAAAAGGAACTGGAATTTCACAGCTAATTATATCTACTAGTTATGGTTACTCCCATGACCAACCCTTTACTGTACTCTAGAGAAGAAAGCCAGAGGAGTTTTTTGGAGAACTAGGGAAGTTTGTAGGATGAGAGCAGACTATGCAGAAATTAGAATCAGCAGTAGGCCCATTTAAGAGCAGGACTTCTCTACATTTCTAGAATAAAGCGTAATTTAAAGTGAATCTTACACAGTCCTTAAAATTGTTATCCATATCTAAATGTCAGATAGTTATCTAAATAAAGTCTACTTTTTGAGCCCTATCTCTATCTACACTAGTCTGAGATTGGCAAATTGTGACATCAAAGTTGATCTTGCTCTGAAGCATCCAAGAAACTGTTTCCATTCTTTTCTTTATTTGTCACCTCCCAATGGTTCCACCTTCCCTCCATTTCTTCTCAACAGTTCCTGTCTCCATTTGAATGCGTAAAGAACTGATGTCCTACTTACTTTTCTTCTTCTGCATTCTAATCTTTGGTGTTACAGCATTATTAAAAACATTGCCTATACATATAAACCCACTGAAAATTTTTAGGAAAATATATGAACTTCCCATTAGCTTTAGACTCCTTTGTTTTACATAAAATTCAGATTTTTGCTTCATTTTATAGTATTGTTTAAAAATTAGGTATTTTAAAAAAATAATTGTCAGTTTTTTTGATATTGCAGTTTGTTGTTCAGTTGTATCTAACTTTATGACTCCATTTGGGGTTTTTTTGGCAAAAATACTAGAGTGGTTTGCCATTTCCTTTTCCAGCTCATTTTACAGGTAAGGGAACTGAGGCAAACAGGGTATAAGTGTCTTGCCCAGGGTTACACAGCTAGTGTCTGAGGCCATATTTGAACTCAGGAAGAGGAGTTTGCCTGACTTCAGGCAATTAAGAAATTAAACATAACATGACATAGTAGAAGGGGAGTACAGGATTTGGACCCATGATCAAATCCTGGCTTACTAGTGTTACCTTCAGTAAGTCACATAACTTCTCTGGGCCTTTTTTCCCTCATCTATCTGGTGAAGATTGGATTATCTCTAACATCTCTTCCAAACTCTTAATTCTATAATATGTGATACTTTGATATGGCCAGTAGCAATGAAACAATGACCAAAGGCTTATATGTCCTACTATTTGGCATATAAACCAAGAATTGCCTTGTCGTGGGGAACTAGGTGGCACAGTGATAGAGCACCGGACCTCGGAGTCAGGAGGACCTGAGTTCAAATCTAGCCTTAGACACTTGACACACTTACTAGCTCTGTGTGACCTTGAGCAAGTCACTTAACCCAAATTGCACTGCCTTCCCCCCTCAAAAAAAAAATTACCTTGTCTTAATTCTGTCAGTATTCAGTTGGAAGCAAGTGTTTTTCAATTAAGATTCTGAAGTCCTTTAACACATATAAGCTACTTTTTCTATGCAAGGAACTCATTTGTGGTTTAAATTGGTTTTCATTTTCCTAAGTAAATATTTCCTTGTACTAAATTAAAGTGACTTGTCTGCAGTTAACGAACAAACTAAGTCACTATAGATTAGCATACTATATGCTTAGGTCAAATTATCATGTGTGTACTGTGTCTCAGGCAAGAAAACCTCACAATTACAAGCAAACCTAAATTTCGAAGAGAGAATGATCTTATGATGAGTATACTATATTGAGTCCAGGAAGTGGTCCTTAGTTTTACTTGATATTACAGGAAAGAGTCAGCTAGAGAAAAGAAAGGAAATTTCTCCTTTTTGGAGAAATCCCTTATTAACATAAATGTGAACTGAACCAAGAATTTTTTGTGTGTGCTTTTTTGCCTTTATTCTTGATAAATTTTTCAGAGCCCAGTGCTTCTTTAGGGAAAAAAATATATCAACAATGTAAACCTTTTTAAAAAATTTTCCTATAAATGCTTGTTGGGATTTTTTTTTGCTAGTATAAGACTGCTAACACAGAGCCATGCATGTAGTGAAGACTCAGCAATATTTTTTAATGATGGTATCAAAAATTTGGGACAATACTGCCTTTCTTTTTATATTTGCCAGCCTTTGGTCTAGTCAGAGTTCTACCTAAACTTTATAAACAATTTATTTAGGAAAAAAAGTACTTGTTGAATGAAGGAGGGAAACTACTGAATCATTTTTGAAAAGAAGCCAGGATTAGTTTTCTTTACCTGTCAGTGAACTATTCTTCTATTCAGTATAGTACTCCTAAGTTAACTGGAATTTTATTAAGTACCTACTATTTGCCAGACAGTGTGCTAAACTCTGGGGATACAATTAAAAGCAAAAACACCCCCCTCACTTCCCTCAAGGAGTTTGCAGTCTAACAATGTACAACATATAAACAAAATATATACAGAATAAATTGGAAATAATCAACAGAGCAAAGGCACTAGCTTTGGGGAGTAGGGGGGTGGGAGGGAGGAGGATCAGGAAAGGCTTCTTGAGAAGGTGAGATTTTAACTGAGACTTGAAGGAACCCAGGGAAGACTTTTTGATATGTCATTGTTAAATTTAGTACTTTAGTAGTAGTATTTACTTTTAGACTTGTAATTAAAAAATTTAAATGAAACATCCTTTCTAGAGAGTTTAGACCTAATTTTTAAAAACCCAACAACTGTGCCAGACGCATACATGGGCAGTTATATAGTGTTTGGCCTGGAGTAATAGGTTAAAAAAATTTTTTTAATGACAGTAATATGTCCCAAGATAGTAAATGTTATAGAACCCAACTATTATAAAATTAGTAAGGAACAGTTGATATTGTATGAACCGCTTACGTTTTTTTTCTTGTTTTTTTTTTCTTTTTGTTAGGCTGGTATCGGCAGTGCAGTATTATTCCTTACAGCAAAGATGTGGATTTGGGGATTTTTATACAAGATTATACATCAGATATAATTACAGCTTTTCAGAATGTGGGACTTTCACTTAAACACAAGTTTGGAAAGGTCAGCAATGAACAATTTCTTTAGCTTCTTGATGGTGTGATTCAAAATATAAACGAATATTTGGAAACATAAAGCCTACTAAAAACATGCATGTGCTATGTTTATTATCACTTTCTTCAACAGAAGCATTGTGGTTTGCATAGTTGTGACTTGTCCTTCCTGTTTAAAGAATAACAGGAAAACCTGCCTATCTATTAAAGATGAAAATTTGAAAAGAATCTTGAACTCTATTAGTTGGTAAAGTTGGAGTTTAGTAAATTTGCATAGATGTCATAAATAGTACTTTTTCTCTTACATTATCATTCATAAAGTAAACAACAGGTTCATTGTCCTAGAACTGAAATTGTTTATGGTTATTAAAGCTAAACTTTCAAACCTACATTTGACAGCTTTTCATTAGCCTGGGGGAGGGGAAAAGGAAGAAGTTGAGGAAGGGAAGATTACTGGAGACGGAAGGGACTTTCCCCCCCTCTTTTGGTTCTCTGTAGGTTGCAAATTGAAGCCAGTGATAATAGCCAGAAGACTGGTTTTATTTATTGGGAGTAGGTAGAGAGAGATCAGGGAAGAAGAGACACAAGAAAAACATGAGGAAGAAAAACCAAAGCCCAGCTATAAAAAGAAAGTCATCAAACCCCCCTGTCCAGCAAATTAGAAATCCAGGCAACATCTCATTTCACATTTCACTTTATATTCCATCACAATGCACTTGTATCAGTAAGCCAAGGTAAAATACATCTTTTGTCACAAAGGAGTGAAAGTGTGTTATTTAAAAGTAGAAATGTATACATTTCAAAGTGTAGGTTGGTCTCCCTCCTAGAAAAGAAAGTAAACGTGCTTGAGAAATTCCTCACTACTTGCAGTCATCAAGGGCAACAGAATATTCCTCAGAAACCTAGAAGGACCAAGGGCTGACAGAAGGCTCCAATTTGAAACTGAAGAAGAAAAATTATCTGAAGATGTAGAGGACAGTTCTGACCTTTGTCAAGAGATTGGAAAGAGGAAGAATGTTACACAAAGAAGGAAAGAAAGACCACCAAAGATTCAAAGACTTGGTGCTTAGAAAAATAAGTATGAAGCTATTTCTGAAGAACAGAGTTGGATGCTTTGAAAAGGAAGCAGTTACTTTTTATCCAAGGAGATGGATGTTACCAGGTGAAATAGGATCATAGGAAGAAGAGATGAGTAGTGTTGACTTGTTGGTAGGAGTAATAACGCAGTCATTTATTGACCTGATAATAGTAATAAAAAAGGTCTGTTGCTTTCCCAGGGCCTATCTGCAGGAAAGGGCAGAGAATCTCCCAAGACTTGTCAAAACAATGATGACTATACATCTGCTGATTCAGTTAGACACAAATGATACTTCCAGAAGAACCTAGAAAGCATTGCTAAAGGTTACAGAGTCCTCTATTTGATTGTCTCGACCTCAGGGGCATCAGCAGTGTTTTAATCATTGCAGTGTGTTAGAGGCCAGCGATGAAAAATAGATTTCAGAAGTGAAGAGCTAATTAAGGTACTGTCTAAGAATGGGATTTGGATTTTTGACCTATGGCCATATATTTTAATATGAATGACAGGGTCTTGGATAGGTTTGGAACAAACTTCATAATGAACTGGTAAGGATATATTTTCCTGGAAACTTGGAAACCTAATATAAAAGGTTTAAATGGAAAAGCTAAAGTATTGGAAGAATAATTAAGGCACCCAGAACTTGACAGCAGGTGAAAATCCAAAAAAGAAGGCAATAATAAAACCCAAAACTTCAGACATCTCTATATATAAATGCACAACGTATAAGTAACAAGCAGGATGCCAGATCTTAACCTGAGTCAAATTTGACCTCAATGTTATTATCACTGAGACTTGGTGAAATGATACCCATGATGGAAAAATGATTCTAGGAGGGTATTATTCAAAAGAAATAGGACAGAGAAAAGAGGTGGAAGGCATCATTTTATATATTCATGTTAAAAAGATACATTAGGGAACCCCCACCCCCAAGAAAAAAGGTGGGGAAAAATAGTAGAAAGAAAGCTTTAAGCAGAAGATCAGTGGAGGTGGAAACGGAATAACAGTGCCACCAGAGTATACTACTACTACTACTAATAATAATAGCTAACACTTACAGAGCACTATAACAGCTACTGTAGTCAGTGATTTACAAATCCTATTTCATTTAATACAACAACCCTGCAAGGGGGATGCTACTATTCCTAATTTACAGATGAGGACACTGATGCAGACTGAGGTTAAGTGACTTGTCCAGGATCACACAGCTAGTAAGTGTCTGAGACAGGATTTAAACTCTGGTCTTCTGACTCCAACACACCTGGTCAGAAAGAGAAAATGGAAGAATTTGGAAAACATCATAAGCCAGGCACAGAGTTCTGATAGTAGTGAAGGACTTCAAATATTTGGGCACTTGCTGAAATTCTTTTTTTGCCCAAAGTAGGGCAGCTAATGCTTTCTTGATTTGCTTTAGTGATATCCTTCAAAAGATGAAAACAACAAGAAATTCTATTCTGGACTTGATTTTTTCCAGATAGGAAGAATTGGTTATCAGGGTACAAATAATGGAAACCTTGAGTGGAAGTGATCACTCCGTCCTAGAATTCATAATAAAGAGGGTCAAGAACAGTCTTAGATGTACCCTAAAGTTTTGGAGAGAAAATTTTAAGGTTCAGAGAAAGGGTAAGTAGGGTTTCATAGACTAAAATTCTGTAGAGGAAATCAGACCAGAAAGAACAGGAAGCTCTCAAAAATGAAATTTTAAAGAAACAAAAAAACCCACAAAACCCAATTCTGTTGAGAAAAAAAGGGGCATTATCCAAAGTGATTGGTGATTAAGGCAGATACACAGGAAGCTTACCATCTATCTTAGATTTTGAGAGTCATGCACAAAAGATAGAAGCAAGGCAAGTAATGGATGATGAGTACAACCTGGTCTTGGAAGAATCAGGAAAGCTCTCTGGATTTGAAAACACAGAACAAAGATGATTAATAGGGAGTTGATTATGAAAATACGATCAGTTTTATTATAATATTTGTTTTGAAAATGTGAATTTGTTCCAATTTGATTGATATATTAGGGAACATTTTGAGCATAGCATGAATTTTGGTTTGTTTATTTGTGATTTTTTTCCTCAAGAAACAGCAAGAATGCAACCCTTTCAATGCCTACTTCCACAAGCAAACTTAAGGTGTCAAGTTGAATTGTCATATTTGTTGTATATCTTCTGGTGCAGTAGGAGCTGTGGGCAGAATAGTGCTGGTTTGCACATCCTCCCCATCTTCTGCCATGTTCCCTTCCCTCTCCCCAGGCCTAGAATTATGACCAGCCCAACCTGAGGGAATACTTTGTAGGCTAAGAAGTAGCCCAAGATTGCTGACAGTATTGAATTTATCCATTCTTAACCATTTAACATATATAAAACTGTGCTGCTGGTTTTATTTGGCTCTTATCTTTTTTTTTGATATCACTGATGAATTTTTTTGAATGTTGTACCCTGTAATGGTAATGGGAATTTGAAGGTCTTCCCTGCCCCTAATAGGTTGAATGTAATCACATGGATCCTGAGGGGGTGGGAGGAACTTGCTGAAGGGTGCAGCAGAACCCACAGAAAGCTGGGAGTCAGAGCAATTGGAGGTGGAGGGAGGAGAGGATACACTCAAGGAGACAGCTAGGCTCCTGAGTGTTTGTTTTCCCCCTGCTGTGACAGCTAGGCTTGTGAGTGTTTGTGGGAAGGCTAAAGGGGAATGTGGCTTCCTGCTGTGCTATGATGTATTAACTTCTTTGTTGCTATGATGGATTCAGTTTCTGGGTGTTAGAATTTGGCTCTCTGATATCTGAATAATGTTTTGTTTCTGTCTTCTATATGGAGAGTCTGTCATATTTTGCAATTGAGAACTATGCTGGCATATTCTTAGTCACTGTCAGTACTATGAATATTGAGGCTACATGCCCTGGCCTCATTTTTCCTATGAGCTCTGTAGTTTTTTATTCATAGTGAGGTGCTTTTTGGGAACAAGTGTATCTGGGAGATAATAGGAAAACAATTAGTAATCTTTAATGAGTTCATTATAAAGTTCAGATGAACCATACCCTAGGGTACTAAAGGAACTGTCAGATGTGATTACTGAGGTATTGTTAGTGATCTCTGGAAAGCTAAAGTGCTGCAGGACTGAGAAAGGGCCAATGTTCCAAGTTTCAAAGATGAAGAGAATGGAATTATATCAGTTAATAGAAGTTTCAAAGAGGCAAATTTAAGTTCAGTGTAAGGAAAAATGTCTTACCAATTTGAGCAATACAAAAATGGAATGAAATGCCTTATGAAGTAGCCATTTTTTTTTCATGTTGGAGATTTTAAAACAAAGACTAGATTGCTGCTTGTTGGCAGTTTTGTTTAAGAGATTAGTTTTGAGGTATGGCTTAGAATAAACTCAGAGGTCCCTTTCCTGAAAATCTGTTGTTCTGTGAAAATAAATCTTGGAAATCAAAGCAAAGGAACCTCTTAATTATTATGATTATGTTTTAGGACTGAGTTTCTTAAGAAGAAATCTCTTAAAATTCTTCTGTCATTAAACTTCAAAACATCATCTCACACCTTTTCTTTCACATGGATTTTTAATGATCTATGGTGTATAGGTTCCTCCCAACTGTTTTTAGTTAGAGGCCATGTATTTAAAGTCAGTCATTAACCTTTATTTAGCTCCTGCTATGTGGTAGGCATTATGCTAAATGCTGAGGCTACAAAGAAAGGTGAAAGACAGTTCCTAGTATCAGTTAACTCGCATTGTAATGGGGGAGACAATAAAAAAAAACTACTATGTGCAAAGTTTGCTATATACAAAATAAATTGGAAGTGATCAACAGAGGGAAGTCACTAGAATTAAGGAGGTTTGGGAAATTTCCTGTACAAGGTGATACTGTAGCTGAAATTTGAAGGAAGCCAAGAGGAAGAGATGAAGAGTGCATGAGAAGATGGCCAATAAAAAATGCCCTGAGTTAGGAAATGGAGTGTCTTGTCCAAGGAATATATTGAACACCAAACAGAGGATTTTATTTATTTATTTGATCCTGGAAATAATAGAGAGTCACTGAAGTTTATTGAGTAGGTAAGTGACTTAGTAAGACCTGAACTTTAGAAAGGATCATCTTGACAGCTGAGTGAAGGATGCACTGGCGAGGGGAGAGACTTGTGATAGGCAGACTATGCAGTAGTTCAGGCATGAGAGTAATGAAGACTTGCACCAGGGTGGCAGTTTCAGAAGAAAGAAGGGAGAGCATCCAAGAGATGTTATGAAAGTAAAATGCACAGGCCTGGGCAGCAGATTGATTGGTATGGGGGAGGGGGTTGTGTGTGTGAGAGAATGACTGGAAGATGGTGTTGCCCTTGATGATAACAGGAAAGTTTGAAAGTGAGGAGGGTTTGGGGGAAAAGACAAGTTCAGTTTCAGATATAGTGAGTTTATGATATCTACCAGAAATCTAGTTTGAAATGTCCAGTAGGCATTTGGAGATGGGAGACTAGAGGTTAGCAGAGAGGTTAAGGCTGGATAAGTAGATTTGAGAATCATCAGCTGTAATGTTAATGGGATATAAGATCTTCCCCACCCATTAATAGGTCTCATGTGGAACCCATTAAGTGAAGCTTGCTTAGGGAAGGCTTGCTTGTAGGAAGGCTTTCACACCTTTTGTTAATTTCTAATTTAGGCATTGAGTCATGAGGGTTGTGATGCCCTCTGGATCTAAAAAGGGTATATATACTCTGAGGTTAGCATTTTATTTTGGGGCTCACTCATTAGAAGAGTATTGTTGTGATTTGACCAGATGAGACTCTGGGTAGCTGTTAAGGAGACCCCTGGCTTTGAAAAACCCAGATGTTGGTGCTTCTTTCTCTGGTTACTATGTGTGTATTGCCTTGGTCAGACAGTTGGATCTATCTGTTGATTTGGGCTAATTTCTCAGACAGAAGCCCTGTCTGTTGGTCTTTATTTCTCTGCTTGTATTTTCTTTGTATTTTCTCTGAAGTTCAGGGTACTGAATTTTCCCCTGAACTAGTGAATGTAATTTTAAAAGATTGCTGACTGCTTAAACAGCTGTCTTTCCTAGTAAAGCAGATCTAAGAACCTGTGCTAGCAGACATCTTGAGTATACCAGTGTGGTTGCCGCTACATCAGCATAGAAACAACCATTGAATACATAAGAGCTGATGAAATGACAGAATAAGAGGGAGAAGAGAAAAAGGCCCAGGACAAATTGTGGTATAGTCATAGGTAGCAGGCATCGCCTGGAAGAAGATCCATCAAAGAAGACTGAAAAGGAAAGATTAAATAGCAGGAGAACCAGGAGAGAATAGTGTCATGAAAATCTTCATAGAAGAAAATATTGAGAAGAGGGTAATTGACAGTGTAAGAGGCTATAGAGAGGTCAAGAAGGATGAGAACTGATAAAAGGCCATTAGATTTGGAAATTAACAGTAGCTTTGGAGGGAGCATTTTCATTTGAATATTGAGGTCAGAAGCCAGATTGTAGAGAATTAAGAGAAGAATTAAAAAGAATTAAAGAGGAAAAGAAATGGAGGCACCTATTGTAGATGACCTCAAGGGGTTTAGCTACAAAAGGGGAGGAGAGATAATGGTATGAGGGAGAAAGGAAGGTGGTAGAGATGATAGATAAAAGTGTTTTTTTGAGGATAGGAAGACTTGGGCATGCTTGCAGATAGTAAGGAAACGGCCAGTAGTCAGAGAGAGATTGAATTTAAGTGAGGGTAGGACTGATAGAGGGGACAGTCTGCTAGAGAAGACAGGATTGAATGGCATCATTTGTTTATGTAGAGGTTTACCCTCATAAGATAGGAGATATGGAAGAGGGGAGAAATAGGAGTTCTTGAAGAATGGCCTAAATTTTGTCAGAATTTTGATTGGGTGGTAGATATGAATTGAGTTTACTTCAAAGGTGGAGAGGTTACCCAGGGTGATAGTGGTAGCAGGAGAACCTGGAAGTGGCAGGGGGGAATAAGGAATATTCCAACTCCCCTACCTCAGCCAGTACTGGAAAGGGTAGCCAGGGAAGGCTGTGTCATCAGGAAGGAGCTAGGAAAAGATTTAAAACGAAAACAAGGGATTTCAGAGCTACAGGTTGCGGGGTGGGTGTGTGTGTGTAACTTTAGCATGTCTAGCGATCTCAGAAAGACAACACAGCTTCTTCAATAATAGTTTATGAGAAACTAAATTGATTCCTTTCTTGTAGGTTAGTAACTTTGTACATCAAGGGTTACTAACCTTGTAGAGCTAGCATGTTACTCAACATCAACCAAGTATTGTTTATTTAGTCCTTTTAGGATGTTGAAGGATAGGATTGATGTTACAGTACTCTGTATGTTTTGAGTTACTTTATAAAAGTGATTATCATTCTTATTGCTTATAATGATCATAAAGATTTATTTGCTGATGATTTTACTTTAAGGAAAATGTATGAGGGGGTGGTATTTTGTTTTGTACATGCTCATACTTAGCAAAGGAGGGTGCTGGAATTTGATATTTAGTATTACTTTTGAAGAGGGAATATAGCATTGAACAGTCCAGGCATAGTTGTTTTCTGTTTATTCCATTTCCAGTCAAAAATCTACTGTTTTCTCCACAGGTAGAAGATAGTTTGGAGCTATCTTTCCATGGAAAAGATGATGTAAAACTTGATATTTTTTTCTTCTATGAAGAGACTGATCACATATGGAATGGAGGCACTCAGGCCAAATCAGGAAAAAAATTTAAGTATGAATTGTTTATTTTTTAATAGTTTATGTGTATTCATAGAAAGATGTATTCATAGTACTTTGACTGCTCAAATAGCTGCTCACTGTTCTGGAAAAAAGAGTCAGCCATTGATGACTTCAATTCACACATATTCTCTTCCCAAAGAAACTAGTATGGGAAGGGAGACCTTCTTTCCTGTTAAAATCAAGTAAGCCCAAATGTTTTATTAATACAGTAATTCATCATGCCCCATAATTAATGTTTCAGAGAAAAAGAGAGTAGGAATACTTTCACATCCAAGTCAACTCTTACATCCAGAGTCCCATATCCCATTGCTGGTATACCTCCCTTGCTTCTTTGTACAGCTGGTCTCAAGCAGAAAATATCTTTTTATCTTCTCAAGGGTCCACAGGCTTTGACCTCAGTTCCCCTCTCTTCCTCCCAACCCCCAACCACTGTCAACACCTAAGAGAGACACAGGGAGTCCACTGCCATGCGGGATGACCCCGTTTTTATTTGTGTGTGCAGTCTTTCTTTTGTCCTGCAATGCTATCTCATCTAGCAGCTAGCACTTCCCCTTGTGGTCCCTGGAAAGCAGACCAGGCTAGCTTTTTAAAGCATCATGTCCAGCTTCTGGGTGTCAGTCACCAAGCATTTGTTAAGTTCTTCCTATGTGCCAGGCACTGTGCAGGGGAGGCAGAGAAAACAGTTCCTGTCTTCAAAGTGTTCACATTCTAATGGAGGAGACAACATGAAAATAACCAGGTACATATAAGATTTGTTATAGAGAATTAAGAACTAATTAATAAATTGATAATGAGAGCTCCACTTAATAAATAATGCATAGAGAATTAAGAATTAATTAATTTGTTATAAATATAGTTAATACAGAATTAATATAGAATAGGTAGAAGGCAGTCTCAGAGGGCAAGACATTAGCAGCTGGGGGAAACCCAGAAAGTTGGGATTTAGAGTGAGACTTGAAGGAAGCCAAGAGGAAGAAATGAAGAGAGCATTTGAGACATGAGGGACAGCCGGTGAAAATGCAGAGTCAAGAGATGGAGTGTCTTGTGTGAGGAACAACAAATAGGCCAGTATCATATCATAGAGTTCATGGAATCTAGTAAAATGTAAGAAGACTGAACATGAAGAAAGGGACCAACTTAGGAAGAGCTTTAAATGCCAAACAGGAGTTCATATTTGATCCTGTAAGTAATGGTTAGCTATTGGAGTTTATCGAATGTGTGTTTGGGTGGAGGAATGATGAATATCTTTTGGACATCTTCAATTTGAGATGTAGATAGTACATCCAGGTGGAAATTTCCAGGAAACTGTTTGAAAGATAGATCCTGGGACGTGATTATAATAGAATACTGCTGTTCTGTAAGAAAAGTGGGGGGCAACTAGATGGCCTAGTGAATAGAGCACTGGTCTTAGAATCAAAAAGACTCTTCTTCATGGTTTCAGGTCTGGCCCCAGGCATTAACTAACTGTGTGACCCTGGGCAAGTCACTTAACCCTATTTGCCTCAGTTTCCCCATCTGTAAAATGAACTGGCGAAGGAAATCACAAACCACCCTAGTATCTTTGCCAAGAAAACCTCAAATGGGATCACAAAGAGTTGAAGAGTGGGACACGTCCAAAACAACTGAACACAGCAAATAAAAGCAGGGTAGATTTAAGTGAATTGATGTGGAATGAAGTAAGACAAACCAGGAAAACAGTGTACACAGTGACTACAACAGCATACACGGGAAGAAAAAAACAAAAACATCACCAGTTACAACGACCAAGCTCCTTCATGTAGATGAAATGAGAAAATATCTTCATTGGAGATAGGGGAGGACGATGGGAATGGAACACTCTGTGTGTGTTTGTGTACATGCTCTGTTTTGGTTAGCTTTTCTGAATCACTTTTTTTATTATGAATGATAGGGAGGGGGAGGGACATAAAAATAAAGGCGATAGAAAAAAAAGAAATAAAATTAATTAAAAAAAATATCACTGAGATTCTGGAGAGAGGCCAGTACTCATGTATCTTCTAGCACATTCCTGAGAGAAAGAGATTTTGGATACATTTTCATATAATTGAAACTCTTTGAGCAGCTGAGGTTGGTGAAGTAAATATGGAGAATGAAGAAATATGACATTTATTTCCTTATCAAGAATCCTCCTTTTGGCCTGTGTCTTACAGCAGGCATTTCTCCACTAACCACCCTCTCTTCTGTGCCCAGGAGCCAGTTTCATCATCATATTGTTAAGCTGATGGAACCCTATTATATTAACAGTAACAAAAACTAAGACTATTTAATTGTAAGTTCTGCCAGATCATTATTGTCTAGTCACTTTCCTCTTAAGAAGTTGCACATATTTTCATACTTCTGTAGGGGAATTACTAGCTGAGTGTTAACTGAAACCATTTAGCTTTCTAGCCTGGGACAAACTCAGAGTCAAGTGAGGTTTGTGTCTCAGTGAGAGTCAACAGAGCAGCAAAAAACTAATGTGATCTTAGACCACATTAATAGAGGCAAAGTGTCCAGAAGAGGAAGATGATAGCCCTGCTGTACTATTCTGGTCAGACTTCACCTGAATTACTATGGTTTGGTCCAGAGCAATATAGTTTAGGAAATACATTGAAAAATTAGATCATGCCCAGAAGAGGGAGAGCAGGATGGTGAGGGGACCATAGACAATGATATGTAAATATTAGTTGAAGGAACTGAATCAAGCAATTAGAACTGAGTGTGAACAGGGTTTGTATACCACCTTGAAATATTCAAAGCAATTGCATGAGAGACTTGGTGTCTCCCTAAGAAAATTTGTATTAAAAAGAAGAAACTGATGCAGAACTAGAAGGAGAAGGTCTTTAAGGTCTGGATAGAATTGGCTAGAATAAGCATGGCATTCTAGCCCATTCATGAGGAGCAAAGAAAGGAATGAAGTGTGACAAAGAAGGTAGAAGTCATTGGCTCTACAGGCATCTTGGAGCAGGAGATGAAGCCTAAAGAGAGTCTCAAGAAAAGGTTGGCTCTTTGCTTTTTTGTTTCCCAAATATATCCAGTAAGCTGAATTTCCCTTTAACAATAAAGAGGCCAGGGATTAACTACAGAGAGATTTAAATATAAATTTAGGCAAAAAGCCCAACCTCCATCTAAAATATTAAAAAAAAAATTTAATTGGGGCCTTGGAGCAGTTGTAATAGAACTTAAAACTTTAGTAAAAATAAACTTGCTAAAGCCAAATATGAGGAAATCACATAGACCCTTGGGACCATGATATTGCTCCTAGGCTTAAAACAAACTAGTTATTTGTGTGGGTTATATTAAGTGAGTGAAATGCTGAGATTCTTGCTGTATGTGAGACTGCCCTCAAGTCCCCTAGTCTAATGCAGCTTTGTTCCCCTACTTTGTGGCTTGGAGGTCTTAGAATTCCATGAAGGAGTGAGAGGCAAGAGTTCGGTGTGAATAAGTAGTACCTGTGGAGGAGCAAGAGCTGTAGGTGATGATGCCAGCTGCCTCAGGTCCCTTGACTTGGTGGGGAATTCTAGAGCAGGACCTTCTGCTGGGTTCTGCTTCCACAACCATCACTACAGGGCTGGGTTTTTCGGAAGATAAGGTTTCTCAGGAGACACTCCCCCTCCCCTTTTTTTTCTTTTTCAGTACTACCAGCTGTGAAGCTGAAAAAACAACAAATTTTAGTAGTTTGCTTAAAATGTGTATCCTTTAAAACTGACTTTTCTGCAAGAGTCCTATAATTCTCACTTTGTTTATATGTTTGTGTTTTACAACACAGCATATGGGTCATTTCTTAGGTCTTCTTCATTATATCTCTCAATTACTCATGTGAAGCTGGTGCACATTTAAAGAACTTTGAATGCATATGATGTATTTACTACATGTGCATGTAGTATGCAGAAATGAAAACTACATTCCATAAAGAAATTTTTCCTCCTAAAAGAAAGTTTTTCCCAGGAATTAATAACTCCCTTGCATTTTTGTATGTTTTTTCAAAGCATATACACATTATTTTAACTGATCTTCACAGCTATCATATGAAATGCATAAAATAGATGTGATTATAACTCCATGTAAAGGAAGAAACTAAAACCAAACCCCAAGATCACAAAGCAAATCAGTGGTAGTTCTGGGACATGGATTTCCTAACTAAACTTGATCTAGTTCCTGAGGGACAGATTTAATTGAAGTTAACCATTTTTATACCTTTATTGCCAAACCTTAAACTTACTAGCAGGTATAGTGTAACAGAAAGAGTTGCAAATACAGATTGAAGCCAGATTGTGAAGGGCCTTGAATGTCAGTGGTAAGAGATCAGATTTTATTTGGTAGGGCTTTAGAGAGCAATTGAAGGTGTTTGCATTGGGAGGGTTAATTTGGCAACAGAGGAACGATGGATAGTTTGGAGGGAAAAGAGATTGGAGAGACTAGCTGGATAGTTATAAGACTATTGTGTAATTCCTAGTGAAAAGTAATGAGTACAGTATCGCACTGTTAATGGAATGGAGAGCAGTGAACTAATGGAAATAGTAAGATGAAGATAGAACGAATGCTCCTTGGCAGCTGATTTTTATATGGCAAATAAAGGAGAGGGAAGAGTAAAAGTGACTGAGATTTGGAGTCTGGGTTACTAGGAGAATGGTAGGGCCATTAACCAAACTAGGAAAGGGTGTGTAGAGAACAAAACTTCATCTGAATAGTAGTGGACGTGATAATCTTATATGGGCTGGCACATTCTCGGGGGTTCTTTTCAGCGGTTCTCCCACTTCTCATAGGCAATTGGAATTGTAGGACTGGAGTCTCAGGAGGAAGTTGGAGGCTGGAGACATATATAGAGATTTCAGAGTCTTTCACTGATTTCACTTTAAAGGACACCAGAGAAGAGAAAGGAAATGTAATGCCAAAATCTGAATTGTTTGGTTCATGTTTGGGATACGTATTTGTAATGATGTCCTTTATGTTGTTGCTCCTCTGCAATTTCTCCTTGTAATATGTGCTAACCTACTCTTTTCTCCCATGTTCCTCTTGATCACCCTTTTGTTGATCCATATTTTAATAGTTCAGAGACTGTGATATTCCTTGACTCATAGTCATAATCAGAGTACTATAGATGTTTTAAAAAGGCAATCTTTTCTTTCAGAGATAAACTTGAAATCATGTAAAAAGCACTGAACGGTTTCTCAGGCAATTCAATACACTCTTCTTAATCAGTGGTATTTGTCTTAAGTTCTATGCACTGATGAAATATGGGTTGTACAGACAACTGTATAACCTTGACAATAGAAATTCTTCACCCGCTATTTTTCTCCCATGTGGATAGTTGGATTGATATTTTAAGAAGAGAGAGCTGGTCCTCAACACCTTGTTCCTGGACTGTTCACTGTTGTAATATCTTGTTTGCTGATTGGTGTCCCTGCTACATGTCTCTTCCCACTTCAGTCCATCCTCTACTCAGCTGTCAAATTAGTCTTCCTAAAGTGCAGATGTGACCATGTCACCTTCCTGCCCTCCTCTCCACCAGCCCTGTTTCTTTGATTCAGTGAGGGGCTTTAATTTCAGTCTTTTCCTATCAACTAGTTTGTTCATCACTTCATACAGACATAACCCAGGTCTCTTTCTTCCTTAAAAACCCCACATTTGACTGTTACCGTCCCCTCAAGCTCTCATGCTGTATCTATTTTACCTTTCAAAGCCAAAGTCCTTGAAAAAGCTGTCTTCTCTCCACTTCTCACTCACATCTCAACTCTTCAGTCTGGCTTCCTACTTCACTGCTCAGCTGAAACTGCTTTCTCTAAAATTACCAGTGATCTTTTTTTTTTAAATGCATAATTTATTCTTTTTTTTTTGCTTTTGCTTTTTGGAGGGCAGTTGGGGTTAAGTGACTTGCCCAAGGTCACACAGCTAGTTTTTGTGTTAAATGTCTGATGTTGGATTTGAACTCAGCTCCTCCTGACTCCAGGGCTGGTGCTCTATTCGCTGTGCCACCTAGCCGCCCCAACCAGTGATCTTTTAATTGCCATATCTGGGGATCTTTTTTAATTCTCCCTCTTTCTTTACTTCTTAGCAATAATTGACATTGTTAACCAACTTCTCCTGAGTTGTCTTCTCTGTGGGCTTTTTGTGAAGCTGCTTTTCTTGGTTCTTATGTTACCTGTCTGCTTACTCCTCGGTCTCCTTAGCTGGATCATTATCCAGATGTTTACCTCAAGGCCCTGCCCTGGGCACCCTTCTCTCTCCCTCTCCTTCCTCCTTCCCCTTCCCCTCCCCCTTCCCCTTCCTATCCCTTCCCCTCTCTCTCCTTTTCCCCCTCCCCCTCCTCTTTCCTCCCTCCCTCTCTCTCCCTCTCTTCTCACTCTCCTGGTCAGTTTCTGTTGGCTCAGTTGTCTTTATGCAGGTGATGTGGATACATAGATCTTAATGTCTAGCCTTAGTCTTTCTCCTGAGCTCAAATCCTACATCACCAACCATATACTAGACATCTCAAACTGGATATTCTGTAGGCATCTCAAACTCAGCATGTCAAAAACTGAAGTCTTTATCTTTCTCCATAAGCCTACACCTCTTTTAAAATTTCCTATTTCTTTTGAGGAAACTATCTTTCCATTGATTCAGGTTCACAACTTCAACTCTTTACTTTCTTCCCACATATCTCAATCAAACATCAAGTCTTATTGAATTTGCCTCCATATTCTCTCTTATATCTGTTGTCTTTGATCTATTTGCCCAACCACCTTGATTCAGAACTTTATTATCTCCTGTATAGACTGTTGTCCCTAGTTGTTCTGTCTGCCTCAAGTCTCTCTCCTCTCTAATTCATTCTCTACATACCTGCCAAAATAATATTCCCAAAGCACAGGTCTGACCTTGTCCACTGCTGAGTAAACTCCTGTAGATCTCTATTACAAACTTCTCTGCTTGGCATTTAAACCTGGTTCAAATGACTTTCAGCCTCATTACATGTTACTCCCTTTGCAGTAGTAAAGATAAATTGGCTTTCTTGCTGTTTCCTAAACATGGCATGATATTCCTTCTGTATCCATGCTTTTTCACTGACTTTTCCACATACGTTCCCTCACCTCTACCTTTTAGGATTCCATGTGTCTTTCAAGGTTTAGACCATGTGCCACCTCCTGGCAGTAAACCTTTCATGACACCCATAGTTGTTAGTACTCTCTCCTTCCTTAGATTGTCACTTACATACACCTATCTGTGTACATGTTGTATCCACCCAATGAACTGTGAGCTCTTTGAGGGCAAAGACTTTTTTTATTTGCATCTAGACTAGAGCACTTTAGCGTAAAACCTCATGTGTAGTAGATGCTTAATAAATGCTTGTTGGATTAAATTGTGTCAGCCCTTTTGGGTAACAATAATTATTCCATTTTAATGATTAGTTTTCCTTTCTGTCTCTGGTAGGGAGTCCAAATTTTCCATTTGCTGAACATCATTGAATTTTTCAGAGAGAAACAGACTTATCAAAAACTTAATTCTGTAAAGAATGAACTCTTGATCTGGGTTTTCCTTCACTTATTTTCAGAAATTGTTCATCAGCTTTAAAAATTGACATTTTAAAAATTTATGAATTCCCTATTGCTCAAGAAACTGTACTAGGTCTGTGATTTTTTTTCTGTCATTCATTTGTTTTATGAGGCTTTGGAGGCTATCATAGAAAATGAGGAATTCAAGATCCTTTCTCATCTTAGCTTACTAGTGTCAACTTGATGGGATGGGACAGAACAGGTGGATGTTCTCCTGACAAACAAAATGAGTCGTGCCAGTAATATGAGCGCACAGAGCAGAACTAGGAGTGGCAGAAGGTGACTCAGTGGAGTATCTTATTCCAGAGCAGCTGTTGTGTGATGTGGTTTCTTGTTCTCAGACCCCAGCTGGGCTTGTCCATTAGCCATAAGAACCAACCAGGAAAAGTAATTCCCTGCTTTCTTGAAAACACTTGAATGCTCTTGTGTTGCTATGTTTGACTTGATGTTCATTTGAGTTGGGAGGGATGTTGTTGGCTAGGAGCCAACTTTTCTTTGGCAGAGATGCTGAAATGGTTAACTATATCTCATTTCTGTGATATAATTACATTTTGACGCCTGTTTTTACTTTCCTGTTGCCCAAAGGAAAAAAATCCACCATAGTTTTAAAGCCTTCTCACCTTGTGCAACTAAGTGACTCAGTTTATAAAGCACTGGGCCTGGAGTCATGAAAACTTGAGTTCAAATTTGGCCTTAGACACTTATTAGCTATATGGCCCTGGGCAAATCACTTTGCCTTATCCACTAGAGAAGAAATAGCAAACCACTCTAGTATCTTTGCCAAGAAAACTCCATGGACAGCATGGGTCCATGAGATCATGAAGAGTCAATGACTGAACAGCACCTTGTGCTATTGCCACTCAGGTATCATTAGTTAAAATCATTTTCATCACATTAAAGGTAGAGGTTTCTCAGAAACTGATACAGAGGTCAGAACCTTACACTGAATTTTTTAATATGGTTTTTAAATACATAAACTTACATGGCCCATGACAAGTTTTCAAAAACACACCTTCTCCAAGAATGCTTGAACGTTGCCCTTTCAGTGAAATAGTTTACCAAAATCGCACCAGAAATGGGTGCAGTTAATTTAGCTTTAATGAACACTGCCTGGTCTGAATTAAAAGTCATCTACAGTTATTTAGAAGCTACATATACCATTTACCCAAATATATTCCATTCAACACATGTTTATTAAGTGCCCATGATTTGCAGGGTGTAGTGCTGGATTGGTATCAGAGATACAAAGATAAAAGCAAGTAGACCTTGCACTGGGAGATAGAGGATGTGCTAAACTATGTAATTCTTGAGGTGCATCTGAGGCATGATACCTATGGGAATAAACAAAATGGTTAACTTTTGGAATCAGACTTTCTCTAAGTTATAGAATTCCTAAATTGAGATTGGAAGAAAAGATGAATCAGTTTACATAAGATGTAAATATACTTGAATATTATTTGGGTTCTCTTACTGGTAGATTGAGCTATTAACTATTAAAAAATTTTGGTATACAGGCAGAAAAAACTTGCATTTCCACTCTTGAAGTTTAATGTCTGAAAAATTAATATTTTCTCCTTTGACCTTGTTTTATCCCAGATACCTATTTCCTAAATTTACACTGTGTTGGGCTGAATTTGTAGAAGTAAAAGTCCGTGTGCCCTGTGAAACTATCAACTATATTGAAGCCAACTATGGCAAGACCTGGATGATTCCTGTGCAGACCTGGGACTGGAAGAGTTCCCCACCTAATGTGCAACCCAATGGGATCTGGCCTGTTGCTGAATGGGATGATGTTATTCAACTATACTAAGCCATTGAACTTAAACAAGATATTTCTCTTTGTCAAAGGAAGTTCTTACATTTAATATTCTTATGTTATAAAAATTACTGGGTTTTTGTCAGATGTTCTTACTTAAATGGAAGGAGAAAAAAAAAACAGGTTCAGATGAACAAAAGTATTTTTTAAAGCACCACAGATTGCTAGCCAGCTGACTTGGTATCTTTCCTATCATCTCATTAGATTTATTCTTTAAGATTAAAGGATCAGGGATAGTGATCAGGAAGTCAAGTTTTTAGGTGTTACAAAGAACGTAATAAGCATTGAGCAGCTGTATCTCAGGAGCAATGTGGTATGAAGCCTATTCAGACTCTTAAGAGAAGCTAAGAACTTGTTCTTAGCCTAGTAGATTAGGCAGCTTCATAAATGTCTAACCTCATGTTTTTAAAACCTTAGGTGCGTGTGTGGTGACTAAGGTTAGTGAAAATAATATAGGACTGTCACAATTTCTATTCCCCAACTATTCATCTACAAGATGAAAAGGAGATCAGATCACTGGCCTTGACTGAAAATAGCTGCCTGTTATCCACAAAGTCTAGTTTCCTTAGTTTAGTCTCTAACTTTCTAAATGAAGGAAACATAAGAACTGTTACTTATATTTTTAAAAACTATAACCAATCCAGTGCTGATAATTTTAAGTACATGTTTCCATTTGGCTGTGACTGTTTCTTATAATTCTGAAGTACAGTTCAGTTAAAATTGAATGAAAGTGGATCCATCTTCTAGTAAATCAGCCTTTCTCTTCCTTCTTTTAGTTTAGTAGTTTGCTAGCTTTCAGTTAAGAGCTCTAGTTTCTGATTGTATTTCACAGATTCTCTTCCCTCAACCATTTTTAAGATGGTTTTCTGTTTATCTGGTCATAAATTCTGCATATTGTCTGTTTTTTACTGACAGGAGGAACCTGACGCTTTAATGCCAATCATCTAGATGTTCAGGTCCCAATTTCCCCTCATTCATTGTGTTTCCTCATGATGACTTGACAACTCTTCTTCTGTTCCCAGGATGTCTCACACAATCCATCATGTTCCTGAAGTTAACTCTCCTCATCTCGACCCATACTTAGCCAAAGCCAGAAATAATATGATATTTGGATGGCAGAGGTTCTTTACCTGTGTTGTTTTAATTATCTAGACTTTTTGTTGGTGATATTGGTTTTTAAATCCAACATCTATGCTAATTCTATTTGTGCAAGTAGTTGAAAGTTGATTATATTAGTTCCAACTTGTATCCTCAAACTAGTTTTTACATTCCTTACATTAGCTTCATGCCCTCACCCATACCTTTCTCACAAATAATTGACAGGTGTGTACATAGGTTATGTAAGAAGCAAGAGAGGAAGATTTCTCCTTTCGCTTTCTCCTGCTCCCTAATCCAACCAATTTTACCTAGATAAAGTAAGGGACAGTTAGACTACAACATGAGGCTGAAACTTCAATTTAATAGTATTTTCCTGAGTAAGTCAGAAACAGTAATTCAATTGGTAATGCTTTTTGCAGTGGACCAGCCACAAGTAGAAAGCATTGGTTTTTAGGAGGTGGTCCATTTCTGCTTTGCTCCCATCTATTTTTTGGACTTTTTAACTAAGATTATCCTCTCTTCATGAAATGTAGATTGATCAAGTTACCCTAATTGACAGCTAGTTCTATAACTGCTTACACGAGTGGTAAAAACTTTTGCATTTCTAATATGAAAGAATTTATAGTCTTTAAAAAAGAAAAGGGTTTTTATCCTCTCCATATGACTAAGTCAGAGGCTGATTAATATTTAATTATATTTTCATTTTCTGATGGCCCTACAACGAAAAGATGACAGTTCTAGCCATGCAGTGAAATACTCTTCTGTCACAAAGGTGGCCCAATATTTCCCTAATAGAACTAGATAAAAAGTGAAATGTTTAAATACAGACACACATATTTATATATTTAGAATAAAGGAGAGTTTTTAACTATGTACAGAATTCAGTGTTTATTTACTAATTATTTCATTTTGTCAAAATCTGTGGATATTCTATTGTATTAGTGAAATTGATGTTTATTTCTACTGAAAACTTATGTTGTAGTTTTGAACAGAATTTTAATATATGTTGTGTTGGATGATGAATAAAAATTTTCCAATATCTTTAAATTTTCAGGTGTTTTATGTTTTGATGTTTCATAATTAATTTTGTTGGAAACAGGGATGTTTGGCAGCTAAAAAGTACCAGGGAGACGGCCACACTTGGCATCACAATCAAGGCCCAAGGCTGGGCACTGAAGATGCAACTCATTATTATGATTATCTGATATTGTTATAGTGCCTTAGGTGTTACGGGGTGTTACATCCATTATCCAATTTGGTCCTTACAGTAGCCCCATGCAACAGATGTCATTACCGCCATTTTATAGATCAGGATATTTAGGCACAGTGCATATAAGTGATTTGCTCAGGGCCATCCAGGTAGTAAGTAGCAGACTGGAATTTGAACCAATGTCTTATGACTTTAGATCCAGTGTCCTTTACATCATACCATGGCTTCCTGAATAAGACTTAACTTTTAGTAAGCTTCACCAACAATCTAAATACAGCATTAAGTGATATTGCCAGCAGAAACTCTTAACACACTGTTTATTTAGTCCAACCTTTTCCCAGTTAACTTTATTTAGAAGTATTTTTCCCATGTGTCCACTTGAGAAAGGGATGCGCTGTATGGTAAAGGACTCATTACTGTGACTTGGCTGTTCACAAAAAAGTCTACAAGAGGCAGCTTTGGTGTGGTAGAAAGGGCCTAGATGGGTCTGACATCAGATGACCTGATTTCAAATCCAGATTCTTGTGCTTGCTATCTGTGTAATCTCTTGGGCCTCAGTTTCCTCAGTTGTAAAGAGAAGGGGGAGAAGGAGGGGCAGGTGGCTGTCATAGATGTTGCTTGTCCTTTGTTTTGAAGAGGACCAATGACATCTTGGGATGATGTCTTGACTTGTGTGAATTACATGAATTGGATTTAAGTGGGGCAAAGTTGTCAGCCTCACCCTCTCTTCCAGAGTCATTGAAGTCCAGTAAGTGGACCAAAGTTAGGACATCTGGTGATGGCCCCTGGCCACCCTCTGGATGACCAGACTCTAAGCACTTCACAGCTCCTGCTTTAGCCACCTTCATAGCCCCTGGAACAAACTGTTATCTGCCCATTCTGCCAGGGGAAGTCTTCACATATTCGGGGTAGACATCCCTAACTCACTAACTATCAGTTCCTCTCAGCCTGCTTTATCTCATCTGCTGAGATGGTTTTACCATGTGGCCACTGCACATGTTACTGCTTTTTGAACCACAGGTGAGACAGTCACTTCTACAATCACTTCCAGATTTAAATCTTAACACTGTCATACAAACATGTCAGGTAACCATTACCACAAAAATTATGTGTGTGAAACCCCTCTTAGCCCCCAAAAATGGCCCGCTTACTTTAAGCAACACTAGATTTCAAAATTACATTCTAAGAAACAAAGTGTTGTGCTCAAATTTTAAAAATAATCATATTTAAGTTTCAAAAGAATAAAAACCCTTTCTGCCTTTTAGAATATTTCTGACTTACTATTTCTTCTGAGAAGGTTTTTGAGTCTTAAAGTTTAGGATTTATGCTGTGCTGTGGTCTTGGTCTATTTGAGAATAAATGTGAGAATCAGTGTGGTGTCATAGAAAGAGCATTGGCCTTGAGAGTCAGAAAATCTGGGCTGACTTTTTAACAATTCACAGGGCAATTCACTTCCTCTCTAAGGTACAATTTCCTTATCTGTAAAATGGGGATTATAATAACCCTACCTGCCTCTTAGGGGTACTTAGGCACTTTGTGAAGAAATAAGAGGGTTGGTTTTGGCGGGGCTGGGGTTCTTTACTAAAAGTGCTTTTGCATGACAGTGTGTCACTTAGGCCATACATCACCTGTCAGTTCGGAGATCATAAGTCATAGACTTCATTGGATCATAGGATTTAAAGCTGGAAAGCCCTTTAGAAACAATTTTTTTCAATCCCCTCATTTTACATTTGGGGAGACAGAACAAAAGGTGGGAAGTCTCACTCACAAAGTCACACAAATTGGCTAGCTGACATGGAATTTAAGAGAATGAAATTAAGTGATAGTACAGTATTACAAAGACATGCTGTTGCTTTTTTATAAGTTTGTTTTTAAGCCTGCAACATTCCTAAAGCAATTTTTTTCAGTTACTTTCTTTGCTGATTCCGTAGGATTTTCTAAGTAAAGCACCATGTTATCAGCAAATAGAGAGAGCTTATTTTTTTAGAGATAGCTCCTTGTTTACCTCTACACCTTTAATTTCTTTCTTTTGTCTTATTGCTATCATTAGCATTTCTAGACTAGCCATCTCTGCTTTACTCCTCTATTAGGAAAGTTTGTTTTTGGCCTTAACTTTTACGGCATCTTTGAAATGTTTATTAGGAAACAATTACCTTTATTCTCATTTTTAGAAAGGGCAAAATTATACCCAAGAGATATAGTGACTTACATAGAGGAAGAAGTGGTAATACAGCTAAACTTCTTTCCACAAAACTCTAAAGAGATCTAGGAAATGCACCAGATGGAATCCTAATGGGGAAATCCTAAAAAAATCACAGCGAACCATATGACTAGCCCAGCTCAGCATGGGGAGACAGGCCTGTGGGCACTGGGGATGAGGTTGGGCCAGAACATACCAGGAATAGATGCTTTGTACACAATGCTCCAGAACCTAGGGAGAAACTGCATTAGGACAAGAGGAGGTCCCAGACCCATACCAGGGTTCCACCAGACCTATGACACTTCTTCGGGTATAAAGGTGAACTAAAAGCTTTGTTGCCCACTATCCACCTCTAGGTCACAGATCAGGGTACCCTGAAAGGGGGACCTGCATATCGGTGACATCCTGAGTAGGAAGGCTCTGGGCATATGGAGAAAAGGAGTTTGAGAGCCCGAAGCCAGCAGCCAACATTGTGGCTCAGACTCTCGGTGCTCAGCAGGGAGGAGTAAGAGACGGCTGGGAGGATAAGAAGGTGGATTTTGCCAGATTAAAACAAATGAAATATTAAAAAAGAAAGAAGTGAGTCAAGAATAAAATGTTAGTCCTAGAGGTCTTCATTATGTGTTTTCCTCCAACTGTTCATCTTTATTCTCAAGGTTATTTTAACATTTTCTGGTAGGACTCACAGGATACAATAAAAAAAATGTGCTACTAAGGTCATGCTGATGATTTTTTTAAAAGGATGGAGTCAAATGCAGCTGGGCAACTTTATCCTGAAAGACCTTCAAACTAAAATCAGCTCTTCAATTCTTAAAGCCTCCATTAATCACTGACTAGTAAGTTATTGTGGTTGGTGTGGGGATATGTGCACTACATCACCACCTGCCTGTCTGGCACCAGCTACCTGCTGGACGTTTCAATCCAAATGACCTATTATTAACTCAGACCCATGAGATTCAAAATGGAACTATTTTTCTTTTCTCCCCTGCACAAAAAATGTCACCTGTTATTGTCATTAGGATAAAATAGAAACTCTTCTTATTGGTCCCTTATGTTTTGGCTCCAGCCTATCTGTGAGACATTTCCTATTGTGCTCTCTCACATGCATGTTTCATACAAACTGGCCTACTTGCTGCTCCCTTTAATGATATTCTATCTCCTGCCCTGTCTGTATATACTTTGGATTTTTCACCCCTTCCTATAATGCCTTTCTTCCTCAACTCTGGCTCTTGGAATCCCTAGTTTATTTTATTTTATTTTATGTTTGCTTTTTTTTTGGGGGGGGGAAGGGGTAGAGCAGGGCAATTGGGATTAAGTGACTTGCCCAAAGTCACACAGCTAGTAGGTGTTCAGTGTCTGAGGCCAGATGTGAACTCGGGTCCTCCTGACTGCAGGGCCAGTGCTCTTTTCACTGCACCACCTAGCCACCCCTGGAATCCCTAGTTTAATTCCCTTCGAAGCTCAGCTTGAGTTTTGTTTCCTTCAAGAGGCCTTTCTTAATTCCTCCAGTTTTTAATGCAGCTCCCTCCCATCCCAAATAATTTTTAAATACTTATTTGCACATATAGGTATGTATGTACATACCTATATGTATATATATATATATATACATATATATATACATATATATATATATATCTTATTTGACAAGCATTTATTAAACACAGGTTATGTGCCAGTTGCTGAGCTTAGTCTCTGCCTTACATTCTCCTGGGTGGAGGGGAACACTGCAGACACAACATGTTCACAGATAGATAGAGGATATTTCCAATATGAATACACAATAATTTGAATGAGACACTAATAACTTAGGGAGTCAGTTCTACACCCTCAGTGAAAAGTAACTAACTGGAGATTACGGACTCTTTAGGTGTTTTTCTATCTCTAGCACCTAGTATAGTACTTTGTACATTGTAGGTACTTAATAAATGCTTGGTGAATTGTAATCAGTTGAATTTCAATTCAACTTATTAAGTTTGTTTATTGAATTAAATTGAAATGTAGTGCTTTGTAGTCTTGATGAGCTATTCAAACATAACTACCTAAAAAAATTCAAAGATCTTTTCTCTAAATAAAAAATATGTGTATTATATTATTTCATATGTATATTATGTGTATGTGTATGTATACACACATTTATTTCTTTTACATATGTGTGTTTATAATATATATGTCTATGTATACACATACATACATATTGGTTCTACTCACAAACATTCCAGCTACTTATGCCTGTGTTGAACACTGGGTTGGCTTTTTTATCTTGGCAGGAATACTATTCTGGCTCTTAATCTTCCACAACAGAATGATTACTTTTCCTCTCCCACACATCTAGTATTGAGATAAAAAATAATTTCTTCCTTGTTTCTCTGTTTTTTCTTATGATGTGACCTTTTATATTGAAGTCATTTATTCTTTTGGAGCTTATCATGATATGGTGTGAGGTGTTGATCCAAACCTATTTTTTTCCACACTGCTGTCCAGTTTTTCAGCAGTTTTTGTCAGTGAGTCCTTATGTCAGTAGCTGAAGTCTTTGGGCTTACCTACCTTGGCCACAAGTCAGCATGTTGTATAATACCTAGTCAGTCCCACTGATTGTCCTCTCTATTTTTTAACCAGTACCAAGAAGTCATTTTGGTGATTATTGCTTTGTTTGGGATCTGGTACTGGCCCCTGCCCTCCCACTTTTCCTCCCATTATTTCCCTTACAATTCTTAGCCCTTTGTTCCTCCAGATTAATTTCATTACTACTTTTTCTAGTTCTATAAAATAATCCTTTGGTAATTTGACTGGTATGTCACTGAATTAGTAAATTTATTTTGTTGACATTATTTGATTTATATTAGTTCTGCTTCCTCATAAGAAGTTAATATTCTTTGAATCATTTAGGACTGTCTTTATGTCTGTAAATCGTGTTTTGAAGTTGTATTCATGCAGATACTACTTTTTCTAGGTGTTGGCCACTGAAGGAAAAGAGAGAGGAAGATAGGTGGAACATGAAAAAGTTTTTTGAGGACAGAAGGATTTTGAGCATGTTTGTAACAAGAGGAGAAAGGTTAAAGATAGAGGGAGAGGATAAAGATGAGAATAGTCAATAGGACAAAATCACAGAAAATTAGAAGGGCTCAAATGGAAGGGTTAGTCTTGACAAGGAGTTGAGTCACTTCATTTTTTTGTGAGGATGAGAAGATTGGTTTTGAGACCTGGAGGGAAGGAATTATAAGTGAGCTCCCAACAGATAGTCTTTTCACTTAAGTAGGAAGATTTGCTTAGAGAAGGGAATGGGGCTCAAGGACAGAGAAGGTTTAGAATAACCATCATGGGGAGTGGAAGGCAATAAAAGCTGAGAAAAAGATTGTCACAGAATTTCCCAGTAAATATTGAATGAGACGTTTGGGAGAAGCCAGAATTCTCATACCTCCTCAAAAACAGCGACAAAAAGAAACATCAAGGAGGAGAAAATTGTCTGAGTAAAGTAGAAAATCAAAATAAAAAACAATGCTAAAGGAAAGGAAACAAGCATTTATTCAGTACCCAGCACTGTGCCAGGCTTTAGAAATATTATCTCATTTATTGATGCAATTGAAAACAAAAATAGTTCCGTAACCAGTTCATCTTTTTCTTGGGAGCTTTTGATGCAGGAGTTCGGACTTCGTTGTCTTCCTCCCATTCCATCCTTTTTGTCCCCAAAAAAGGAATCTAAGGTTTGATTGCTGTGCTTGCTTTGCTTCTTCTGCTTGCTCATGTTGCCACTCAATTACTTGACTTTTGAGCTCTTTGCCATGGTAGAACTCTGCTTTCAGAATAGAGAGAGCTTTGTCCCAAATCACTGGGGATTTCGTAGCTGGCGGAGCAATTGGGAGGGCACCCTCTCTGCAGCCCCCCAGAAGCTCTGGCACCTGGCTACACACCCCAGGACCTCCACCCAAGACCATGATCCAGATCCAAGCAGGTCAAAGCAAGAGTGATTACCCTCTGAATGGTTACTTGGTCTCCCTACAATCTGCAGGCCAGGAGCTCTGGAGGCAGCCACACAGCAGTAACTGGGACCTCCACCCCTCCACCACTTCCCAATCTGGGGACAGGGGCCGGACCACACTCTTCTGACCCCCTCTTCCAGCAGAGTTCCCAACTGACCTTTTAATTGCTCTTTGGTGTTTATGGGTTGAGAAGTCTGGAAACCACCACAGCTGCTGGTGATTCACTCTCCTGAAGTCTGTTCACTGCCCTGGGGCCCAAACCTCACAGCTTATGCGGGGCTGGGCTTAGCTCACAGCTCGGTGTGATAGACCCTTCCTGCTGGGAGATTTGTTTTTCTCTGTCACTTTGTGGCTTCTATAGCTCTAAAATTTGTTTAGAGTCATTTTTTACATGTATTGGAGGAGATGGAAGCCAGAGCCACAGGGAAGTCCTGTTTCTACTCTGTTATCTTGGCTCCACCCCCAACAAAAATAGTCCTAACTTTAGCAGGAAGTCATTATGGACAAAGTTGATCAACTAGAAGGCAGAATTAGAAAGTTTTTGAATTATTGAAGAACTGAGAAAACAGGCAGATTCAAACCATAGATCTGAAGAATAAGTGAAAATGCCACAATTTAGCATCACTCAGAACATTCCAAAAATTAAAGAATCTGAATAACATTCCTGGGAATCATTCTGTAAAACTTTGAAGAATTAGCAAAAACAAGAGACAATTTGAATAACCCATGCTGACAATGGAAAACCTGAAATTGAAGTCTCCTAGACACTCTCTCAAATATTCAAATGGATTTGTCCTCTCATTCATTTAAGAATTCCCTTTACTGATGCAGATTACAATAAATTCATGCCTATTTATCTGGGGTGGCTCTCCTCCATGTCCTAAAAATTCACCTCATAGTATCCCCCTCAACATGCTGGAGTCCTTCCTTGTTATCTCCTCCTTTCTCTGTGGTATAAGTGGAGCACTCCCACCTCACTACATGACAAATCCTCCATTTTCTGTCCTGTAATTTCTGAATCACTTCCATCATTTCTGTTCTTCAGAGTTCCTTGTGATTATGCTATAGCCCACGCGTACCCACCAAAACAAGTGCCTTTCCATCACCCTCTTTGGAAGCATTGGCGTTCCAGTTCTCTTGTCTTACAGCAATGCCAGTAAAATGTTTGTTTTGAAAAGATGGGTCTTTGCTGTTTGGTAATTTTGAAGTAAGTAAAAGTGCTTTGCAATTTCCAGAAAGTAAAATAGCCTGCCTTCCTCTGTTTGAACTCTGAGCCCAGCTCATTTTCTATCTGTATTGTCTTCTTCAGATAACATATACTTTGGATATGTCAATGAATAATAGTCAATAAACATTAAGTGCCAAACACTGTGTTAAGCACTGAGGATGCAGACTTGAAAAAAGACAGTTCCTGCCCTCAAGGAGCTTACAATCAAATGAGGGGAGACAACACATAAAAGGAAGACGAAAAGGAAAAGGGGAAGGTACCCAACCAGGAACCTGGCAAAAAAGTCAGAGAAGTCCCAAAATAGGGAAGCTAGGTGGGAAATGGGAAGGCTATCCTGAGCTGCCTCCTTAAGTGGAGGTTTTGGAGTTCCATTGCTCCACCTTCCAGAGGGAGAGAGCATAGTGATGAGGTAGGATTACTAAGGCTGATTTGATCATTCAGGATGATGTTGTTCAGTCATTTATAGTTGTGTCTAACTCCTTGTGACCCCATTTGGGGTTTTCTTGGCAAAGATCCTAGCATGGTTTGCCATTTCCTTCTCCTTTCCTTCCTTCAACTCATTTTTACAGAGAGAACTGTGGTAAACAGGGTTAAGCGACTCGCCCAACTGAAGTCACACAGCTGGAAGTGTTTGAGGTTGGATTTGAACTCAGGGCCTTCTGACTCCAGGCCCACTGCTCTATGGGTTTTCCAAAGATGAAGTTCCTCAGAGAAGTCCCAAAGTAGTATAGCCAGTTGGGAACTGAGTTCTATTGAGTATCCATTCAGATGCATACTGAAACCTGGTGATAGGCTTTAGGTCATTTTTTAGATTAGAAGTTTTGGTTTTATTCTCCTTAAATTTTATTTTTCTTAAGTCTGTTTGATCTTTCCTGTGTGAATGGACAGGCAGAAGACCAGCATTCAAATTCTAGCTCCCCTACTATTAATGGGACTTTAGTTAAATCACTTAAGTTCTTAGGGTCTGTCACTCTGAAAAGTGAGGAGGTTGTGCTACATAACTCAATCCTAGGTGGATGAGAGCCATGCAGGATGATCTAAGGTTTCATTGACCTCTAAATCTATGATGCTGTGACCTTTTTTCTTCCTTCTTTTCACTACCCCTTTCAATGTGATGATCTGAGCCACAGGAGGTAATTTTGAGTGGTAAAAGATGTTTCTGCTATATGGTAGGCAATAAGGTTTCCTTCATGGAATTTCTATCCCGATAAAGAGAAGGGTTATATATGTTTCTGGCTGCTTTCCCATTCTAAGCATATGCCCCATGAAGTCTTCAGAAAACGCTAATTTCATTCTTGGGCATAGAAAACCCAGGGATTTGGAGAATCTCAAGGTCTATGTCTTTGAATTGGGATTTGTAAATTGGAAAAGATGAGGGACAGGGCACCAGACACACATGAGCTCTGGGTCTTGCTCCTTGACCCTGAGATGCCCCAGCAACCAACTCTCTCATCAACCACAGCCTGGTTCCCTGACACTGACACGCCTCCTATTCGGTTTAGAACATAGGATTTAAAACTAGAAGGGACCTTGGGGGGCCTCCCCCACACAACTCAAAGGCAGGTGCTATCTCTGGGGTAACCAGGAAGCAAAAGAGCTTTATTAGGAGCAAGAATTGGGATGGAGCAGGAGCAGGAGGTGATAAAGGCTGATAAGCCTGAGCTCCAGCACCCTATTTGACTTTATTGGGGGTGAAGGGTAATGAATTAGCTTTTGACAACTAGAGCTGTTCTTATCAATCCCAGGCAGATTGTCAGGAAGCTTTATCACCAAGACCAGTTAGTTGGATTTACCTTTTCACTGATGAACAGAGTCTCAGGAGCCACCCAGGAATCTAGCCTGGCTCCTCTACCTTCTTCACACCCACCAATCTCCTCTCCTTCCCCAAGGGATTCAGTTTTACTGACTAAAATGGAGAGGCTCCAATTCCTAGGTTGGGAGGAAGAATGATGAGGCTCCAGCCCCGAATTGGCTGCCTCCTCTTTGTGCAGTGGCTCAGTTGCCCGGCTCCCAGCAGGGTCCCCTCTCTTGTGTCCCCTCCCCTTCTTGACCCTTTCATTGGGTGCCAGGCAAGATTTCTGAAAAGGCCTAACAAACAAAAGCTACTCCAGGCACTTATGTCTACAACTCTCAAGCGCATGGTCAACATTTGCTCTGGGGGCCCACTGTGTTCTGGTGTGCCAGCCCTGGATTCGTTGCTAGACGGGGAGAGGGATGTGTGGGCACACTCCAGAGGGAGGCCAGACAGTCCCTGTCTTCTGCAGGGTCAGAGGAGAGAGATTTATTGTGTGAAAAATACCTGCTGCTCTAGCGATGCTTTTCTCTCCTCTTTCTGATATTTTCCTCTTTGCCCTTGTGAGAAGTGTTTGCTTTGGAGAATGGATGGTTGACAAACATGGGAGGCTTCATAGGACACAAAAGCGTGGAGTCCAAGGGAGAGAGACTGAGGGAGGTTTATTGTCTGATTGAGAAGCAGAGAGTGCCCTTTGGAGGGAGTAGGAGGCAGGTGTTTGGGATCCACGATTTAGCTTTAGAAATAGTTGGGGGTTGGGGAAGAAGAAGAAGAAAAGATCATAAAACTTGCAGCAAAGTTGATGGGGCTTTTTGAGGCAACAGAAGCAGCTCTAGGTTTGGAGTAAGAAAACCAGGGTTTGAATCTTGACTGCCATTTACTAGCTATGTAGCATGGGCAACTGGCTTCTTCAGACCTCTTTCCTCAGCTGTAGTCTCTTTTGCACCTGCTGCCCTATCTGGTTTCAGCACCATGGAACAAGATGTACTTCCCAGGATAAGCTCATCCCTTCTAAACTTGTCATGCTGCTAACTTGAGCCTTGATTGACACAACTTCCCTTAGCTCCTCTCCGCAATGATTGGAAGACTGAAAGGCAGGCACTGTCTTTTTATTAATTGTATCCCCAAGGCTCAGCACAGTTCCTGGCACATAGTAGGCACTTAATAAATGCTTATTGGATTGGCTTGAAACTGTAAAAAGAGAGCATTTGGATTATAGGATCTCTAAGGTGAAAGCATCCTCTAAGTACTTTGATTTCTAATGGCATTACTAAAACTCAATGGGGAGGCATCTGAACTTTTTGGAAATGGGAAGGGGACCCAGATAAGCATGTGGGGGTGATCAGATTCCAGCCAAAATCCCAATTTTTGACAAGGTATCCAGCTCCTAGCACATTATTCCAGCCACAGAGATGGTGGAGAGTGGTGTGATACCTTTTGCAGACAAATATATCCCTTTTTCTGTTCCATATCTTGTTCTCCTAGGCCACAATGCCTTAGGGAACTCAGAATCATTTAACCTATAAATTGGAGTCACAACTCCTGGTAAGAATCCCTAGGCTCTGACTTCTAGGGTGTGGCCTTGGGCAAGTCACTTCCCTTCCTTGGGCCTCAGTTTTCTTCAACCAAGTGGAGGGGAATAAGAATTTATATAGCACCCACTATTACTAGGCACTGTGCTAAGTGCTTTTAGAAATACTATCTCATTTGATCCTCACAGCAACCTTAGGTGTGATCATAAGCCTCGTTTTACAATTGAGGAAACTAAGGCCAACAACGGTGATGGGTCTTGCCCAGAGTCACACAAGTAAGCGAGTGTGAGGCTGGATTTGAACTCAGGTCTCTTCTGACTCCAGACCCAGCATGCTATCTACAGCATCATCAGCTACCTAGATGACTTCTAAAGTTCCTTCCTGTTGTATGAGAATCTATCTAAGTCTATCTTTATGTGAGGCAAGAGACAGGCTACTGTTTCCTGAAGCTTGGCTTTAATTATGGTATAGGTTCTAATTACTTTAGGGAACCACTCTCACCATCTACCCCCACCACCTTCTTGACTTCATCCCTTCTCTCTCTCTCTCTGTCTCTGTCTCTGTCTCTGTCTCTCTGTCTCTCTCTCTCTCTGTATCTCTGTGTCTCCGTGTCTCTCTCTTTGTCTCTCTGTCTCTGTCTCTGTCTCTCTGTCTCTGTCTGTCTCTCTGTCTCTTTTTCTCTCTGTCTCTGTCTATCTCTCTCTCTCTGTCTCTCTCTTCCCCCCCCTTTCTCTCTCCCCTTTGCCTCCTCCCCATATACAACCAGTTGTCAAATCTTAATGATTCTAGATTTCTACATTCACGGCATCTCCTATTCTTCCCCTTCTCCCCATTGACACAATCACCTAGTTCAAGTCTGTCACCTCTCCCCTGGACTATTGCAGTAGCCTCCTGACTAGACTTCTTTGCTTCTGGTCCGTACCTTCTCCAATCCATCCTTGACACAACCACCAAGTTGATATTGTCCCACAAGCAGTAGTGACTGGATCACTTTTCTACTCAAGAATCTTCACTGGGTCCAACAAAACAAACTCCTCAGCATGGCATTTCAAGCCTTCTACAGTCTGGCTTTCATCTGCCTTTCCAGTCTTATTACGCTTCCCTTCACAACTCTGTTCCTGGCAAACTGCTTGGCTTGCTAGTCTTTGTACACGACCTTCTTCACAGAGAAGACACTCCATCTTTGGGCTCTGGCATTCTCTCTGGCTGTCACCCATGCAAAGATGCTTTCCTTCCATTCTGACTGCTGACTTCTCTCACTTTCTTCAAGTCCCAACTAAAACCCCACCTTCTAAAGAAAAGCTTCCCCAACCTTTCTTAATTCCAATGCCTTCCCTCTGTTAATTATTTCTTTTTTATCCTATATGTAGCTTGATATATACACACATACATATATACATTTACATATATACGTACACATATATGTACTATGACATAATATATATATATATATGTATATGTGTGTGTGTATGTATATACGTATATATACTGTGACAGAGAACAAACTTCCCTCAGCCCCTCTCCTTTGGCATCTACACTTTTGTGCCCTGTGAAGCCTTCCATGTTTATCAACCACCCATTCTCCAAAGCAAACAGTCCTTTCAGGGGGAAAGAGGAAAATGTCAGAAAAAGGTGAAAAAACCTTCACTGGAGCAGCAGATATTTTTCACACAATAGTTCTCAAGCTATATACAGGATATGCATACATACATACATACATACATACATACATATACATATTGTCTTCCCTTTAGATTATAAGTTCCTTGAGGGCAGGGAATGTCTTCTGCCTTTTTTTTTGAACTCCAAATGCTTAGCATCATGCCTGATATATAGTAGGTACTTAATAATTGTATGTTGATTGAGTGTTGCATAGATTGGTCTCCACACCTAGAATGAACTCTCTCTTTAGCTGTCCTCTCCTTAGAATTCCCGATTTCCTTTAAACATAACTCAAGCACGGCATGGTGATACATCCTTGCTGCCAGGGAGGTTGAGGCTGCTGGGTCTCTTGAGAGCTGGAGTTCTGGTCGTTACTGGACTACACCAGTTGAACATGCCCTAAGTTCCTAGCGTTAATATGATGAACCCCCAGAAGAGGAGTCACCCCGATCAGAAATGGATCAAGTCCAAGCTCTAATGCTGATGAATAGTGGGACCAGCCAAAGTGGCCCCTGCAATTTCAGCCCAGGAGAGTTAGGGATATCTAGTCTTTTAAAAAACAAAAATACACACATAAAACTCTAATGCCACTTCTTACCAGTCATGTCTTCATTTATTAGTGCTTTCTGCCTCACAAAGTTGCTTTGTATTTATTGATGTGTGAGTTATATTTCCCTAGAAGAATGTCAGATCCTTGAGAGCAGAGAACTTTTCTTTCTTTCTTTCTTTTTTTTGGTATCTCCACTCCTCCCATACACTTAGTGTACTGTACCTTTCTTATAAGTACTCGATAAATATTTGTTGATTTGGTTGAAATGAATGGAATTGGGAAAGCATTTTTGTGTCTTTAGGGGAACAAGGTGCAATTAGGCTGGAACAAAGAGTGCAAGTAAATTGCAGAATGGGAAATAATAAAAGACAAAGCTGGAAGGACAGAGTGATATCAGATTATGAAGGGTCTTAATTCAAGGGGGAAAAGTTTGAATATAACTCAGTAGTCACTGGAGATTTTTAGTGTGGTCAGATCTATGCAGAAGTACAATTTGGATAGAGGCAGTGGATAAAATGAAGATACAGATCTTTAAGGCTGGAAGACCAATTAGAATAGACCATTAGACAGCTAGGTCTGGAGTCAGGACAACCTGGGTTCAAATATGACTTCTGACACTTATTTGCTGTGTGACCTTGGGCAAGTCACTTAACTCTGTCTGCCTCAATTTCCTTTGCTAAGAAATGGAAATAATAATAGTTCCAACTCCTGGAGTCGTTGTGAGGACTAAATGAGATAATATTTATAAAAGCACTTATCACAGTGCTTGGTACATGATGGGTGCTTAATAAATTATTATTATTACAATTCCTTCCCTCCTTCTTTCCCTTCCTCCCGCCTTTTTCCTTCCTTCCTTCCTTCTTTCCTTCCTTCCTTCGTTTCTTCCTTCCTTCTTTCCTTCTTTCCTTCTTTCCTTCCTTCCTTCCTTCTTTCATTCCTTCCTTCTTTCCTTCCTTCTTTTGTTTCTTCCTTTCTTCTTTCCTTCCTTCCTTCCTTCTTTCCTTCCTTCCTTTGTTCCTTCCTTCCTTCCTTCCTTCCTTCGTTCTTTCCTTCCTTCCTTCCTAGGACTGATTGGAGAGATGTTTTGGAGTTAGAATTGACAGTGACAACAGCTGATTGGACACCAGAGGTGAGGGATGAAGAAGGTGTCAAAGATAGTACCAACGTTTAAAACAAGAGAATGGGATGAATGGTGCTGCCAGTGATTAAAAGTGAATTAGAAGAATGAGCTGGTCTGGAGGAAAAGATAATAGATTCGATTGGGACGTGGTGAGTTTGAGATCCTGGAGGCCAGACCAGATGGAGATGTCCTGCAGGCGTTTGGAGATTTGTCTGTGGAGCTTGGGAGCTAAATGAGGGCTGGAGATACTGATTTGGGAGTCATCCGCATAGAGGTGGAAGCTGAAGTCATAAGAGTGAGTGAGTTTGCCAAGGGAGTGTAGGGTGTTCTCAGGCCTTTTCAGATACTGATGCACCCTCCTGATATCACTAACTGGTTCAGCTTTCATTTTGGGCCTTCTTATGGCTAATCCAGACAGATCAATTAAAAACTGCAGAGCCAGGAAACAGCCATTGGTAAAAAGCTGAATCCTTTCCTCCCCTTCCAGCAAGGAGTTATTCATCTTTCCCTAGCCTCCTCCTTCCAGGGAAGCTTCCTGGGGTAGCCAGAGCCTTGCAGGTGCAAACTCTCCAGGGGGTGGTGAGAGCAATGAATAGTAAGGTCTTTAGCTCAAGCACACTGAGGCTGTTTAGCGACCATTGGGTAATCCCCCGCCTTAATCGGATTATGTAAATTCCTACTTCAACACCCTTTCCTCCTTAAAGTAATTCTCCCTTCCCCCTTCCCTGGGGTAGCTGTTCTTGGTCTGGGGAAGGAGAATGGGAGGGAAGAATGTTCACTTTCAAGATATATTTTCACTTTGAGAAAAGATGAGGAGAGGTAGAAAATTTTAATGGAGCAATTGTGGCTATTGTGAAATCAGTCAAGGCACAGACACACTTAAGATTCCTTAGCTGGTCAGGGGAAACAGTTTCCCAGAACTGTGTCCTGTATGTACGTGAATTTATTACAAATTTAATATTGATCATCATTGCAACTCATTAAACTTGCTTTGGAACTCTTTACATTAAGGTTAATTTCAACATACAAAAGTATTGTAACAATTTTTTGGTCATCCCTCATCTCTTCTTCTTTCACTATTCTTTTTATGTGGTGGTAGTTAGTATGTATGGTTAGTTAGGATTGCATGTGGAGGCAGCTGGCTGATTCAATGGATATAGCCCTGGACCTGGAGTCAGGAAGACCTGAGTTCAAATGTAGCCCCTCACATTTACTAGCTGTGTCACCTTGGGCAAGTCACTTCACCTCTGTTTCCCATAATCCACCAGAAAAAGAAACGGCAAACCACTCCAGTATCTTTGCCAAGAAAACACCACATGGACAGTATTGGTATGCTGTGGTCCTCAGGGTCACAAAGAGTCAGACATGACAGAAGTTTAATATTTGCTTTTTTCGAGTTCTACTTTTTTTCACTTTTAATTCATTTACAAAGATCTTTCCTGATGTCTTTGAACTTGAAAGGCACTGTAGAGGCTATTGAATTCAGCCCCTTTATTTTATAGATGAGGAAAATGAGGGAATCATTAAATGATTTGACCAGGGTTACACAGCTAGGAAGTGTCCAAGGGTAGGATTCAAGGGCTTCTGGAGTACAAGTGCAGACACCATAATGCCTCCTCCTATCCCTCATACTTAGCATGTTAAATCACTTACAACATTTCCTTCCATTAACGTGCCCCATTTCTTTTTTTTTAATTTTTTAAAAATTAATTCATTTGTTTTCTTGTTTATATCACTCATTTCCATGAGATTTTGAGTTACAAATTTTCTGCCCATCTTTCCCCTACCCACCACCCCAAAACAGCAATCCCACTGTATAGCCCCTCCCCCAATCTGCTGTCTCCTATGTCCTCCTCCATTGCCCCTCTGACTTTCAGGTAGGGCAAGATGGGTCTCCCTATCCCAGTGCCTGTATATCTTAATTCCCAGTTGCATGTAGTTAATAATTATAATAATATATATACATATATATTTTTAACATTTGATTATAGAACTTTAAATTCTAGATTCTTTCCCTTCCTCCCTCATCACCCACCCCTACTGGAAGGACAAGCAATTCAATACAGGCTATACATGTGTAATTACACAGAACATCTCCACAGTGGACATATTGTGAGAGACTGATTATATGTCCCTCCTTCCTATCCTGCCCCCCCTTGTTCTATTCTCTACCCTGTCCCTGTCCCTTTACAGAAGTGTGTACTTCCAGCAACCCTCCCCCCCACCCTGCCCTCCCCTCCATCATCCCACCTCTCATCCCC
>CM053583.1:338701455-338731467 GCA_028627135.1 Pseudochirops cupreus
GGGAGTTCTGACTGTGTTGTCTTCCTCCCCTTCCATACTTTGATCCTTTTTGTCCCCAAAAAAGGATTCTAGAGTTTGGTTGCTGTTCTTACTTTGCTTCCTTTGCCTGCTCATGTTGCCAGTGAATTACTTGATTTTTTAGCTCTGTGGAACTCTGCTTCCAGGGAGGAAAGCTCTGTCCCAAATCACTGGGGTTTTTGCAGCTGCTGGAGCTATTAGGAGGCTGCTGCAGCCCCCACCAGCTTTGGCTCACTGACAATGCACCCTGGGACCACCACCCAAGAGCACGATCTGGATCCAGGCTGCTCAACACAAGAGCACTTAGCCTCTGAACGATCACTTGGCCCTGTGTGGTCTGCAGGCCGGGAGCTCTGAAGCAGCCATGTGGAGGCGGCTGCAGGGCCTCCACTTCTGCTGCTTCCTTGCCCTAGAGGCAGTTTGGCCAGACCACTTTTCTCCCCCAAATTTAGCTGGGTTCCACTGACCTTTCACTTAGTCCTGTTTCTTATGGCTTGATAAATCTGGAAACTGCCACAGCTGCCGATGATCCACTCTCCTGAAGGCTCCAGCTGTGGCTCATCTTGGCCACCCTAGGGCCAAGCTTTGGTTTCAGGCTGGGCTGGTTTCAGCTCCCAGCGCTGTGATGATCCCTTCCTGACAACCTGCCTTCAGCGGGAGGTGTATTTTTGTGAGTTTTGGAGCCCTAAAATTTGTTTAGAGTCGTATTTTATGGGTATTTGAGGTGGCTATATGGGAGCTGTGGAACCTTGCTGCTCCTGCACTGCCATCTTGGCTCCACCCCAATGTGCCCCATTTCAAAAGCCCTTTCCCTCTAGTTGGACTTTACAGTGTTATGAAATCTCAAGAGTTCAACCAGGTATTAGAAGCCATCTAGCTCATCCTGGTACCTAAGCAAGAACCTCCTCTCTCAACATCCGCCACATGTGATCATTCAGATTGTGCATCAAGATGTCCATGGAGGGGGAAGATATGGAAGCAGCCCGCTGCATTTTTGAACAGCTCTAATTTGTCAGGAAGCCTCCATTTGCCACTTTCCAATATATTGCCAATTTTGTTTTCTACAATTACAAATAATGCTGCTATGAAAATATTTAAACTGATAGCTGTTTTTCTTTTCTAAAAGCACTTTCAGGATATATTCCAACAATGAAATTATTGATATAAAAGTGCATGATGATTTTTAGAATGCATTTTTATTGATAACTTTTATTTTTACATCACCTAAATTTCCCCTGGTATTCCTCCCTTCCTTTTTCCTCCCTGAGATCCATTCCATGTAACAAGGAACACTTTTTAAAGGAGGAAAAAAGAGGAAGGGGGAGGTAGCAAAACCAACCAATATCTTGAAACAAGTCTGAAAATGTATATAACGTTCTTCCTACTGCTATGAATAAGTAGGGGGAGATATCTTCCCATATCTCTTCTTTTGAGCCATGCTTTATATTTTTTGCATCATTCACTTTTTATTTTTTTGTGGGGTTATTTTTTCGTTTACATTGTTGTAATTATTATGTATGTTGTTTTCTTGTGTCTGCTTACTTCCCTCTGCATCAGCTCATATAAATTTTTCCATACTTCTCTGTATTAATCACATTTATCATTTCTTATTATAGCACAGTAATAATCCATTACATTCTTATCCTAGAATTTGTTTAGTCATTCTCCAGTTGATGAGCATCTATTTTGTTTCCAGTTTTTTTGCACCCACAAATGTTTTTGTATATATGGAAATGTTCTTAACAGTCATCTCCTTGGGATACATGCCAAGTAGTGGCATATCAGGATCAAAAAAGTATAGACATGTTAGTCATTCTTGTTGCATAATCCCAAATTGCTTTTCAAAATGGTTATACTGATTCACAACTCCACCAACAATGCATTAGTGTGCTTAATTCCTACAACCTCTTCAGTATAAATTATTGCCATCTTCTGTTTGTGCATGATCATTTTTGTAAGTTTTATTGACCTGCTGGATATATCTTCAAAAATGTCATTTATTTATAATAATTTATAGAATTATAAAGGATTTATAATTCTATGAGCAATGAGTCTACTTGTCATTCTACAGTCCTCTCTAACATTGTTACTATGTTTAATTATTTTTGCCATTTTTATGGTAAAAATTCATTTTAATTTTCATCTCTTTGCTAATGAGATAGACTGTTGCTTCTTTGACATTCTTTCACCATATATCCGTTGTAGATTGGGAGATGTCTTTGTAAATTTTTCAGTTCTTTATATATTTTAGATGTCAATTTTTAAATCTGTCACATTTCCCATAACATTTTGGTAATCTATTGTTTTTCTCTTTAAATTGCATTCATTGTTGAACAGATTTCTAAAGTTTTAATGTAGTGAAGCGATTCATCTTGCCCTTTATATTTGTTATTATATTGTTATATTCTTTATATTTGTTAAGTTAATATATGTTAAGTAGAAAAAGTTATTTTCATTCCACAACTGATATAAATACGATATTTAGCTTGCTAACATGTTTTTATATTTGTTGTTAGTGTTAATATTTTAATTTATCATCCAGTTAGAATTCAGTGAGGGATTTCATTATGAAATTAGCTAAATTGTCAACCAGTTTTCCCATGAACAAATATTAGTGAATCTTTTTCCCAGTCTTTCTTTACTTTAAAAAAAATACATTTTATTGATGCCTTTTGTTTTCATAGCCCAGTGATTTAGAGACAGAACATTCCCTGCCTCACCTCCAGATTGATCTCTCCTTAGTGACAAAGAAAAACAGTTAAGCACAATGATCATATCTGACATTGTATACAATATTCTGTTCTGTCATCTCAGTTTTAATTTTCTATCTTTTTTTAAACACAAATTTTATATATAGATAGATAGATAGATATAGATGTATATATATAGATATAGATATGAAATGCCTGAATATCTAGTGTACACATTCTAGTCCATTGTTCTCTCTCTCTCTCTCTCTCTCTCTCTCTCTCTCTCTCTCCCCTCTCTCTCTTCTCAGTGCCAGATAGTTTTGGTGATACTTTCTTTATAATGTGTTTTAAAGTCTAGGAATGAAGGATCACCTGCATCATCCCTCATCTCCCACTTCTTTAGTATTATTTACTGTGCTTTTTGGGGACAAATTTTATTTTGACCCAAAAGACACACCTAAGCTACTCACAATGTAAATTCCTGAAAAGTTAAGAAAGATAGCTTAAAAGCAATTATGACAGATAGTACATACATCCCTTATACACTGTAGTTTTCTTAAAAAGTGTGTTAGAAGCCATCCAGCTCAACTTTTTTAATACAAATTTCTTTGTGATTTTATTTAGTGCTATGAAGAATGAACTTTCTTAGTATTTTGACTGATATTACATTAAATATATAAATTAATCTAAAGAGTGCCATCTTTTTTCTGAATCAGTGAGATTCATCTAAGAACATTAAATGTTCCTCCAATTATTTAGATCTCCATTTATTTCATTATTATAGCCTTATTGTTGTCCATATACAGGTTTTTTGTTGTTCTAGGACTCAAGGGTGAGGTACCTGCAGCCTTGAGGCCACATGTGGCCTTTTAGGTCTTTGGATGTGGCCTTTTGATTGAGTTTTACAGAACAAATCCTTTTATTAAGGGGGTTTGTTCTGTGAAGTTTGGATTCAGTCAAAGGGCTGCACTTGAGGACCTAGAGGGTCACATGTAGCCTTGAGGCCATAGGTTCCCCAGCCCCTGGGTTATGACCAAGTCTTCTCTCTCAAAGCCAGAAGCCAGAAGACCAGGATTTCTCTTCTCGCCATTCTCAGCAACTTTGCCCCCCATGCAGGTGTGGAGCACTGAGTAATCAGAAATTCCACCAATAAGGAGAGTCTTATCAAATGACCTTTAAAGCTCAGGTCACAGAAACAACAGTAAAATGCTTTGCAACACTTTAAAGAACTATATAAATGCTAGTTATTACTTCCCAGCACAATTATTCTAGTTTTATGGTCTTAATGGTTGAAGCATTGGACACTTGAGTAACTCATCAAGAGGACTGAACTGATAAAAATTAATCAGTAAATATTTATTAAGTGCCTACTATGTGCCAGGGACAGTGTTAAGCATAGTGCAGTTGCAAGGAGGTGAAATTGGGCTTGCTAAGTATATCTGTGTGTGTGTGTGTGTGTGTATGTATATAATCTATGGGGATTCTGAGGAGTGCTCTTCTGCTAGACCACATGAGGTCTCCAAGCATTACATTGAAAAAGAAATCAAAACTTAGTATCTCATCCCATTCTCCCATTGGTCAGTTCCTCCTGGAGCCTCTGTTTTGAGGAAGGACGCAGGCCAGCCATCTCTCATCCCTCTCCTGGTTCTGCTTTGGATTCTCTGGACTTCACTGCCATGCGTCTGGAGTGAGTACCTTCTGCCTTTGCCCCAAGTTTTTAGCTTTTTTTATGTGTTGCCGTCCCTTATTAGAACATAAATTCCTGAAGGGGATGGATTGTCTTTCTTTTTGTTTATATTTGTATGTCCAGCACTTAGAATAGTTTCTGGCACACATTAAGCATTTAACAAATGCTTGTTGATTTGACATGACCTGATAATATTCCTTTATTCTTAACAATAATAATTAATTATGATAATAACTAACATTTTTGTAGCATCTACTGTGTGCCAGGCACTATGCTAAGAAATAACTTCACAGTTATTAGCTCATTTAATGTAGAAAAGAGAAACCAAAGAGTCTCTGTGTGACAAAGTTATCCATACTCAATAGAAATATGAAAAGTTGACTGATCACTGACTCCCAGATTAGAATCAAGTAGATTCTTCCACATGATCCCAAGAACACTCTACCCCTTGCTACTGTCAGTCTCTGGGGAGCACACATTAATATTGGAGTAACAAACCCCTGAGGTGTAGAGGCATATTGGCTTCACATTATTATCATTGAACTGTGCCCTTGGAGTAGGGGGCCAGGAGAGAAGAGTCTCTCTTATGCATGTATGCCAACTCCCACTGTGGTGAGATGTTGTGATCTCATTCTTTCCTAATTCCTGATGGAAAAAAACAAGTCAGATAAATTGTGGAGTTCAGCAATAGACAGAAAGAAGCACCAGCTTTTTCCTCCTCTAGGACTCTGAAGCCATGTGGAAGACTGATTAAACTTGGCCCTGAAGGACAAAACTAAAGCTGGAAAACCTTGGATGGGAGTTACAGGAAGGTAGATTTAGATCCAATATAAAGAAAATTTTCCTAGCAACCAGTAACTGTCCAAAAGGAAAATGGGGTGCCTTGAGAAAGTAATGTATTTCTCAGGTTTGGAAATCTTCCAATGGATAACCACTTGTTGGAGTGACTGTAGAGGGGATTTCTCTTCAGTTATAGCTTGAACCCAATGGCCTCTTGGTTCCTTTCCATTTCTGAGAATCTGTGATAAAAGCAGGGACCCTACGATAGAAAGCTTGAAGAAACCTGAGAGAGAATTTAATTTAGTCCTTTCATTTTACAGATAATGAAGCTGAATCTCTAAGAACTCAAATGATTTGTGTAAGGTCACACAGGGGAGGTGGGATTTGAACTTGTGTTCTATGATGCCAAATCTAGTTCTTTCTGTTCATTATATCATACCTTTATAAAAGCAGACGTCTAGGATGGCTTTTGTTTGGCCAACCCATCTAATTGCAGCATTGAAGGCTTTCTCTGTCTCTGTTTGCTTTCCCCATGTTCCTGTTTTGTAGTGGAGTGCTAGTGTGTGGAAGAGACCACTGGACTAGGGAATAGGAGACTTGCTTTTGAATACCAGTCCTGCCACTAATTGGTTATGCTGTGGGATCTGGGGGAAGTCATTCTCCCTTTTGGGCCTTGGTTTCCCCACTGGTAAAGTAAGGGCATTGGACAAGATGATTTCTAAGGTCTCTTCAAACTCTAGCACCTCTGAATCTATGAGCTCCCTAGGTCTTGGGCACAAGAACACAAACATGTCTGGCAATAAAGATTCTTCATTACAATTTCAATGCCACCTAGGTCCTTGACAACATTTTCTCTATTTCTTCAAAGTTCCAAGAGGTCATGTCATGGGACTCTCAGCATTGTGTACCTTTGTCCTAAATCTTTGAGGGGTTTGCAGTGTGTAGTGTAGATAGAGGGCTGACTTTGGCATCAGGAAGACCTGTATAGTCCTGCCTTTGATACATACTAACTGTGTCACTCTGGGCAAATCTTTGAACTTCTCAGTGCCTTAGGTAACTCTCTAGGGCTGTAAATTTTAGAGTTTCTGATCTACGTTGGTAGAATGACTATCTGTATTGAGAGTTCCCTTCACTAAGCAGATCATAGGTCCAGTCCATCCCTCCACAAATTCTTAAATTGACCAAAGAGGCAATTGCTCCTATGGAACTGGAACATCTAAATTTGCAGCTTTAAAAGATGTAAAGAAAAAAATCCTAACAGAATTGACCAAAAGCAGGAATAGGATTTTCTTCATCTCTGGAGGTCTTCCAGCGGAGCATGGCTGAATGCCTAATCGCTGGGGATGTCATAGCCTGGGTTCCCATTCAGGTATTGACTCTAATTCTAAGACTGTGATTTATGTTCTGTAGACTCCCTGACTCACAGCTGGTACTTAAGCAGTGGGAAATAACAGTGATTATCCAAGCAGGGAACCTTGGATTCAATACTGCACTTAGCTGAGTCCTGCCCTCAGCTACTCTGCTGATTTCACCCACAACATCAATTCCAGTTAAGGAGCCACTGGATTAGCTCAATGGGAGGCAATTACCATATATCACATCTTGTCACTCTTCCAGGACCTTGAGAGTCATCAGTGTAGTGCTGTAATAGCATTGATTTAGCAAATTATTTCCTCACCCAGGGTCCTGTGGCTTAAATTTGGGCCTTTGCAAGTGCTAGCTGGCCTCTAGGGTATGGACCTCTACAAACTATGTGTTCCTCTAATAACCACGTTTCAGGACAATAGAGGCCAGGGTGGAAGAGGGGTAGATAAGTCTAAAAGGAGAGAGCAGAGAAGATAATCTTTTCCAAATTTCTGCTAGTGCTTAACTATGCTACAGCCGGTTCCAGAGGTTTCTCCTCATCATTCTCTGATCTCTCTTACACTCATTTCATCCCATAGACTGACTAGCTTGAATCTATTCCTGTTTTGCATGTGTGAGGGTTAAGGGCATAGATATGCAGGATATGCAGGGAATCATTTATGTGCCAGGGTCAATCAAAGGAGAAGACACCATCAGGTGTGTGAGATCATTCATTGTTTTGCTGACCACTTGTTTTTTTTTGCCCCTTTCCTTCTCCAACATCTTTCACGTTTGTCTCCTCTCTACTTACACCACAACCAACCTAACTCAGCCTATTCCCCCGTTACCTAGGCTACTGCAATAGCCTCCTAATTGGTCTTCTTGCCTCCAGTCTCTCCCTTCTTTAATCCATCGTCCACAAAACTGCAAAAATGATATTCCCAAATTACTGGTCTGACTCTGTCACTATTTTGCCCCAGAAGCTCTAGTGAATAGTTCCTTGTCTTTTCAAACTGATTACACATTACTCTTTCTAACATACACTACACTCTAGCCCAACTGGTGGTCTGTCTTGTTGTTCCCCTGTACACGATACTCTATCTCCTCAGGGTATCCCTCGTGACTGGGATGCTTTCTCTCTCCACTTCTGTCATGTTTTAGAACCCTCTTCAAGGCTCAGCTGGAGGGCTGCCTCCTTTAACAGGCATTTCTTGATTCCCCTGGCTGTTAGTCTCTCCCCCTGTGACTTTGTATTTATTACACATCTCTATTTTTATTTATCTGTGACTATATTGTTTCTCCTTAAGGCACGTAAGCTCCTTGAAGGAGGGAGCTGTCTTGGTTTTTTTTGTTTCTGTGTTTCTAACACTTAGCACAGTGCCTGACACATTGTAGACGCTTAGTAAATATTTACCGACTGAGCGATTTAATTGAAACCGTCATGCCTCCACATCTCTCAGGTCTCTGCTCTGCTCTCCTAAGTTAATGATTTCACTTCCTCTGTTACATTAGTCTTGGTGGTGATATGACCTTTCCAAATGCTTGACAGGGATTGGGGGAGTGAAAACATGTTGATATGACCATTGTCTCATGCATTTTTATTTGTGTATTGCTAACTAATTTATGGAATTATTAGGGCAGCTAAGTAGTGCAGTGGATAGAGCACTGGGTTTGTCTTCCTGATTTCAAATTTGGCCTCAGACACTTATTAGCTGTGTGACAAGTCACTTAACCCTGCTTGTCTTCAGTTCCTTGTCTGTAAAATGAGCTGGAGAAGGACGTGGCAAACAACTGCAGTATCTTTGTCCAGAAAACCCCAAAATGGAATCGTGAAGAGTCGGATATGACTAAAATGACTGAACAACAACAAAAGGCTCTCCTGGTTCTTTGGGTACTCACCAGAAAAGACCACGATGATAGTGAGGAAGTGGGGAAGAGAATGGAGAGGGATATGTGTCACAGAACCGTTAGTAGGAGTCAGGAGAACTTGAGCAGCATGGACCCCTAAGGGGTGGAAGAGTGCTTAGGGAGCAGGAGTTTGGGGTCTCATTTTTATAGAGTTTTGGTGGGGGACCAACTCTTAACTGTGCCATTTTAGGATTAATTCATTAACATATCCACATCATCCCCAAATTATGAGGAACATTTGGTGTTCTGTTGGTCTTACTGCAGATGCCTGGAGTTTATCTGAGGCTTAAATGAACAGTTAACAGGACCAAAAGGTCTCTAGAGCAAAGCCTAACTGGATTCCCCTGACTTAGTGTTTTGTCTTAGGATGTTATTTTTAGTTCATTTATGCTACAGTTTACAGGCAACTTATACTCCTCCAATTTATGGGACAGTCTGTAAGTGACTTCCAGGTTCCTCTCTGCAATCTTACTTCTTGTTGTTGTTACTTTATACTGGTTAATCATAAACTTACAGTACTAACTGAAAGGGGGTTTGTGTGCTCAGAGGGACCAGAACAAAGATGCTATTTCAACACAATTTGTAATTATTATAACATGTTCTATTGGAGCACCCTTACATGCAGAAGGGCCCAAACAAGGGTCTTATCTAATCACTTTGAGATAAGGAAGGAATTAGATTTCATAGCAGAGACCCAGAAAAGGTGTCCAATATCCATTGGCTCCAGGATATGCTGTCAACTCATTTGAGAATGAGAGGAAAGGAGGATGAACTATTCTGGGAGCCTAGTGGGGGCCAAGAATGAGAAAATCTTCATGGATCAGCTCTCATATCCAATGCTAAGAGATGGAGTAGATGAAAGAAGCAATTTTACTGTGATGAGTAAAGCCAAGTGATGAAAGTCTAGCTCATATAATTTGTTTAAGGTAAATTCTGGCTCTGTCACTTGGTGGATCCTCAGTTTCTTCAACTGTAAATTGAGAGAGTTGTATCAATTGACTGCCAAGGTCTCTTCAAATTCTAAAATCTTATACTAAATGACCACCCAGAAGTATATGGAATGACTCATGAGGAATGAGAAAAATGTAAGTTCCTCGAGGGTAGGAACCATCTTATTTTGTCTTTGTGTTGTTGTGTCTCTAGGTATTTAATAATGCTTGTTGAATTGAATTGAAATAGGGCGGAATGAGAACAGGCAATGGAGACTTTGTTACTTTAGTTGAAACGTGAGTATGAAGGGAAGTAAAACAAGATAGATTTGTGGCAGCTAGCTAGGTGGTACAGTGGCTAGAATTGTGGATCAGCTGGAATGCTAGTCAAGGAGATCTGAGTTCAAATCCAGTATGAGCCACGTATTAAATTTATGACTTTGGACAAGTTACTTAACCTCTGTTTCCTCATCTTCAAAAGGGGGATGATAACACCTGCCTCCTAGCATTGTTCTATGGATGAAATGAGATAATACATGTAAAGTTTTTGCAAACTTAGAACTATATAAATGCTAGCTATTATTAAGAATTAAGTTAGAACCATTCTATGGAGGGCTTTGAATGCCAAGATCAGGAATCAACATTTTCAGAGGCAGTAGGGTGGCAGTGGAAGCAAAGAGTAACGTGGTCAGAGAGGTGCGTTAGGAAGCCTTCTTTGTGAGCACTGTGCAGGACAGGAGTGGGGAAGATACTGGAGACCAGGAGGTCATTCGGGAAGCCTTTGTAGTAGTTGGGACATGAAGTGATCGAGGCCCGAACTAGGGCTGTGAGCAGAAAGGACAGGGACAAATGTAAGTGATGTGAATGATGAATCAAATGAGAGGAGAGAGAGGGAGAGAAAACTCAAAGGAAACTTTGAGGTAAGGGTTCAAACCTGGGTGCCTGGGAAGATTGTGGTACCATGAGTAGAAATAGCGGATTTAGGGAGGGAGGGGATCAAGTTTGGGGGAGGGAGCAGATGTTTAGTTTAGTCTTTTGGCACACTGAGTTTGACGTGCTGGCAGGACTTCCCACTGAAGACAGCCATACAGCTGGAGCCCTTAGAATATGGCAAGGATGGAGATACAGACTTGAGAATCATCTGAATAAAGATGACAAATGAAGTCTTTTGAGTGAGTAAAATTGCCAAGGGAGATAGTGTGGAAATATCAAAGGATAGGAGACCCAATTATAGATTTTTAGTTAATGCCCACATTTAAGGGATGAGAAAGTGTGGGAGCCAGTCAAGGAAACCAGGACAAAGAGAAAAAGAAAATGGGGGGAAGGATGAAATACATGAAATGAAAAGAATCTCACCAACAATGATCTCATTGTTCCACAGAGTGAGGTTCCTCCATCTCTCAGAACAATCTGTCACCTTGAAATCAGAATGTGATGAAAGTGAGGGCAGCAGGAAGAGATGAATCCCAAAGGCCTTTACACCATTTTTCTGAGGTTAGAGCAATGAACACATTCCTCTCTTCCTTATGGATGGTTCTCTGAATGCCCCTTTTGCACAAACAAAGCTTTCCAATCTGAGAATAGGAGTATCTAGCTCTGCTCCCGAGTACCAATATGTAGCTACTATTTCTTCAAGAGAGACAGAAGACAGATAGATGGAGACAGAGACATAGAAAGAGGGAGAGAGAGAGCAATCCCACAGCAATGACAATGAAGGAAGGGGGTGGTGAGATGAACTGGGAATGCTAGGAGCCTGGGATCTCCAGGGAGATGCAAAACGAGTTGCCTGGATTGCCTGGGACTAGTGGTGACACGCGCCAGACAAAGGAGCCCGAATCCTATAAATGAGGCAGCCAGGAGTAGCTGGCTGCAGCTACAGCAGCCCAAGTGGCCAGGCCAAGAGAGTGCAGAGGAGAGGTAGGCGACCCTTCTGCTCTGTTGGGAGACACAGCAGCTGCCGACGATTTCCCAGCAGCTACCTGGGTTTGGGAAAATAAGTGGTAAGGACTTTTTGAGGTGCCAGAGGGAAGGGGGAAAGCAGAAGTTTTTATTTGTTGGGATAGGTGGGGAGAGGAGTCGGGGAGAGGGTTAGAGGAGAAAGGCGGGAGCACTCTGTGTCCTGAGACTGCCTCCAGAAGACGGCTTTCAGAGGGCAGGTGGGAATATCCAAGTAACAGCATCCTCCAGCCCTGTAGTTAACTTTACCACAAGTTTATGAAATGGCTTTTTCCTACTTACTTCCCTGTGATGGTCCTTGTGAGGAAAGGACTTTCTCAACTCTTAACTTTTCTCTATTACAGAAATGTTTGAATCAGGTTAATTGAGATAATATATATAAAGCCCTGTGCAGACTTTAAAGAGCTATAAAAATACTATTATTATTAGATAGGGAAATGTTTTTATTCTTAACATTATCAATAACAATTCATCAATAATGTTATTATTACCCAAGTCTAATTGGACCTTAATTTGAGGTGAATTTTTACCTGTTCAAAAGTTCAAAATTAATCAAAAGCTAAACCAACAGGCAGGCTTAGGGCCACATAAGCATTAATCACCAGGGTCACCTTTGTCCATCTTTTAAAAGTGACACTGCCTTTTTGGTGGGATAGCTGGTGGGGGTAGGGAAAAGGATGTTTGGTTCCCTGGGCTGACTTTGATTAAGAGAGATTGTGAATGTGCATATGCTTGGAGTCTATAATTTGTAGGCAGTTTTGTGAGGATGGTACAAATTCATCTCACTCTCATAAAAAAATGCATTTGAAGTTCTCATCTTTTATGCCAATGACATCCCCATGTGGTGCCTATGGGCCAGTGGGGAATACTTTTTGTCCTCCTAACTAAACTCGCCGTTTGATTTCAGAAATGAAATTAAGCAATTAGATGTAATGGCAGCTGGTACTTCCCTAAAGGAATCTGTTAAAAGCAGATATTAAACTTTAACAAAGAGCTATCTTGCTGTGTGCCAGAGATCCATATTCATACTGCAGCCTGCAGCTGTCCTAAGAGCAGTTAAGTGAACTATCAAACAAAGGTAAACAGAGGTAATAAGCCGAAAGAGGGACGGGTCAGGCACAAGTGCATTTCAAGATCAGCTCCCACTCATTTTTGCCCTCCCGTCTTGCTTCATTTCCAATTACTCTTCAGCCTAGAGAGGTTCATTCTGCTTCCCCCATTGAAAATTCCAGCATTCAGAGCTGTGCCATCCAAGGACGGGCTTGCCCTGCCTGTAAGGACCATACAGATGTATGGATCTAATAAATCCCAACACAAAGCTCCATTTTGGGCTAGGAACTAGAGGGCCATTTTCCTGAGATATAGAATAAATCAATAAATCTCTATCCTCCTGTTTTTCTTATTTCCTGCAAAAAAAAAAAGTAAGAAAAGTGAAAGGCATCTGTAAAAAGATTCTAGGAACCCTCCTTGGGGGCTCTCTAAATTAAATGAGTGGTTAGGAGAAAGGGTAGAATAAAAAACACTCCTGCCTGTCCTTTGCATTAAACACCATTGGCTCCCTTGCACTAGGAGCACCATAGTAGAACCTTGACCTTGAGCTCCTGGGGTTTGTTTTAATATGACTATTTGCATCCTCACTTTTAGATTTATGGGCTGAACTCATAGTAAAAAGAACTAGGTTCAGATCCTGACTCCAACACTCATTAGCTGTGTGGCTTTGGGGAAGTCACTTCACAATCTATTACGAGCTTCAGTTTTCTTATCAGCAAAGAAAGAATAAAAATCTTTGAATTGCCTTCCTTTCAGGATTTGCTGTGAGGAAAGTTCTCTGCAAATCTTAAAGTAACATATAAATGTGAGTTATTATTATTATCATAGCTTATCACTGACGTGAGAAGCACCAGTGGGATGGTGGATAGAACCTTGGAGTGGGGAAGACCTAAATTTCCAGTCCTGACCCTGACCAGCTGTGTGACCATGGGAAATTCACCAAATCTCTCAATGGCCCCCAGGCAACTCTCTTAAAACAGGGATTTTGGATTTTCTCCAGCAGTTCTGTGGATAGACTTCAGGGCATTAATGAACTTGGAAGCAGAAAAAATTTGTCTTTATTTTCCCTAACCTCTAACTGAGGCTTAACATTTCCTTCAGTTTTTCTGAGAAAAGATCATAGAGTTTGCTGGACTGCCAAAGGGATCTCTGGCACAAAAAAGCTAGGAATCTTTGCTTTAAAAGCACTATTGCCAATCTGCACTGGGGGTCACAGTTTCTATACCAGGAGTTCTGCATGAGCAGAAGGCTTTGAAATTAGTTCTATGTGCCTAACTTTTAAATGAGGAGGCTGTCACTGAGTACTGACTTGGAAGCCACCAACTAACTGTATGACCAAGAGCAAATATGTTCCCTTCTCTGGTGCTCAGTAATCTTGAACGAGGGGAGATCTCTAAAAGTCCTTTGAGGTCTGACCATCTGTGAATTTATTGAATCAAAGAATTTGTTGACCTTGTTTATCAACTGCTAAACACATGCAGTTCTTCTCAGGGCAGGAAAGAACTTTGGTCTCTAACCTAGAAGTCATGTAATCCACCTTTCTAATATTACGGATGGGGAAACTGAGGCCTAGAGAGGGTAAATGACTTGCCCAAGGTCACACAGGTAATAAATGATGGGGCTGGAACTTGCACTCAGCTCCAAGTTCAGCTTTCTTCCACTGTACCAGGCGTGAAGTCAAGATTAACATAGACAAATTCTGGAGAACCAAGCATCATTTTTATTTTAATCCTTGTGCTTTAGCTCTCTCCTTCCTGATCATTTTTTTAAGCAGGTTAAATTCCTAACCTCATTTGGGAAAACAGAAATCAGCAGGCAGCTTCTGACTGCTTCATTAGCATATCATCCTGACCACTTCCTGACCATTCCACGAAGGGCCCTCTGCTTACAAAACAGAATTTTATAAACCTCCGGTTTTCTCTTCCCCTCTTTTTTCTGTCTCTGGTAGTCCCACAAAGTGAGCCTCTCAGAAAATGAATTCATACAGCCTCATATTGTCTCTCCATCGTCATTTAGAAAAAACCTTCTGCTGGTTGTAGCTCTGACTTAGTTAAGGAATTAAACAGCTTCCTTAATGTGGAAAAGCTTAAATACACTTATCTTCTCAGCCCCAACCCTCTGATTAACTCGGCCAGTTACCAACTGTTAAACAGAGGAGGCCGGGGCAAGGGGGATGACAGCAGCATTGTCATTTTTCTCCCATTACTTTACAAATTTAAACCCAGAGTCTCCTATTTGAGATAAAATTTACATATATACTTTAAGGCCCTATGATTTAATTGAAGGTAAGTCATGCCTCAGCCAAAGCAAATCTCAGTCGTCTACATCATTCAGTTATAGAGTTTGATGTCAGATCTCCTTGACTCCAAGTATAGCATTATGCCATGCTGCTTCTTACACACATAAAACAGAAAACATCCATTAATCTCATACTGGTTGTAGAACCAATTCTGTGAGAGACAAAATGGAGATGACACAATCTATATTTATATATGCAAGTTTCCTTTTTGTCTTTGTGTTTACAATGCGTAGTGTTGTAAGAGACATTTAATAAATGCACGTTGAATGACCTTAACAGTCATCTGATCCGGCAGTGCTGATGTAGAAAATCACATATTGACATTATCTGTGTTCTATTGTATTTTATTTATTTTGTTACTATTTCCCAATCTGTCGCAGGCCTCATATGTTTGACAACTCGGATCTAATTCAATCATTTTACAGATGAGGAAATAGAGGTTTAGTCACTTGCCTAAAGCCACATAGGCAGTAATTGCTGAGATGTTCGTGGTCCACTGGATTGGGGTCAGTAGGACCTGGGTTCAAAACCTACCTCTGACATTAGCAGTTATGTGGTCTTGGACAAGTCATTAAATATCTCTGTGCCTCATAAAATGGGGATAATAGTCCTGCCCCTTAGCCTGGATGTGAAGATCAAATGAGAGAATGGATGTATGTAAAGTTGTTTTGCTACCTTCAAAGCTCTATATAAGTATTAACTATTATTACTTGGTGGCGAAGCTAGGATTTCAACCTAAATCCTGTGCTTGTTTCCCCAGAAAAGTTCATTAGAGAAATTAAAAACTTAAGTATTGTATGAGGTTTTAGGGAGAATGTCAGTGCTGGGTGGAGGAAGGGAAGGAAGGCAGACTTTCTGGAGGTTGCAAAGAAGGGGAGGGAAGGCATTCTAGTTAAAAGTGGATGCCAAGGATGAAGCACAGAGGCAGGAGATCACAGAGTACATTTGCAGGAACCAGGAGTAGACAAGTTTGGCTAAAGTGCAGAGGAATAATGAATGAATGAAAATATTTATTAAATGCTATGGAGAGCACTGTATTAGCACAGAAGATAACAGAAAAGTAAGACAAACCCTGTTCTCAAGAAACACACATAAAGAGCTTCTAGATGCAAAAGCCTAGTGGTCTTGAGGGTTCAGTGGTAATAATTAGTATAGTATAATATAACACATGACACATATACAACACACATGGCATGGCACCCCACACAACAGTATGATATACTACACACAACTATTACATGTCATATAATAGTGTAACATAATGCAATGTAATATAATGTAATGCAATATGACATAAATGCTCTATGTTATAAACACAACACAATGTAATGTCACGTAACCTAATACACACATATAACGTAATACAATCTAGTACAAGGAAAAGGCAATAGGCATCTATTAAGCTTTTGCTATGTATTGTGGTAAACACTGGGTATGCAAATACAAACAAAAAGAAAGACCGCCCCTTCCCTCAAGGAGCTTCCATTCTAATGGGGGGAGACAACACAAAGAGGGGGGACAGAGAAATGCAATACGATATGTGAGCGTAGTACAATATAGTTGAGTTCGATATAACAATAGGACATGATATGACGTCGGATGATAGAAAATAGTATAAGCCTAGAAAAGTAGGGTGATTCCAGATTATAGAGGCCAATTCTTACACTGTTAATATTTTTAATGTTAAGTTGAGAATGCAGATAGCCTAAAATAAATGGGTTTATCAGTGAAAACTGGTTCTGTCTGGTCCAAAGCTGTAAAATTTTTGTGCATATATAATACTTACACCTGAAAATATTGGTGAAAATATTAATTGACTGTATAGAGCATGATGGAATGAGGACTCGTTTTGAAGTCAGAAGACATAATCTCATTTAAATCTCATTTCTGCTGCTTACTCCCTATGTGCTCTTAGACAATTAATTTGATCTTTTTTGGGCCTCAGTGTCTTTATTTGTAAAATTAAAGTTGGACTAGATTCCTTCCAAGGTTCCTTCTAGCTCTGAGTCTTTGATCTCTATGACATCTAAGTCAAATTGGAAATTCATTCTCCATGGGGAACAGGTTAATGGACTGTGAATCAAACTGGAAATTAGATTGTCACCTACTGATGCAGAAACAGATTGGCAACTTGTTTATAGCTTATAGCCATGGAGAGGTGCCTGGGGCATTGAAAAATTAAGTTGACAAGGTAGTGTATGTAAGGATTAGGACTTGAATCTGGGCCTTCCCCACTCCAAAACTGGCTTGTAATGCAGTTGTTAAAAAAAAAAAAAGGATTATGTGAAATTTGCAAGCCAGCTGTGAACTTGTCACTCTGCCAAACAGAAAAATAGACACTGTCTGTTACATCAATATAAACAAATTATATCCATATATACACTACTTCTCACAGGCTACTGTTTTAGCTCTTCTTTAACTGAGTCCATGAAATAAGTAGAGGGGAACTGCCATTGGATAGGGAGCCAAGAGCCATCAGTTCCAATCCTGACTCTTAATTCTTCTTGGTAGTAGGACCATGGACAGGTCAGCTTCTTGGTGGCAAGGTCTATTTCATTTTTACTTTCTATTCTCCAAGATCACTTACACGTCTGATTATTCAATTCAACACACCTTTTTAAAAAGCAACTACTATTCATGCACTGTGCCCAGGTATTAGAGAAATTCCCAGCTTTCTTTCTATTTGAAGAAAATAAAAATCACCCAACCCTGGAAGAGCTTCACTTACACAAATAAGTAAATTTTAAAATCTACAAAGTAAATCAAAGCAGTTTCTGGTAAGGGAAAAATCCTAATGGTGGTATTACATTATAATAGGCACTTAATAGAGGCTTAATAGAGCCTCACTTTCCCAATTTGTAAAATTGGGACAATAATTATATTTACACTACCTAACCTACAGACTTGTTGTGAGGAAAGTACTTCTTATTTAATAATAACCTTTTGACCCACTTAGTCAATTTTTAAAGTATTTTATGCCAAAGGAAGAATTTTTTTTGCCTCCATTCTTTGAATAATTGAATTGAAAATATTGCAAATAAGATAGTATAAAATTGTAGAATTGCTTTAAAATTAACATAGAAACTTCAGTGAAATAAAACATTCAAAATTAACATATTTAAAATATTGATACATTGATATATAATAAATGTGATCATTGTTAATAAAATATTAATAATATATTGAGCTCTCATGGGAAACTGGGCATCACCAGATGCTCAAATATCAATTAAGAAAACCCTACATCCCACCACTGTAGTAGATTTAAGCTTGCCTCCTTATCTGCTAACAGTCCTAGAATATTATTGCTGCTCCAATAGCCATTTGCTTTGGAATGTCCAAATGTCCAAGCTGAGCCCTCTTTTGTGTGTGGAGGGCGCGAGGAGGGAGGAGGAATAGTGAATTGTGTCTGAGGCCTCCCTTCTGCCTACTATCTGAATAGCTTTAAGCAGAGATTGCAGAGCTCCTCCCATTGAGAGAGGTCTTCATCTGCTCCCAGCATTTCTTAATCTTTTGTATAATAGGGTCTTGATCTGCATTTGGCCTGCTTATTTAACCTTCTTTTCTCTCTAAGGGAAGAGTGGGGAGGAGGAGCTAGAGGAAGTAGCAAAGCTAACAGATTCCAGGCAGTACACTTTTCTGCCTGGCTTGACTTGATCCTTCAGTACCCTGTGGGCTTGGCTCAGTCAGTGAGGGTGACTTTGGGTGAATTGGGCTGATTTATTGGCTAATGAGCGGTGTTTGGGGAAGATCGGGGGATATTTGTTATCTACAGGGAAGTTGATTGTTTCTAAGAATCACTCAATCTCAAGGCTAGGTCTTGTTTTAAACCTTCTTTAAATGAAGAGATAAGATATAATGGCTAGAAGTCATCTTATCAGTTCTTTTGGGAAGAGGACCCTCTCCCACTAGACTTCTAATGATGAGAAACTCACTACTAACTGAGGTCATCTCTCCAAGCCTCAGTTTCTTAATCTTCAAAATGTAGCCCTTTCCACTTTTGGATGGTTCCTATTATTAGGAAGTTTTAAAAATCCTCCCCTTTTACACTCTCCCTCAGTAAAATATTTCAGGCACCCTAATTTTTCTAGGAACCCAGATGAATTTTTCCCCAGGACAGTTCATTTTTTTCACCCAAAGGTGAGGGGATGATTTCTAGCCAACCTAAGGTCTCTAATCCCTGTGGGGAGAATCCCAAGGGTTCTGGGAGTTTTGTAGAGATCATGCTTTCCCTCAGAAGGAAATCACTTCTTGACTGAGGCAAAATCGTCTACTTTCTAACTGCCATCCATTGTTCTTCATTCTGGCCTCTAGGGGCAAAGAAAGTAAGTCAATCCTTCCTTAACATAGGGGTCTTAACATACTTGAGTACAGTCCCTCTTCTGCTGCTTACTCCCATGTGTTTTCTCTGGGCAAAACACCTCGATTCCTTCAAATGATCCTGGTATAACGTTCTGATTGTCCTCCTGGGGGCTTATTCCAGATTCTTAGTCTTTTTTTAAGTGTGGTGCTGAAAATGGAATCCAAGTGACCTGTGTCCTGCCATTTTCTAGCTGTGTGACAAAGAGGTGAAGAGGATGAGCATTTGTTAAGGGCCTGCTGTGTGCCAAACACTGTGCTAAGTGCTTTACAAACAGTCTTATTTGATTCTCACAGCAGCCTTAGGAAGTAAGTACTATTATTACCCCCATTTTAAAGTCCAGGAAACTGAAGCTGGCAGAGCTTAAGTGACTTGCCTAAGGTCATACATAGAGCTATTAAGGGTCTGAGACTGGATTTGAATTCAAGTCTTCCTAACTCCAGGCTCAGGTCTCTATCCACCTCAACCCTTAGCTACCTAGACAAGTCAATTAACCTTCGTTTGCCTCAGTGGCCCCAGTTATATAATGGCGATAATAATTGCATCTACCTCCCAGGGTTGTGAGGATCAGATGAAAATATTTGTGAAGTGCTTCTACAGACCTTAAAGTGCTATATACATGTCAGTTGTTCTAGTATGGATCATCCCCCTTCTAGTGTGTAGTTCTCCCTATTGTAATGCAAATTTGTTAACAGCAGAGGCCATTTCATTTTGTATTTGAAACCCTAGTACTTGGCACAGTGCCTGGCATATGATAGCCACTTAATAAATAATTCTTTCCTTCCTTCCTTCCTTCCTTCTTTCTTCCTTTCCTTCCTTCCTTCCTTCCTTCCCTCCTCCCCCTTTTCCTTCCTTCCTTCCTCCTCTCTTCTCTCCTTTCCTTCCTCCTTTCTTCCTTCCTCCCCTCCTCCCTCCTTTCCTTCCTCCTTCCTTCCTTCTTTCTTCGCTTCCTTCTTTTCTCCTCCCTCCCTCCCTCATGTCCTTTCTTCTTATTCCTTCTTTCCTCTTTCTTTTTGTTCCTCCCTCCCTTCCTTTCTTCCTCATATCATAGTCTGGTTTAATAGGTATTTTTGATTCACTTAATGTTTTCTGTGTGGACTGTCAGTCAAAGTCTTTAGAGTAATTGTCAGTCTCATTAAGAAGGTCCTGATGCACAGTACAATGTCATTTGTAGACAGGAGCATCTTGCCATTTTAATAGTATTCCACATGGCCTATATACAAAAAGATCTATGATTGTGTCAAACAGTTTTTGCTAAGTTTGTTTCTCTGTCTTACACCTCGGTTGGTATTGATAACCAGGGGCCCCTTGAACAAGTTATTTATAAGGCTGAACCTATTGAGAAATCCTGTATAATCTTGGCATGCAACATTTTGTTCAAGGAGAATAGTTTTGTTCTTTTGAGTCAAATGCTGTTTTTTAGTCAACAAATGATAAACACTGTGGAACCTTGAATTCTCTGCATCTTTTCATCATTTGTGTGACTAGCATGGTGTGGTCTGCTGTAGAAAATTGTAAGTCTTCCGGTTCCATCCTCATATTTTCATCAAGACTACACTTCATACACATGTAATCATTTTCAGTTATTTCATAGATATTGGAAAGTAAGGATAGGGTTGGCTGGTTATTGATGTTCTTTCAATTATGTTTGTACCAATCACTTGACTTTGTCCCCCACTTTCAGATGTCTTGCATTTTTATCATTCAGTTCTTTAAAAATTATATTGCTTCCAGCACATATTTTCCCCAGGTGTACTTGGGCTGGCTCTGTTACTCTTCTTGTCTCTACCTCCTTTAGTGCCATTTCTACTTTCCCTTATGGCACATCAGGGAGTGAGAAGTTAGAGGCCATGTATGGTTCTGCTGTTATCTATGATGAAAAACGTGTTTTAAGAGTGCTGATAGATATGTTCAACTTCCAGCTTCTTTTACTTCTTCATGCTGGACCAAAATGTGCTTTTGGTCTTCATACTGAAGTCACCAAGGATCAAGGTATATGTTATGTGATTTTAGGCTGCACTAAGAATCATTGTGGTCAGGGCTAAGGAGACCTGATCATACCATGTATAGAGCAACATGGCTCAGTATGAATGAAGGATTTGATGAAGGACGTTGACAACCTAGGGAGGATACCAAAAAGGCAAAGGGCCTTGAGATCATGACATATGAGAATCACTTGAAAGAACTAGAGACGCTTGGTTTGGAGAGGAAAGGACTCAACAGGAGACATGATAGTAGTTTTCAAATATTTTAAAGCTGATCACATGGAGGAGTGTTAAGATTTGGCACAGTGAAAAGAATTCTGCCTCTGTAATTAGAAAATGACAGATTTCTATCTTGCCTCTAATATGACCTGTGTGACTTTGGGCATTCATTCCCATGGGCCTCATGTTCTCACCTGTTGGAGGTTGGGCCAAATGGCTTCTAATATTCTTTCCAGCTCTAGATCTATGACCCTGGGGTCATTGATTACAAGTCACAAATAGGAAATTTTGTATATGATGCTAGGAAAGCTTCACAGTGAGGTATTACATAAAGTACAAGTTGGATGATCACTTGCAAGGTATACTGTAGGCCAGACTCAGCAAGCTATAACCTCATCCCAAATCCTATCCCCCCGACTCAATTTGAGAATGATTTTCACATTTCTAAATACAATAAAATTTTATTTCAAATACAATAAAACATCATTTAAAACTGTCAAAACAATTCTTAGATCATAGACTATACCATAATAGGGGCAGACCAGATTTGGCTATAGTTTACCAATCCCTGAGTAGAAGAATTCTTATTTAGGTATAACTTATACTACAGGGGCCCAATCCCACTCTGAGAGTCTATAATTCTACTAGGTTTGGAAGATCTTGTATAGCTTTACAAAGAATTTTTATACTTCTTAATCTTCTATAATAGATGTTGGTACACTATTATAATTTTCTTCATGCAATTCTAGTGTATGCTCATCATGAACACTGTAAGGTGAGATTATCTAATGATCCATAAAATGATCGGGTTTTTTCTTTTGGATACTTAACAAAACCAATTCTTTCTACTGTTTTATTCTTCTATCTAGAAGAACTTGTGCTCCTTTTTTTTTAACCTATAAATTCTTTATATAAAGCGATCAATAAACATTGATTGATTCTCAATTCTTTCAGTAGTATATATATTCATTGATTGTTGGACAAAATTTAGAGCACCAATAGTTACATCAATGTTTGGGGATGGCCTAGAGAATTGTATGATTCTTAGTATTTCCCATTTTCTATTCAAGCATGCTATAAAACAAGGAGATATATGTTCACCTAAATTATTTGCCAGTGACATTGATCGTGTCCTTAACAAAGTCCAAATTAAAAAGAAATTCTCTGTCATCAACAGAGTTCTCCAGATTCTCCTTTTTACAAAAGACATTGTAGTGATTTCATTGAGTAATGAAATTGCATAGGACCTTAACCCTATAAAGAAATATCCAAGTACCCAAAAGAGATTGATCTAAATCTTTTTTGCAAGAAAAACAAAAGACATGAAGAAAATCTATTGTTCATATTATAACTCGGAATTGGATAGACGCCTACCTATTAGCTCTTGGACCTTGGTCAAGTTCTTTAACCTCTGTGACCATCAGTTTCCTTATCAATAACATGAAGATAACAGTAACAATATTTATACTGCTGGCTTCATAGGGTCTTTGTGATGATATTTATGAAATTTTTTGTTGTTGTTGTTTATAACTCTATCTAAACATGCACATACACACATGCTTCCATCTATATTTTCACATTTATAACGGTAAGTGACCATCATTTATCATTTTATCCATCATATAATGTAACATATATGGTATATGTTATATAATCTAACAAAATTTGATGCACAAAATATTTGCATGTGAAGTGATAGCCAATTGCAATTATAAATATAAAACATAGCCAGAAGCATTTGGGTTTTAAAAGACTATGACGATTAACAGTTATTTGGATTTGACTCTTAATCTCTCTGGACCTCTTTTTCTTCCTTGTGGATTGAAAGGTTTGATCTAGATGATTTTTTTTTCTTTTTCAAAATTTTATTTTAGACTCAAATGCCAGAACACAAATACAGAATAGAGGAAAGAAACAAAAACGTATCATAGACTTAAATATTGGAACTTCGGTACAAAGTTGAGGGAGGGGGAAAGCATATGGTGTGCGACACAGGACATGAGAGGATTCAAAATATGTAACAAAAGATTTTCATTTTAGGAAAGCCTATATGATAAATAATACTAGTTGTGTTGAGAATTGTCCATCTTTTCTTTGCTTCCTTGTGAATTTTTTTTTGTTCTCTGCTGTGTACTTTTTAACTTTGTTCTTTTTCCCCTCCCCCAACCTCCCCCCAGAAGGCCACAATCAAGTTTAGAAATGTTTCTCTATAGCCATAGATATATAAATACACATATACATACATGCATACATATATAGACATGTACTTTCCCAAACCTATTCTCTTGATCTTTGTTTTTCATGTATGTGCCTGTCTCTTGTTTCCTATCCTTCCTGCCTCTTCTACTTTACTTCTACCTACTACCTTGCCCTCCTATGACTTGTCTACTCCCGTCTACGGATCCCTCCCCTATCCTCCCATTCTCATAAATTTAAATACCCTTCTGTATCCCTATTTTACCTATTGCCTTTCCCTCCCCTCTAAAGATTCCTCTCTTGCCCTCTCCCCCCTCTCTATGCCCCTACCATTTTATTTCTTCTGAATTAAGAAGACTTTTATACTCTTCTAAATATGTATGTGTTGTTCCCTTTTAAACCATTCTTGATGAAAGTAAGTTACCAGAACTACCAGTCCTCCTCCCCTATCTAATTCCTTGGTATCAATTCTTCCTTTTGCACCTCAAATAATTTCTCTTTTAAGCTGTTCCTAAATGGTTTTACTTTTTAAGTTCATATCATTCTCAGATTTACCCCAATCTTTCTTATGAACTACCCAGTTATTGATAAGAATCTTAGAAATCTTAAGAAATTCCTTAAAACCATAAAGCACTATATAAATTTAAACTTATTTTATAGAAGAAAATAAGAATTTAAGAAATTTAATTTAAAGAATTTTGGAAAATATGTAGATTTACACATATTCACACATAGATTATAACATGTTTATATGTAGCACCCCTTTTTCAGTAGTCCTAAAGCTTACACCCACACTCACAAGTTGGGTTCCAAGAGTGTGGCTGCTACCTAGGGTCCTAGGGATAACACTGTGGAGACTTACTGCTAAAACCATAGCTCATGAGCCCATGCTACTGTAGTGGGTTTCTTAATCATTGATTGATTATCTTCTAGTTTCTTTTATAGGGAAGCCATTACACACAATTTCCTCTCAGCAAAGGCATTTACTAAGATGACATTGTTAAAAGCAGTGTCTCTAAAATGTTCCTCACAGAATATTGGCACTCACTCTCCCACAAATACACATGACCTTCATGAGAAGAATAAGTTCAAACTTAGAATATAATGGTAATAAATGTGGCAAAGTGATCCATTACTTAGGTTGTGAATCCTAGAAGTATTCTCTTGCTTCATCTTTAAGCAAAGAACATGTGTGCAGCATTTCTGTTGGGAAGGTGGCTCAACTGGCTTTGAAGGGTCTACTCCCCTCCATAGCTTGACTTTCAATGGCCATGGCAAGCTTTTTCTTATGTTCCTAGCCATGTCTCTTCTCCAGTGCTAAGAGTCCTACACCTTAAAGCTGCCTTCTCCCTTGAGCAACTGCTTTTCATATCCAGGTCTCTCTGGAGTTTGCATCTTTATTACTTCAGTTGTGACTCAAACTCTTTGGAATTGATGAATTATTGAACTTACAGATAGGGTATCTCTCTCAACAAGCTGCTACTAGATTTCATCACCTATGACGGTGGGTTGGTGGTTAGGAGACAGCAATTACCTGCTTTTCTCTACATGGGGTCTATTTCATAAAACTCTTTTAAAACTATATTTCCTTGAAATACTGAGCAGTTCCTAGGTATTTAAAACCCTGCAAAGCTGTGTCCAATTCCCACTAGTCTAGTGTGGTTACTCTTTTTAATTTACTCCAGGGACTTGTTTATATCTCTGTAAAAGGATCACTGGGAGTTACCTTGTTAATATATTAACACCTCATTACTCTGTCATTATTTCAACTGACCTGGGGCAGGAAGGAGAACAAAATCCCACTTTAGATATATGGTTATGTAATGTATGTGTATGTGAGTATGTATATATACACATATGTATGAATACACACACACATGTACAGTAGTAGGTAGTATCACCTCTATGCCAAATATGAACGCTTCTACTAGAAGAAGATTTGATAGTCATGACAAATCTTAGAGGAATCAGGTAATTAAATCTATAATATACACATGGTCAGCGCTAAAAATATTGTTTCTAAATGAATGAAATAAAAATGATTTTGATTAATTCAATAAAGACTTAATAAGCTTGAGTATTTCTTTTCTTATTATTTTTAATTGCATTTTTATGGGAATATGAATGTTGGTGTTTACCTACCATCATGCACATTCACACACACACAGATAATTTTAAAATTTTCTTATCTTTATAAATAGGCAAACACCAAATCATACATTCCCATTTAAAAAAATAGGAAAAGAATCCTTAAATACGACAACCAGCCTATTTCCTTTCTGTTCCATACTTAAGGAATTACAGTATGGTACTAATGACTCCCTTCCTACCTCTACCCCAAACCCTTTAGCTGAGCTCTACAATCCATTCCTTAAACTAAACTTAGAGTAGTAAGCCCCTCTTAAACTGAATCACTAGTTTCTCCCTTGGTTCCTTCACTTAACCACCATGAAAAATTTTGCAGATGCATTCAAATCCTAGATCTGCTCAGTATGGTGGTCTTTTTTTGTTCTTTGTGTAAAGATGAAGTCTTACAGAAGATTGGAGTAGGAAAGGACTTTAGTATCATGGATTTAGAAATTGAAGGACCCTTAGAGGCCATCTAGTCCCTGCTCCTAATTTTCCATATGAGAAAACAGCCCAGAGTTATGTCCAGTCCACCTAGCTAATAGGCCTCTAGGTGGCACAGTGAATAGAGCACCAGCCCTGGAGGCAAGAGGACCTGAATTCAAATTTGGCCTCAGACACTTGACACACTTACTAGCTGTGTGACCTTGGGCAAGTCACTTAACCCAATTGCCTTTCTTCCCCCCCCCCCCGCCAAAATGCACACAAAAGATGTATAACCCATCCAAACCAGAGCAGAACACAGAGGGGTTCCCCACCTTAGATTAAACTCCTTTCAAGGGTGAGTGGGGTCGGACAGACCCAGACAGGAGAGTCAATGTAATCTCATCTTCTGTAATACCCTTCAAGAAAAGGGAACTTTTTAAAATGAGGAATTTAAGAAAAAGGGAGAACTACTGAATCTCCCCAGGATTTTGGTTATTAATAATAATTTCTAACATCATAAGCAAAACAAAGTTATAGACAATGGTTTATTTTTTATTAAAATTATAATTACATTTATAATAAAGTTATATGCAGTACCTAGTGCAGTGGTTCTCAACCTTCCTAATGCCCCAACCCTTTAATACTTGTATGTGGGAGTATCTGCATGTGGGCAGACCCACCTGGAGACAGATAGAGGAACAGTGTCTCAGTTCCTAAGACCATCAGAAATATGTGTTTTCCGGTGGTCTTAGGCGACCCCTGTGAAAGGGTCGTTCAACCCCCAAAAGGGTCACAACCCATAGGTTGAGAACCACTGACCTAGAGGATTTGGGACTTCATGAGCATAAGGGACTCCACCAATGCAGATGGAATCCATTTTTTTAGTATATCTTAGAGTCCTAGAGTTCTCTGAGACCAAAAGACTGGTCCAGGGTTACAAGTAGTAAATATCTGAGGCAGGATTTGAACTCAGGTCTTTCCCACTCAAAGTCCAGCACTCTATTTTTTTTCATTAGTGATTTCACTAATGTAAGTCTCTCCCAATAAAAAAATTCCCTCTACTAATTCATATGATGAGACTGAGACACATATCACATGACCTATATATGATTACCTGATTTTTAGACAACTGTGAAATAATTGGCATAGACTTTATTTTCTCTTACTGACTTTCTCTGAATCTTGTAAAGTCTATACATAGAGACAGGGACTGGGTCTGTGATTTCATTGTTAGAGGAAATGTTGGGGTGAGGAAGGCACCTCTCCTAATGTGGGTTGGCACTGATCTTACAGAGAACTGCCCAGAATACCCAGAGTATCATGACTACTGTGACTTGCCTATAGTGCCACAGCCAGTAGGTGTTAGAGGTGGGACTTGAATCCAAGTCTTCCTGACTCTGAGGCCAGATCTCTAAGTGGTACATCAGGTTGCCTCTCTTACCACTTATGCTGTGTTGTGTTGAAAAGAGTAGTTATTGTCCTTGGAATGCCACAAGAATCCCACACAGAACATTTGGAAAAGCCCCAGGACTCACCAGTGAGTGGTTACTGGATCATGCTCTGGAAATGCTTGCATTAAATAAATAAAAAACCCTGATACATTAAATTTGCCCTAGATAGGGAAAGTAGACATGCCTTATAAATACTGAAGCATCTCTCCTATGTTATCTAATTGTTCAACTATCTTTTAAATATGTATTTTCACTATAAATTCATATTCATTTAATAGCTAACATTATATAATATTTTTAGGTTTGCAAAGTGCTTTAAATTATTATTTTATTTGATCCTCACAATAATCCTGAGCAGTAGGTGTTATTATTATCTCTATTTTTAGATGAGAAAACTGAGGCCAGTAGGGATTAAGTTAGTAAGTGTCTGAAGCTACATTTGTACTCATGTCTTCTTGACTCCAAGTCCAACACTATCCAGTGCATCACCTGTACCTTAGATATAGTACCAAAGTTGGATTTAACTTAAGTAATCACTAAGTACAAAGGCTTGACTTTCAGCGTGGGAGTATCTATTTGTGGAGAGAGAGATGGGGGGGAAATTTGACTTTTGTTAAATTCATTGAAAAGTTTGTTGGTGAGGAGTTGGGTTTGAGAAGATTTTCCATGGAGCAGTTCCTTCAGCTCCAGATGAATGAAATGAATTTGGCTTCTATGACTGTTACATCTGATGATTTTAAATTGTTCTCATTCCCCTGTCCAGCTCATCAGTTCTTAGGGTGTTTTGATTTCCAGGGAACATAAAGAGAAGTTCCCAGGAACTATTTATCCATTAGCTCAAAGGAGAGCAATAAAGCATTTATCCTCATAAGAAAGGCAACTAGTTTTGATTTTGTTCCAATTTTCTCGGTAATTGCGTTAGGCCCTCGTTTCCCTGTGTGGGGGAAGATGATGAATTGTTGTCACAAACCAAGTTATAGGAATTGTCTTATTATCCAGCTGTGTTACAGCTTGAGCTTAGAGGCAGAAGACCTGAGTTCAAATCCCAGCTTGGCCACTTGCTAGCTATGTGACCTTGAGTAATACAGCTGTCTGCTTATGAAGACATTTACGTTTTGAATCTTACCTGACTAGAAAAAAAGATCTAGTATCTTAAGGAAGAAAATGACACCTTGAAAATTAGAATTGGGCAAAGTGAAATCAGTGAAATTACAAGAGATCAAGAAATGATTAAACAAAATATGAATAATGAAAAAATAGAAGAGAAAGTGAAACTTCTTATAACGAAAACAACAGATTTGGTGAATAGATCAAGAAGATAAAATATAAAAATAATTGGACTAACTGAAAGTTATGATAAAAAAAGAATCTTGATGCACTAATACAAGGAATAATTAAAGAAAATTGTTCTGAAGCATTAGAACAATGGAGGAAAGTAGAAATAGAAAAAATTCAATGATCAACCCTTAAAAGAGATCCTATGAGGAAAACTCATAGGAATATCATAGTGAGATTCCAAAATCCCCAGCTCAAGGAAAAAGTATGAAAGACATCAAGATTAAAACAATTTAAATTGGATGGTCCCACAATTAGAATTACACAAGACCTAGCAGCAGAAACCTTAAAGGATCACAGGTCTTGGAACACAATATCTTGAAGAGCAAAAGAACCAGAGCTTTGGCCAAAAATATTATAGCTTGCAAAGTTAACTATTATCTTGAATTAAAAAAAAATGGACATTTGATAAACTCTCAGATTTTCAAGACTTTGTTTAAAAAAATCCTGAACTTAATAGATGATTTGACATACAAGAACCAATAGAAATATAAGGTACATTACAAAGACTGATTATAAGGGATCCATCAGGACAGACTGTTTACTTTTTATATATGTAAAATGTAAATTTATGTCTAAGATTCTTATTAATAATTGGGTAGTTCATAAGAAAGACTGGGAGAAACTTGGGCATGATATGAATTTTAAAAGTAAAACCATTCAGGAGCAATGAAAAAGAGTAATTATTTTATACAAATGAGGTAAAAGAGGAAGAACTGATACATAGGAATTACATGGGAGAGGAGTTCTGGTAACATACTTTCATTGGGAATGGGTATAAGAGGGAACGATATATACATATATATATATTTAAAAGAGTATAGAAATCTTTTAAATTAAGAAGAAATAAAGTGGTAGGGGCATAGGGAGGGGTGATAGGACAAGAGAGGGCTCTTTAGAGGGGAGAGTGAGAGAATAGGCAAATAGGGGCATAGAAAACGGTGTTTAGATTTATGGAAATGGGAGGATAGGGGAGGGATCCTTGGAGGGGGGTAGGCAAGTCATAGGAGGGCAAAGTAGTGGGTAGAAGCAAAGTAGAGGAGGCAGGAGGGATAGGAAATAAGAGATATGCATATACATAAAAAACAAAGATCAGGAGTAGAATAGGTTTGGGAATATATATGTCTATATGTGTGTATGTATGTATACATATACATACATACATACATATGTATATATATATATATATATATATAGAGAGAGAGAGAGAGAGAGAGAGAGAGACACACACATATCTAAACTTTATTGTGGC
>CM053583.1:338731967-338774932 GCA_028627135.1 Pseudochirops cupreus
ATAGGTTTGGGAATATATATGTCTATATGTGTGTATGTATGTATACATATACATACATACATACATATGTATATATATATATATATATATATAGAGAGAGAGAGAGAGAGAGAGAGAGAGAGACAAACATATCTAAACTTTATTGTGGCCTTCTGGGGGAGGTTGGGGGGAGGGGAAAAAAGAACAAAGTAAAAAAGTGCACAGCAGAGAACAAAAGAAAACTCACAAGGAAGCAAAGAAAAGATGGACAATTCTAAACACTAAGAGTATTATTTATCATATAGGCTTTATTGAAATGAAAATTTATTGTTACATATTTTTAATCTTCTCATGTTCTGCTATGCACACAACATGCTTTTATGTCTTTCTAACTTTGTATTTAAGTTCCAATATTTAAGTTTATGATATGTTTTTGTTTCTTTTTTCTATTCTTTATTTGTGTTCTGGCATTTAAGTCTGAAATAAAATTTTGGGAAAACAAAAAATAAAAAAGAAACATTTTGAATCATAAATATCTTAGTCACTTATACTTTCCAAGTCTCAGTTTCCTCATGCATAAATAAATAATACTTATTACTAACTTCAGGTTGTTGTGAGATGAAATAATGAATGAAAAAGCAAGTAGTGAATTGTAAATGTAAGTAAAGCTTAGATATAATAATAACTTCCATTCTTGTAATTAGACAGCTAGGTGGATGGAGCACTGGGATAGAGCACTGGGCCTGGAGTCAAGAAAAGATTTGTCTTCTGAAGTTTGAATCTAGCCTCAGACACTTACTCACTATGTGACTATGGGCAAGTCACTTAACTTTATCTCTTTTCTCATCTGTTAAAAAAAAAAAGTGAGCTGGAGAAGGAAATGGCAAACTACTCTAATATCTTTGCCAAGAAAACCCCAAATGGGTCACAAAGAGTTGGACATGACTCAAAATGACTAAACAGAAATGATCATTATTATATAGAAATTGTACGAGGCACTGGCCCACAGACTACTTGAAAGCACTTTGTGTCCCAGTCTCAGTCCCTGGAACACACTGTGGAAATCTCTGCCTTTTAAAAAATTCCTTAACTTAACTATTGCCAAACAACAGTCCCCTTGAAGGGCCCCAAGATGTAGATGGATCTCCCTTATTCTGTCTTAAAGGAAGTACATAATTCCCACTCATCCATTCTGCCATAATGAAGCGCCCCAAATGCCTTTTCATTCCTGAGATCTAGTCTTCTCCTATATTGAATGGCCAGACCTTGTTCAGGTCATGTAGGCCTTTTTGAGCAGGAAAGCTGATCATAGGAGATTAAATGGCCTACCCAGATTCACAGGAGGCAATCACAGTAAGGCCAGGTTAGGAATGCATGGCTGTTGAGTTTATTTATAACCCTTCACTTAGCTTAGCTGACTTGAGTCTCATATCTGTGCCTTGAGGAATCAACTTGAAAAGCGGGAAAACTATAGAAAACTTTACTGTGCAAGCTAAAGCTACGATATCCAAAGGGAGTATTGGACCTATGAGAAACAATTTGGTGTAATGGATAGTCCATCAAATTAAGAGACAGGAGACCTGGGTTCAAGTTGCCCTTGACTTACTCTGTGATCCCAGGCAGGTCACTTAAGCTCCTTCTCTGGGCTTCAGTGTCTTCACATGCAACATAGCAATTATAATCCCTGTCCCAAAGGAATTTTTGGGGGGGACAGGGAGGAGTGGATGACAGGGCTAGATCTATGACTTAATTCTTTTCACTGATGCCACTCTTCTCTACTATGTCTTAGAGTTGTTGGAAGCATTGAGAAATTAAGTGATATGAATAGTCAAAAGTAAAGATGTGTTTCTTGCATCACAATGTGCATGATTGTGGAAGGGTGGAAAGGATGACATATGAAATCAGGCTGCATCCAAATGACTGATTCTCACAGCCATGTGGCTCTGTAGTCACATCAGACCATCAGTGTTAACCCAGAAAGCCATAGGACCCCTATGGGCCCTGCGTTTAATTTTATATTTAGTTCCAAATCCTTTCTTTTTCCTCCTCTCTTTACCCTACCCATTGAGAAGGTAAGAAAAACAAAATTGTTGTACATACTTAGTGAGGCAAAAGAGGTTCTGATGTTAGCCGTGTCCAAAAAAGGGGAAGGAGAAGAGGGAAGAAAATCTGCTTCAGTTTGCACTCTGAGTCCATCAGTTTACCATCTGGAGGTGAATAGTTTGTTTCATCATGAATCCTTTGGAATTATGATTGGCTATTGTGTATAACAGGATATTCTAACGAAAAGACCATATAATATCCAAGGCTGCTACAGTCTAGATGTCACTGATCAAACATTTGTACTTATCCCTGAAAAGGTGGGGGAAAGAAGAGAATAACATTTAAAGATAATTATTTTATGTTCCCTGATTTTAAAAAATCCATCCATGTTCAGACTACCAAATGCTCATTTATGAATCTACTTTTATGCTCATTACATTGCCAAGAAAATGTTATACCTTGAAATGCTTTGTCCTTAGCATGAAAGGATTGCGAAAGACTAAAAGAGAGAGAAAAAGAGAAACGCGATGGTGCTTGGGTGAGCATATGGCTTCAGATATGTGCACCAAATGCACTGAAGCCCTACTCTATGAAATCTCCTTTTGCCACCACCCTTTTTTTCTTAATGCCTTCAAAGATCCCTCACTTTCATAGGTGTCTTTACTCCTTCCACATTACAAATTACAATCCCTCCATGTTTTGTTGTTTTAGCAAAATAAATAATTAAATAAAATAGAAAAAAAAACTTAAAAAACAACAACCACCCTGTGATCTACCCTCTCTGCCAACAGCCAAGCAGTGGGGAGCCACATAATGTTCTTGAGTAGAAGAGTTGCATGATCTAAGTGATGACTTAAGAAGATTACACAGGGGCAGCAGTGTGAAGGATGAGCTAAATAGAAGTGAAACTACAATTAGAAAGTAGACCGTTACAATAGTCTAGTTGGTAAAAGATGAGGTTGAAATTAGGTTTTTGGCAGTGGGCGGGGAGACTGGTGAAGGAGAAGAAAGAATCAAGAGGATTTCAAGGTTTGAGCCTGAATGACTAAAAGGATGGTGGTGCCATTAACAAAAAATTGGGAAGTGGGTGGAAGGAGTAGGTTTTAGGGGGCAGATGAATTCAAGTTGAGGAACCTTCAGGTACTATTAAGTCATGCAGGCAGAAAGGTGTCCATCAGGCATTAGGAGCTCTTGGAAAACATTGGGAATTGAGGGTCTGTATAGAAGCCAGTGCTCTCTTGGAGTAGCAATGAATACAATCAGGTCAGGTGGATTGGGGGATGGCACATCTTCCCACAAGGCTGCCAAAGAGCTAACAGCCCTTTTGCTTGGTTCTCCTGGTATACCTTTTTTTTTTTCCTACCCCAGGAAGTCAAAGATGGCCAGAAAGATTCTCACAAACACCAGGGAGAGGTGGAGGCAGCAAAATGTCAACAATGCCTTTGCCAGGCTGAGGAAGCTCATCCCCACTCACCCCCCAGATAAAAAGCTGAGCAAGAATGAAACCCTGCGACTAGCAATGAGGTACATCAACTTCCTGGCCACCGTCTTGGGGGAGCAAGGCCTGCCGCACACAGGAGTGGCACCTCAGGGGAGCGTCTTGGGACTATTGCAGCAAGTGCCCTGCTTGCCGAGCCTGGAGGACATGAGTCCCCTTGGAGACTCTAGGGCTCCCTCGCCTGAGCCAGACACCCACCTCCCAGAGTGCTGGCCAGAACCTTCAGTTACAGAGCACTGAACAGGGAGAAGTCCCCTGTGTTTTCTCTCTCTCTCCCTCCCACCAAAGCAACCTATTGTTCAACAGCCTTATTTTGCTTCATAGTTTGTTTCATGAATAAACTGTAAGATGCGATACTACACAGGCACAATATTTATTGAAACCTTTGATTATGTAAATCTAGTTTCCATTTTTGCAAGAGTTAACTTGGAATCTCTGAACTTTAACAAGAAAAATGGATACTTGTATTCCAATGTAATTGTTTTCTTTTGTAATACTATGTATTTCATTTTATGAGTTTAAAACCTTATTCTGAGAAAGGGTCCACAGGCTTCACTAGACTGCCAAAGTGGTCCATGACCCAAAAAGGGTTAAGAACTCCTGATTTAGGAGGGAAAATAGATTATTCACTTGGCCAGTGGTTTAGGGAGATGAACAGAAAGCGCTTCAGCAATAACAGGTTTTTAAAACAAGTTACACCTGAGCAAGTAGACTCAAAATTAATTGCCAGAGAGAATAAGTTAAGAAGCAACTGTTTAAAAACAAAGGCACCAGTGTGATAACTATATATGGCATATGTTTTTGTTGACTATGAGGGCCTTCCTACTTCATGTATATGTAATAGATGATGTCTGTAAGAAAGGAAGAATAATTAGAGTACCAAGAACTGGAAGGGGCTTTGAAGGTCACCTAGTCTGGTAACCCCATCATTTTACAGAAATTGAGGAACCCAGAGAGGTAAAATGATTTGTACACAGTAAGTAGCAGAACTGAGATGTGATCCCAAGTTTTCTCCAAGTCTTTAATTTTTTTCCCACTATACCATCTAGCCTCCTATATAAATCAGACTCAATATTTTTTTTTGTGGAAAACAATTCATGAATTATTAAATTCCTTGATTGCATGTATTATTATTATCTTAAGCATTAATTGAGCTTAGGGCCCCCATCATAAGATATATGCAATTATATGAGAGGAGATTTCAATGCTATAATTTACCAACTAGTACTAATAACTTCAATGTAAGCACTTCATGCAAATAGTAAATGACTGGAGTTGTAAAATAAAACTCTAATTCATTGATTAGCTAGTTTTTCTTCCCTATAATAGAACATTAGCTCAGTCCTTATGAAGATCAAATAAGATCATGTATGTAGAATGCATTGCAGACCTTAAATCATTAGGTAAATGTGATCTATTATTTTTATTACTGTAATAATATATACTGTAATACAAAGCAAGGCAAACACATGGACTAGGCAGAATTCACTGTTGTGTACCACCCTTGTGCCTAGATTCTAAGATGAATTGCCTTGCTTGACACAGAATATAAATAACTTCATTTGACTGTCTCTGTGACATTTTGTTTCCCTAAAGTTCTTGGCAATCCATTGGTTGTTTTGTTTTGTTTTTTTTTAACTTTCTGAGCTGCAAGTAGGAAATTGATAGATTTAAGATTAGAGATTTCTACTTTGCACATAATGTCTGAATTTAAATTTCCTGTCACTCCAGAAAGTAATTTATTTTGGGGAGAACAAAATGAGCCTTGCATCTTCATTTCCTTAGTCTAGCCATCAGAAAAAGCCTGGATGAGGTGTCCTCCCCAAATAAGAAGTTGTTTCTGACACTATTTGACATGCGCAAAAGTAGCCACCACACGAAACAAGTTTTCTGTCAAAGTTATTGATAAATGTATTAGAGTTCTTCACCCAGGAAAAGCATGAAAGACCATGGATTTCCTCCAAAATGTATATTCTAGTCAAGATCTTTATGTAAACTAAACTTTGTCCAAAAAATTATTCATTACCCAATTGTTTGATTTCAAACTTTAAAGACTGAATGCATTCCCTGTCTCTTGATAAGAACCCTCTCATTTGTTATAAGGTCAGACCAGCACTTACTGTTCTAATCTTTACAGGGTTTTTCAAATTTCACTTTACTTTTAATTTGTATCTGAGGAAGAGAGAAAATCGCACTGTATAGATGAAGAGGGGATGATAAGACCTGCTAAGAATCAGCACAGTTTTATATTCTTCAGAATGCTGGTCTCACTAGTGAGATGGAAATGCAGATGGAGCCACACTTTATGTAAGGGATATATTTCAAAAAGTTATGTGAAAACTGAATTTCTGTAAGTTGAATTATGTTGTATGCTCTAGAGGAAATGGCTTTTTAGTGGAATCTTGAATCATTTTGTAAAACACAGAATTCTTTAATAATGTGAATCATTATCTCAAAATGATCTGTTTTGTAAGTTTAGATTTTTGTATGTTGTCATGCCTATATTTAAAACACCTTCCTGCTGTACCCCAAAGAGAGGCAGATGCATCCCATGCAACTCTTCTTAATTCATATCAAAATGTATGACAAGCAGGGATATTTTAGATTCTTTTTGGCCCCAATTGTTGGCTCTATATATCCTATACACAGGATTTATAATCTCATAATCCTTTACTAGTAATAAAGTGCTAATTTGTAGGAAGTTGAGGTTAATTCGTTTCTTCTTTTCTGAAATTCTTAATGATTGGATTGCAGCCTCTTGGGTGGGGCTGGTGTCTTAGAATTTACCAATTGGATGAGAGTCTGAAGGGGAAATCTGCTAAGGTATCAGTCATAAGTATGCAATCAAGAATCATAATTGAAATCAGTACAGTCAGAAATTAAAGTACAAATTTAATAAACATTTACTAAGCCTTTATTGTATGCAAATCACTGGATTAGGCTCTAGAGGAGATACAAAGCTTAGATTATAGAATCTTTGCTTTCATTTACTTTGGGGATGGGGACGTATGGAATAAGACATAATTACAATGTACGATATTATACAAATGCTTTAGAGGGCTACAAAGCCTTTGGGGGGTTTTCTTGGCAAGGATACTGGAATGGTTTGCCATTCCTTCTCCAGCTCATTTTATAGATGTGGAAACTGGTGCAAAGAGGGTTAAGTGACTTGTCCAGGGTCACAGAGCTAGTAAGTATCTGAGGTCATTTGAACTCAGGATGATGAATCCTCCTGACTCCATTTCTGGGATTCTATCCTCTGTGCCACCTAGCTACCCTACATGCAGTATAACATGCAGAGCACTAAATTTGGAGTCACAGGAACTGAGTGCAAATACCAGTCCTCAATTTACTATATGGGTGACTTGGGAAAAAATACTTAACCTCTCTGGGTCTCAGATTCTTCAACTATAAAATGAGGGGTTAGATTAAATGGTCTCTAAGGTTCCTCCTAGAGCTAAATCTATGATCTTACTATTTCTTTTAACAAGGTCTGAGAAAGGCAGAGGCTTTCTGGAGAAGGCTGAATTTATGTTCAAGAACACTCAGTTCCTGTGAATTCCTCAGACCCCAAGATCACATATGGTTAAGGTGAAAGGTTATAGTTGAGACTGTCTGGGGTTTGGCAGGCAGCATTGTTCTGGGTTAATTAGTTGCTCAGCCAAAATAGCCGTCGTCTATATAAATCCTGTCTAAGCTTTTGGGTGAAGAAATACTGTACTTGCAAAAATCTATTTTCCCTGGTAATGTATTCCAGAAAATGAATCTGTTTTAATAAGACTAGAAACAGACAGAAGGGTTCGATCAAATACCATTTCTTTTATATGCCTTTCCAAAAGAGCGGCCTTGTCATTTTGTAACCAGGTTTATTTTTATTTAACTAATTTCTGTGCTCTGTGGTTTATTCGTGGTTAGTTGTATTGACCAAAGATTCTGTTTGTGGATTTATTTTGTGAATTATGCTATTTAACTCTTAATTTATTCTGAATAAATTATTTAAAGAATTGTTCTTATGTTTAAAATCACACACAAGACATTTTTACACAATAGGATTTATTAAGCCCAAATCATCAAAAGAATAATAAATTATATCTGGTATACACTCTGTATAAGAAGGCGGGAATTTCCGCACACATTTTTAGAAATATTTACATCCCAAATGTTTAAAATAATTAAGGTGGCCAGTTTTAAATACCTTCCCAATTCCTTCACATTGAATAGTGGATATAAAGTCTGCTCATGCAGCAATGCTGCTGCTGTCATTCATGCCCAGAATTCTAGTGCCTCCATGACCAGGCAGCTCCAGGCAGCTCAGGAACTTGCCAAGCAGATCTAGAATCTGACCAAGATTCATGGTCATAGATTCCTAATGTTGGAATTTCTGCATGGGGATGGGGAGGGGAAGGAGAGGAGGGAGGGCACAAAGACACAAAACTCAGTATAAATCTTAATATTTACATCCGCACTCAGTCTTTTGAATAAACTAGCAATGCTTCTGTATACTCCTTCATGGATGCTACTTTTAGGATTAACCCTTTCCCTTTTCTCTATTAAGGCCTCTTTCCTCCTACTCATCTTTCCCCTGAAAACACACTAAACCTCGTCCACAAACCACCTCTTGTGAATATTGGCCATGAGAAAATGTCTTGATACTTCTTAAATAAGCCCAGTGAATAATGACAGATAAATGCTCCAGAAGACTCAGGAACACAGCTGAGTTAATCTCTGCCAACAGTCCCAGACTAACATCTGAAGTGAAAAATTCAGAGGTGTACATGTCAGTGTGGTACAGTGTGGGTGCTGGATCAGTGAAATACTACTCAGTCTCAGGTTCCTCATTTAAAAATGAAGGGGTTAGACTGGGTAATTGCTAAGGTCCCTTCCAGCTCTGACCTTCAACGTATGAGGGACATTTCTGCTAACGATCCCTAATAATCTCCGATTCTCTGACTGACATCAAAATGACACACATATGGGCAGAATTCTCATAACACTAAGTAGAAAACGTTCGTCCAAGGTTTATTTTGCATAAAAGTAGCATTAAAAAGCAAATCACAACTCTGTCCCTTGCAACACCTGGCATATCATCAGATTGAACCTCTTGGAATTGTCGAAGGTGGCTCAGTTGATAAAATAAGTATAATTAATGCACCACTGACTTTTGTTCTTTCAAGGCTGAAAGATGAAAGGGCTATGGGAGAATGGACAGCTTAACTGATGACCTGCAGGTCAGAGGGCAGTTAAAAGTCAGGGGCCTTAAAGCAAGAGCTCAGATTCAGGGCCAGCTTTCTAAGTCTGATCACAATGCAGAGGAGGGAGGATTGAAAGTAGCAGGTGCTAAGAAAGGAATGTCAAGCAATGAATGTGAGTGAAAGGATCCGAGGGAATATTCTTTAGGGAAAAATCCCACATCTTCTGAAATGTGTAAGTTAAAACCATTGCTGATTTCTGTGTTGATGCTGGACATGTCACTGAATACACAGACACTAGAAGCAGAGCTACCATTCCATTTTCTCTTTTGTTGATGATACTGCAGAGAGCAAGGCATTTCATTAAGCCTCTCACATAACATAGGTTGCATTTATACAATACTTTAACTTTTACTAAATATTTTCCACACAACCTTGCAAAGTTGGTTGTGAAGACTTATTATCTTCATTTTATGGCCAAGAAAACCATTCAAAATAACCAATAATCAGAGAAACTAAAATTGAAACTTGGTAGAACAAATACAGCCTTCAAGGCTCTCCTTAAATGATATCTCTCCCATACATATGTTAAAATCATACAAGAGTCCTTGACAGATGCAATCATGGAGATAATTATGTTCAGCAATCCTCTGATTATCATATCAAATGAAGCATAAAATGGGTAGACATATGCTTGGTTAATGTGTTAGCCAATGTAATGGAGAGAAGCAAAATCCAAATAGGATTCCCCATTGATGGCAAGGTTCTCCATATGCTCTTATTTGAAACTGAAATTGTACTCATTGCATCAAGTCTTGGAACACTACAAAACTTCCTTGATGAAATCTGTAATTACTCAAAAGAGTTGTCTGGAAAAATGAAGAGTATGAAAAATGCTTATTGTAAATTACACCAAGCATTTGGATGGATGGCCCATTAAACTAGTCCATCAGCAGAGCAGTCTTTGTCAGGAATAGTAGATAGAAAAGTTGGGCCCACAAGTGAATAGGAGATCAGGCTGAATAACACTGGGGTAACTGCACAGTGATCCCAACACCAGTTCAGTACATCTCCTTTCCCACCCTCTCTATGTGATCATTGACCATGTCCCTCCCCTTGCATGTAGATGTGCCCACGGTTCTATTGTGGGCCATATTCTCTCTCTACATGTGCAGCGTTGCTTTGATTCCTCAGTTCTTATGAGTTTGAGCATCATCTCTATGCAGAAGTGCTAGGAGTCATAACCATTGTCAAATGAAATTCAATTAAAAATGAAATTAAAATTTCTTTTAAATTAAAATGACCTTCAGTGTTTGGGAGAATAAATGATGAATGATGACATCTACTTTCCTTCCAAATGTTGTAGTGGCTCTCACCTAATATTTCATTTTTCATCATTATGTAGTAATCTATGTATCTGTTCTACAGCAGAGGATATTAAAGTGATGGGTTTTTTTTTAAGTTTTATTGATATCTTTTGTTTTCATACATAGTCATCTTCCAATTAACCTTCCTACCTTGGACCTCCATTTAACTTTTCCATGTAACAACAGTAAAAAGCAAACAAGTGAAAACACCTTGCAAAACCAACTGACAAGACAACCGTAGTGGACAAGGCTACAGATGACATTCTGAGACGAGACAAGTTCGTTCTCTAGGACCAAGACTAGTAATTGCAACAAATCTGACTTCAAAGGCCTTCTAGTACTGTTTCATTCACATTATTTTAGTTGTTTTTTGTGTAGATCGTTCTCTTGGATCTGATTGCCTTGATCTGAATCAGTTCATAATATGTTCCCACGTTGCTGTGAATTTCTTATATTCATTGTTTTTTTAAAGCTTAATAATATTCTCCTTCATTTTATGAAATTTCTATAGAGCTTTCTCCTCTCCTCAACTCCTGCCCTACATGGCCATTAGACAATTCTAAGTAGATACCCGGTGGATGTTTTAAACTCAAATGTTCCAAACAAAACTTGTTGTCCTTTCCTCAAATCCTCTTTTGTTTATAATTTCCCTTTAAAAAAAATGAGAGTCAGTATGACATAATAGGTAGGGAGAGGGAGAAGAAAGCATTTCTATAGTGCTTACTGTGTGCCAGGTACTGTGTTAAGCATTTCTATAAATATTACCTGATTTAATTCTCACGACAGTCCTTTTACAGGTGAATAAATTGAGGCAAGCAGAGTTTAAGTGACTTGTTCAGGGTCACACAACTAGTAAGATGGTCTTAGAGCCAGAAAGCTTAGGTGCAAGCACCACCTCTGACACATACTGTCTGTATAACCTCTCAGGCCTCTTGGAAGATCTTAAAGACTATAAATTGCAGAGAAGATGCCACTTTGCATTAGTTGAAGGAGTTCCCTCACTTGGGAGTTTTCTCTATACTAATGAAATCACAAACCTGATACCTAGTACTATATTATGCTGTAATTAATTAGTTAATTAAGTCATAATTTATTTGGTTGTTTTCTGAACAAAGCACCTACTTTGCTTCTAGTTTTGTTTTTTGCTAGTTTTGTTTGTTTTTTGTTTTTGCTACCAAACCAATGTGTTTGAGTGCAATTTGGGGGAATGTCTCAGAGAAGGTGCTGCATGTACATTATAAAACATATACAAAAGATAGAAATGAGAAGAGATAAGAAAAAGAAATAAATAATATGTGTTTCACAAAAAGAAATGGTATGAATATTTTGTAATATCTAGAAATGTTTTTTTCTGTATTTGGTTTCTTTGAGGGTATATATCCATTAGTAGGCCTACTGGATGAAAGGATATGAATAATTGACTTTTCTTACATAACTAAAAACTATTTTCTGGAACATTTGGAACATCTGCAGGCTTTAAATAGTTAAGCCACGAATGAGTTTAGCAGTTTAGATGATTGGAGACCCAGGAACTGACTGTTGAGGAGATCTTTATAGGGAGGGAAAGGGAGATTTATTTCTCCTTTCCCCTCTCAGCAATAGAAGTTAGCAGTGGAACAACTGGTAAGAATGAGATAACCCGCTTTAGTAGATGAAGAGGCAATTTGAGTTCTAGGAATAGCTGAGGGAGCAGAGACACATGCTGCAGACAGACATTGATAAAGAGAGGCAGTCACTCCAGGGAAGAAGTAGCTTTGAGGTGTGAGACCTCTGGCAGTAGAGAAGAGAGCTGACTGTGGATTCAAGAGAAAGCTAACTATGATAAGCAGTTAAGTTGTGGAGAAGATCAAACTCTGGGAACCAAGCTAAGTGTCCTATTCAGTGGAAAATACCATACCCAGGAGGGAGCTTAGTAAAGACCCTACTATGACATTGGGGGGGTCTTGTAACACTGCAGTTGTGAGTGGCTGTGGCCATATGGGTTCACTACATGTATGACCCTTTATTATGGTACTCTTAGTCTGAAACCACTCTTCCCATGGACACTATGTAATTGTGGGAGAGTGTATCCCAAGTTGGGTGGGTTGCAGAATGTTTTGTAGATACTGTCTTTACTCTCCCATCTTTATAAATGTCTTTGCTAAGTGTTAGTTGTGTCTACTTATTTTTTAACAAGAAACGAACTGTTGGGAGGTTTGAGAGCTATGGTATTTGGAGCAATTTCAAGGTGTCCCTAGAACTTATGGGGGTAGTAGCCACTCTTTGAGGACTAAAACAATGAGTTTGAGTGCAATTTGGGGGAATGTCTCAGAGAGGGTGCTGCATGTACATTATAAAACAATATACAAAAGACAGAAATGAGAAGAGATAAGAAAAAGAAATAAATAATATTTCAAGAATATTTTATTCTGTTTTAATGGTATAAATCCATTTTTGACTCTTGCTGAAATACTGTTAATGTTTTTAGTGAGAGCAATGGGATTAAATATGTTTCATTATTTCTGAAAATCTTAGTTTAATATTTCATCATACAATGATTCAAAGATTTTAGTCTGTTTGGCTTATTTTGATATTTGTTTTAAAGTCTGTCATACTGGAGGGGAAACCTAATAAAGATACGTAGATTCAAATGGAAGAATTATATCAATGTACTTATTAACTCATGATACTCATTTTCTTTTTTATTAATTGATTTGTTTATTTACTTTTAGTTTACAAGATTCAGTGCCACAATCCCTTGAGTTTCAAATTTTCTCCTCTCCCTTCCCCCGCCCCCATGGCAGTGTGCAATCAAGTATAGGATCTGCAAATACTTTCATATCGGACATTAGTCTGGTTGTATAGAAGGGTTGTAACCAATGGAGTGAACAATGGGAAAGAGGAAACAAAACCAAACATGGAAAAGAACGAGAGCATGTAGTTTGCTTCAGTCTCCATTTAAACGCTGTTCTTTCTAGATCTTTCTCTGAATGTAGACATCTCCTTCCATCCTGAGACTTTTAGAGTTGTCTTATAATCATTCATTGCTGAGAGGAATCCAGTTTATCAAAGTTGGTTGTCACACATACAATGTGTCTGTGATCGTGTACAAATTTTTCCTGGTTCTGCTCTTCTCAGTTAGTATCAGTTTGTATATGCCTCTCCAGGTAAACATGAAGTCCATCTGCTCCTCATTTCTTATAGCACAATAGTATTCCATTGCATTCATATACCACAACTTGTTTAGCCATTCCCCAATTGATGGGCATCCCCTTAATTTCCAGTTGTTTGCCACCACAAAGAGAGCTGCAATAAATATTTTTGTACATACGGGTCTTCCTCCCACTTCTATGATCATGATACTCATTTTCAATCCTGTCTACTAACTATACAAAGGTTTTTGATGAAATCTGATTAATAAATTTCTATCTTCCTTGATGTCAGCTAGTTGTTCTTAAGAACAAATCAGAAGATGTTACATTTTTGTATTTTTAACAAATGAGTTCAAAAAACTGTTTTTTGGAAGGAGTTTAAGTAGGTTAAGAATACAATTTCCAAGCTTTTAAAGTGTACAAACCCACAAGTTTTTATGGATGCCACACAATATCAACTTTGGCAACAAAAGCTTAGTTTTAAAATGTCTGGCTAATCATAATGGCTTTAGCTTATTATTAATTACTATTCAATGCACAATATGCCCTCAGGGTGAAGTTCATTGTTAATGAGTACATATGACTTCATATTTCAAATAATCTTGATGTTAAAAAAATTTTTTTACAGACCTTGTCAGACCTGATTAGATTATCATTGTTTTTATCTTGAGTTTAGAATCATAGATTTAGAGCCAGGAAGGAACCCTACAGGTTATCTGGTCCAGTTTCCATATTTTACAGGTATTGTGAGTGAACTTTAACAAAAGGGTAAACCAAGGCACATTTCTCCACACAAGATAACATTTATTAATAGTGATACATGTAACTGTCATTCATTTATGCCTGAGACTCAAGCAAAGGGATAGCTTCCCTTTTATATAGTCTTTGGAGAGTACAGAACAAAGAACAGAAAAGGGTGGATGACATCATGGGATTGAAGATTGAAGACAACATAATTAGTTACATAGATAAAGTGAGGGGAACAACATGATTGGTTGAAAGTTTGATAATGAGAGGCTTGCAACCAGCCCACCTCTCCCCACCCCCACCACACTTTCTTTCTGTGACTAAGATGTATCCATTGTTTGAGTCCTCCTGGAAGATAATGGCCCAAACTTTTGGGACAACAAACCAGACGTCCTTGAAGGATAGTTTGGTGGTATAATCATATTAGACCCAACTCCCTTATGGCAAACTGCACCCCCTAAGATCAACTAAATTCCTTGAGGCAAGAATGGAACAATAATTAGCAAGAGAACAGCATTTCTAAACTTAACCAATTACAGGCCAGCTGAATTCTGAACTAAGTTTAGGGACAAAGTTAATTATGGGGAAAAATAAATTAATTGCAAATAGGATCAACAAATAAATTATCTAGAATCAATCTTAATAATTTCATAGATGAAGACACTGAGGCCCAGAAAAGGGAAGTAACTTGTCTAAGGTCACATAGATAATAGGGCCAAGATTTGAAGTTAGGTCCTTTGATTCCAAATCTAGCATTTTCCTTTTTTGGGGGAGAAGTAAGGTGTAGGATAAATAGTTTATTCCCACATAGAAAAGGGAATGCTATGCATTAAAAATTATAGAATGATTAAAGCAGAATCTATTAAACTTATCTCACTTGTATAGATGATTGGGAAGCCAAGATTTAAACCACAATGGGAAGAAGCCATTTTAAACTTCAACTTCAGTGAATACAGTCAGATTAAACATCATGGGGACTGTTTTTTTTAGCATCTCACTGTCTGATAGCTACTTTTCCTTGCCACCAGCCTGATTCTGTTACTGTTGTTGCCATTTCAAGTCTCCAGTAGATCCTATTCTAAAGGAAATGAAACATAAAATGGGAGGTAAGGCAGCCAGAATTCTTCAGTACAAGCATGGGAGCTTGACCCCACCATTGTTTATACAGGGAGAATGAAGGACTTTTCAAATGAACTAAGGTTTATCTATTTTGCTTTTAATTCAACTCTATCAGCACATTTGTATATTTGTTTATCTCTCCTTTGATTTTTAACATTTTTGCTTTTATTTCTGCTTTGAGATTTTTAATGTGTTGATTTCTCTTGATTTTCTAGTTATATGTTAATTAATCCAAAATTAATTCAATAGGAATAAATTTAGTTTTACAATTGGGTACAAGAAACTAGCTTCCCAAATACAAGGGAGGGTAGGCATGATTAGTAAGCAATTGTTCTGAAAAAGATGCTATGGTTTTACTTTACATTGGTCTTATTTTCCTTTCTTTTGTTAAAATTTGTCCAGGTCCTATTGATTTAGGTGGAGCCCATAAGTTTTATGTTTTCTCATCATTATTATTTTCTTGATTATATTTTTTAAAAATTGTTTCTATGCTTTGCTTTTTCATCCTCTCTTCATTTAGTTTCCAGTTGCCTTGGCTTTTGGTTAGTTCCTTATCAATTACACTTTTAATGTATTATAGTTGGTAAAGAATGCATTTAATATTTCTGCCTTTCTGCATTTATTTCTGCCTTAACGCATCCATTTTTGTAAAAGTGTTGTGCAGTACCAATGAATAGGTACATTTCTTAAGACTTCCATTTAGTAACTGCTAAAGATCTATCACATTTAGTTTTTCTAACTTTTTTTTTTCAGATCTTGAATTTCTTTCTTATTCTTTTTTTGCGAGTTTTTTTCTAAGGCTTATAGAAAGCCATTGAATGTTACCTACAATTAACATTCCTAATTCTTCTTTTTGGGTCAAAAAAGACAATTCTAATCTCTCTATATGACAGACTTTCAGCTACTTGAAAATAGCTATCTCATCACTCCAGAATCTTCTCTTTTTCAAGCTAAGTATGCCTAATACCTTTAACCAATCCTCTCATGACTAGGATTCAAAGCTCTTCTTTCTTAAAGTGTAGTATTCAGAACTTAGTATAATACTCTAAATGAGGTCTGATGAAGGCAAATTATAGTGGGACTATTGCCTTCCTATTCCTGGAAGCTATTCTTTTTTAAAAAAATGCAGCCCAAGGTTGTATTAGGTTTTTTTTTTTATTGCATTTTCATGTTGCTGGCCCATTTTGAGCTTAGAGTACAGTAAAATCATAGCATCTTTTTCAGAACAATTGCTTACTAATCATGCCTACCCTCCCTTGTATTTGGGGAGCTAGTTTCTTGTACCCAATTGTAAAACTAAATTTATTCCTATTGAATTAAATCTTATTAGATTCAGCCCAATGCACTAGCTTGTCAAAATCCTTTTGCTTTCTGGTTCTATCATCTAGTGTGTTAGCTCTTCCTTCTCTCTTTTACAGCATTTAAAAATTTGATGAGCATGCCATCTCTGCTTTTATCTAAGTCACTAATAAAAATGTTAAACAACACAGGACCAAACACAGATCCCTGAGGTATTCCATTGGAAACCTCTTGCCACATTAACTTTGAACAATGAATGACTTCTCTTTGAGTCTGACCATCCAACCAGATCTGAATCCATCAAATAGTACCATCATTTAATACATCTCTTCATCCTGTTGACAAGAACAGTACAAGATATTTTATCAAAAACTTTGCAACAATCCAAGTAAAATATATCTACAGCATTCCTCTCATTAACTAGGTTAGTAATATTGCTTAAAAAAGGAAATAAGGCTAGTCTGGCATAAACTGTTCTTGCTGAGACCATTTTCACTCTTGTAATCATCTCTTACTTTCCTAGATGTTCATTTCATAACTATCTTTTTAATGGTTCATTCTATATTTTTGCCAGGATTTAGATCAAGTTCACCGGGCTACCAAATAGTCAATCAATAAGCTTTCATTAAGCACTTACTATGTGGTAGGCATGGTACTAAGTGCTGAGGATATAAAGGAAGAACAAAACTAGTTCCTGCCCTCAAGAAGCTTACATCCCTAAATAGACAAGGACCTTCCCTTTTTTCTTTTTGAAAGTTGGGACATTCGCCATTCTCCAATATGGTGGTAACTTTCCTCTTTTCCATGGTTGTATGATTTTTTTTCCCCCAACATTACTAACAGTAGCTCAGCAATCATACCTGTCACTTCTTTCAGTTCCTGAAAATATAGTTACTCTGGACCAGGTGACTGGAATTCATCCAGGACAACTGGGAATTATTAAGCTTTTACTTATTTTTCTTTACTCCTTACCTTTCCATTTTTAAAATCAGGCTTTTCCATGGCTCTCTCAATTAGCCCTTCTACCTTCCCCATCCAGTGCCCCGGTATTTTTGTAGTTATTTCATTCTCTTTTCTGTGGTTCTAGTTATAGTTAAGACAGAATTATCATTTTTTGGGGAGATTTCTCCTGGCACTCTTTTACACAATAGTATTAGAAGAGGGTTGGCTTGTTGTTGGTGGTGTAATTATTTTGCTGTTTTATTTCTGTGGGAATTTTTTTGGGGTGGAGGGTTAAATATTTCTTTTTCCTTCCTCTCTCTTAGATGTTATTATTTTACTTTTTCTGGTGCATTTCTTGCTGTTTTGGGGTTCAATAAGAGTTAACTGAGTTTAGATGCAACCCCTCTCACTCATCCATCTTGTTGGAAGCTCAGTTTCATGCTCAAGACTTCATAATCCTTAGCAATGCTTTTTACATTCTTTGTGGCACTTGTGACCCTGTGAATCACCCGAAGGTGGTAGCATCTGGTTTGATAACTTTTATGAGGTTCTCTGTCTTAAATACATATGTAGGGGAAGGTCTATCTTTCTATTGTTATTATCAGGCAAAGAAAGAGTTGATTCAGTATCCTTCCACAAGGGTTTACCAATCACCACTCCAGGTTTCTTCTTTTTTTTGACCTTTATTGAATAACTTCTTAAATGATGGCACCTTTGTGTCCACACAGTAATTCCCTGGAGAATAAGCATCTCCTTCCTTCTCAGAGGGTCTACTTTTTGAGAAAAGCCTTACATCACTTTATCTCCTATTGTGCAGAAGTTCTTCCCTTATTCCTCTGTGTTATGTTCTGCTTGCAAAGTGGATGCTTTCTTCAATTCTGCTCTTTTATATTTCATGTCCAATCATTTTCCAAGTCCTTTTAATTATTTTACTGGGATATTTGCTGTTTCTGTTGTTTCTTATTTATTCCTACTACATCCCTCTAGGATAGACCCAATTACTATCTGCCTTAACAATTATAATAGCCTCCTAAGAGGTCTTTTCAACCTTGTTCTCTCCCCATCTAATTCATCCTGAGCACTACTATGAGACTCATCTTGGTTGTGCACAAATCTGTCGTATTATTCCTTTGCTCAAAAATCTTCAGTAGTTCCTTATTGCCTACAAAGTAAAAAAAAAAATTTCTAGGCATTAAGTTCTATATTTTGCTCTCTCCTAGAGCCCAGAAAGGTGCTCTACATGCAATAGGTATATAAAAAAAATCTGTAAATTGAATTGGTGAATAAAAGCACAAATGGCATGCTTATTATATTTGCAGATGACACAAGGCATGTTCCCTATACTCGTTGATAAGACAGTAGTGGGAGAACAAGATGTACAGAAGGAGAAATGAATGAAAGTGAGAAGCCTTTGATGCAAATGCATTCTGTGTCAGGAAGCTCTGATCCTGACTTTCCAGCCTTCAAAACCATTCCTTATCTTCTGTCTCACCCTGGAACTTCTCTCAGCACCTAGAATATCCAACTATTCCTATAGACTTCTCACCCTGGAATATCCCTCCTCCAGGCTGACCCCTTTCTTCCATTCGTGAGTTCCCCCAGGGCCTCCATTTTATGGAACTGTCTAGGCTGGCTGACCTTCATTCTTCTATGCTTGACTTTCCAATCTTGAAAACCATGCTCCCTATTCAGTAGCTGAATATCTAGTTTGAGGATGGCAATGGTGGGATGGGAGGGAGTAACAATCTATCAACATCTGAAAAGGATAAAAACCAAAAAGACAAAATGCTTTTGTTGTTAGGCAAGTGGTCCTAGGAAATGACATTAGAGGGACTAGACTAGAAGTTAGGACCTTCATAGGAATTATTAGCTAAAGGAAACATTGTCCAAAGAAAATTACTGAAGTTCTATTTCACAAATAATTCAAACTGGGATTAGCCTTCGAGATCATCAGTTATGACCTCTTAAATATATAATAAGAAAATAGAGACATAGCAAGGGGGATTGACTTGTTCAAAGATATACAGTATATTTATAGAAAATCTAGAACTAGAACCTGTATCTTCTCATTCAGATTCCAGGGCTCTTGGCATAACATTATATTGCCTGTTTATCAGATCAGGTTGGATATAACCATAGAGGATTCATCCTACGGAACAATTCTTTTTGGGGTGAGCCGTGATTTTTCAGGTCTTTTCCTCTTCTGACTGTTGTCTTGCATCAAAGCTCTATGTATGACGGGCCTAAGAAAGAGTTTCCCTTCAGACTATTGAAGGATTAAGTAGTTAGTGAGAATCATGTAAATCAGTTTATAGGATGACTGAACTGAGGGAACCTGGCAACTGAAAAAACCAATAACTTCTGTTTTTCATATGGTTAGTTCCTTTAATTGGTGAGAAAAACAAATCTTTGTTCCATTATAAAAGAGTGAAAGAAACCAGTTGTTTGAAACTAACATGGTTGGTTTGCATAGAGTTGTATCACTCTTTTCTTTTTGGAAGTATTGAAAAACTCAATTCTGCTCTCAAGATGTTGGTCACTGAGAAAGGTATATGTAGTCAAAACCATTCTGGTCTTCAGATTGACTTGAACTAAATTATTTCCTCTCTCCCTCCCTCCCTCCTTTCCTCCTTCCCTCCCTCCCTTCCTTCCTTCCTTCCTTCTTTCTTTCTTTCTTTCCTTCCTTCCTTCCTTCCTTCCTTCCTTCCTTCCTTCCTTCTTTCCCCCATTCAGTGTTTTGGAGTTTCATAAGGATCCATTGCCCAAATACCTACCGCCACCACCATCTATGTTTATATCTTAAAAATAAATGAGGGGTACAACTCTAATGGAGAATTCCCTGAAATAAAATACCCAGTAGATTGTATTCCCCACAAGCCCCTTATCAGTCTCCTGCAGAGATTCTAAAATGCTTATCTCGATAGACCAGATTATGGGGCTCACCCACTCTACATGCTGAGTAGGAATCAAGGGACATTCTCCACTGTCAGCAGCCCCTGCTTTGCCAAGCCAGATAAATCAATTAATAGGATGCAAGGCTGCTTGCCTTTCTTTCTCCTTCCCAATGTTTTCCTGGCCCACACTCTCTCCCCCCAACCCAACCCCTTAGTTCCAAGTTTAATACCATCTGAGAGTCCTTATTTACAAGAGGGCTTGTGCAGGTGCAAGCTTTCAGTCCAACCAGCACAGGAGCTGTTGCCAGCCCCCTCCTAGTCCTCTGGGCTCCCCTCTTTGTGTGATACCTTTTCTCTCCTCTCCTTTTCAGACTGAAGGCTACCCCTGAGCAGTTAATCGGATTATGCTAATTTGTACTTCACGAACCCAAACAGTGTAAGGGATCTGCAGAGGGTCTGCTTAGGCTGGGGAGGGAGGGACAATGAGTTTAAGTCAGTTAACAACAACAACTGCCACCAAAAACACATTGCAAGAAAAGAGTATGTCTTTTGTATCCTAAGACAAAGACTGCTACTCTGGGAAGCCCACATAGCTCTTGACAGTTTAAAGTGCTCACCATTGGAGCAGAAAAGGCACAACGGTGAATGTACCATGAGTGGCATAATGGAAAGACTGTTTCCTGTTGTTGTTTTTTTTTAAAGTGGGATTCTTCTTCTTGCTTCAACACTCTGCCCTTCACCTCCCTCTCTGGCAGGCTCTTTCATGTATGGTTCTGGAAGCTGATGTATCCTATTGTAGTGGACAGTTCAATGTTTATCAATGCCACTCGACAAATATTTATTAAATGCCTATGAGGCAGGAAGCACTGCTCCTGTGAGATGCTTGGCCAGGCTACCTGCAGGTGTCAATTTAGTTAGAAAAGCACTTTTCAAGCCTTTTCTATGCAGAAGGTGAAATACTTTATCCAATTGGTCAGCTGTCTCTCCCAACTCTGGCATTGGCAGATACAATGAGCATGTTTTCATTCAGTAACTCCATTAACAAACATTTATTAAGTGGTCATTGTGTTTAGAATAACTTGCTAGGAGGTACTGGAAGAGATTAGAAGGAGCTGTGTCTTCAGTAATGATATGCCAAAATGAAAAATGACAACATCTCAGCTCTTAAAGGACTTTCAATTTAATAGGGGGAATATAACAGATATGCAAACTAATATTTTATAAGGTAAGATGAAAGAGGTAGAGGGGAAATCCAGACAAAATGTTTAAGGAAAATTTGAAGAAGTCAAGAGATGACTTTAAGTCTGAGTCGTGTAGATCAGTGACATTTCATGGAGGGGGAAGTGCCTGAGCTGGGCCTTGAAGGAAAGTAAGAATTTTAGCCTGGTGGTTGTGGTGCAGGCCTGTAATTCTGGCTCCTGGGGAGGCTGAGGTTAGTGACTGCTTGAGCTTGGGAGTTCTGAGTTGCTTTTGAGCTCAAGCCATTCAGGTGCCTCTGCACTAAGCCTGGGACCTGGAGCAGGGAGCCACCAGGCTGCCTAAGGAGGGGAGAACTGGCCCAGGTCAGGAGCTAGATCAGGTCAGAAGTCACATGTCAGTGAGCAGGCCCTTCATTTTTAGCCAGGGTAAGATAGGGAGACCAAATTTAAAAAAAGTTTTTTCTAAAAATAAAATAAAAATGTCAACAGTGGGAAATGAAAATAGACCATGATATATATTATTGGCATGGAGGACAGCCTGCTCAAGAGAGTGAGATGAGATGGGGGAAGGACGGGATGTGATTTAGTTTCACTGAAAAGTACAGGGAGAAATACTAGCCATAGGGGTTTTCTTGACAAAGATACTGAAGTAGTTTGCCATTTTCTTTTCCTGTGTGTGGTATGGTTACTGTGTGGGCTATGGGGACCCCAAAAATCCCTTACCCTCCCCCCAAATTTTAAAAGTCAGAGGTGTCTTGAGGAAAGAACAGGAAGTTTTATTCAATTGTCTTGAGAAGAGGGCATCCCTTCCACCAGTATGAACCAGTGGAATGAAGTGTATTACAGAAGATGAAACAAGAATTTTTACCCTAACACAGTCAAGCCCCCTCCCACTGCTGTCCCTTGTCTTATTGGCTGGGAGGTAGGCTTACAAAGAATAAGGAAATACGGGATAGCCAATGTAAATGTACCTATCCTTATTTGGCAACTGCCAAAGTGAAGAAGGGGGAAGGGCTCTAAGAGATTCCTAAAATTCCTAAAGAGCTTAAGGCTGATTGACAGCAAGGGAAGGGAGGGGAGGGGTGCTAGGTTGTGTAATTTCTTAGGAAACCCAGGACTCAAGTCTGTCCAGTCTTACAAAAATCTGTCTCTGGTTTTGAGATAGTCTGTCTCCCTTCTCCTCATTCTGAGGAGTCTTCGCAAAGGGTGAAGAGAGAGAGTGTACCCCACTCATTACTGACTTAGAACTGCACGTCCTGGAGAGTGAAGTCAAGTGGGCATTGGGAAGCATCACTAACAATAAGGCTAGTAGAGGTAACAGAATTCCAGTTGAACTATTTAAAATCTTAGAAGATGATGCTGTTATAGTATTGCACACAATATGTCAGCAAATTTGGAAAACTCAACAGTGGCCACTGGATTGGGAAAGGTCAGTTTATGTCTCAATCCTAAAGAAGGGCAGTGCCAAAAAATGTTCAAACTGTGAACAATTGCACTCATTTCATATCCCAGCAAGGATATACTTAAGTTTCTGCAAGCTACGTTTCAGCAATATGTGAACTGAAAATTACCAGAAGTGTAGGTTGGTGTTTGAAGAGGCAGATGAACTAGAGACCAAATTGCCAACATTTGCTGAATTATGGGAAAAGCAAGGGAGTTCCAGAAAAACATCTACTTCTGCTTCATTGACTACACTAAATCTTTGTTTGTGTGAATTACAACAAAATGTGGAAAGTCCTCAAAGAGATGGGAGTACCAGATCATCTTGTCTCCTGAGGAACTTGCAATGTGGACCAAGAAACAATGGTTAGAACCAAACATGGAACAACTGATTGGTTAAAGATTGTGAAAGGAGTATGTCAGGGCTGTATGTCATCACCTTATTTATTTAACTAATATGCAAAGTACATTATGAGAAATGCCAGGCTGGATGAATCAAAAGCCTGAATTATGGTTGCTGGAACAAATATCTTAAGTCTTAAAATCTTAAATGAAGATGATACCACTCTGGTAGCAGTGAAGAAGAATTAAGAAATCTATTGATGTAGATGAAAGAGAAGAGTTTAAAAACTGGATTGAAACTTGATATTAGGGGTGGCTAGGTGGTGCAGTGAATAGAGCACCGGCCCTGGAGACAGGAGGATCTGAGTTCAAATCCAGCCTCAGACACTTAATACAAAAACTAGCTGTGTGGCCTTTGGCAAGTCTCTTAACCCGAATTGCCTTCCAAAAAGCAAAAATACAGAAAACCTTGATATTAAAAAAAAATCATGGCATCTAGCCTGTGGTCAAGAAAGTATTCTCTCCCCCTGCTTTTTTTTGGGGGGGACAGTTAAGGTTAAGTGACTTGTCCAGGGCCACATAGTTAGTGTCAAGTGTTTGACACTGGATTTAACCTCAGGTCCTCTGGATTTGAACTCAGGTGTTCCTAACTCTGGGGCTGGTTCTCTATCCACTGCATCACCCAGGAAGGAAAACAATTGGGAAAGAGTCAGGAAGGCCCCCTCACAACTTTCACTGTACTGTCTTCTCAGTCGTTTCTACCAAATGCCATTCATCTACCTGGCACTGATCTAACATTCAGACATGCCCCTCAGTGCCCTCTGGAAAGCAGCTCACTAACATTTCTCCCTTGCAAACAGGATTGCTACTTCATCAGTATAAACATCTTTACAACAGAAATAGCTAATCCAGGATCAGACAGGGTCACAGGCGAATAAATAGCAATCTATTATGCCAATAGATTCCACTTTGTACAGCAAATTCTATTGTTTATGATCCTTGGGAAGTCTTTCAGGCAGATTATATAACTATTATGATGTTAGTTACCTTTTAAAATATTAGCATTGATACTACCAAGTGACTTGTTTATTTAGCATAAAATGTGATTGGAACCCTCCCCTCTACTTGCTTAAGAATTGCAATCAAGTCAACACTACCAATTCCTCTATTATCCATTCACCATCCTGGTGACTTCCCAGATTGAAAATATGCTTCCTTGTCCACCTCTTTCCTAACACTATTAGAAAGTGTAACAGGGCTGAGCTGACCTATGGAAAGGGGAGAGCACCCTTTAAGCCACGTGCAGGTATTACTAGCCTGGTTCCAGTTCAACAACTACATGAGAATTCAGTGTGAGCCTGTTTTCAGTCAGGTGTAACTGAGGGACTGGCACTGTGGGATGACAAAAAGACTTCTATTTGGTTATAGAGTCAGAAGAACTGTTGACTCAGGGGTTGCTGAGCTAGGAGTCAGTGTGCCTACAAAAGGGGTGAACTACCCTTTTGAAGTTCTCTTTTCTTTTGCAGGTATGACAAGGCAGGACTATTTTAGAGCTGGTCACAAAACCAGGTGGGAGGGAGGAAGTTTGCCTCACTCCCCTACCCAGCAGTGGTGGCTGTGAGTGTCCTTTTGTGTTTCTTTTTGTGTTTGTTTTTTCATCTTAGATGAATGAGTATCTTAAAATGGAATTGTCCAAGCAGTGTCCTTTGAGTTTGGAAAATGCAGAGATCCCATTAGCAATCAGAACTGAATGGTGGCAGTAACATTGCCTACCTAACATGATAGCAGGATCCACGGGAGCAGGGAATGACTAAGCAATAAACTTGAAGCCACCTTCTGACCATTGCAAGATCTAGAGAGATTTCAGGACAGTAGTGGTGACTTTTCCTTCCCCGATCCCAGAAAAGCAGGTGAGGGGGGCTGGAGGAGAGTACCAGCAACAGCAACAGAACAGACTGACCCAGTGGAGAAGGCATCCGGGCCATAGGGCTGCTTAGCCTGGCGTTGGATCAGCCAAAACCCAGCTTATCATCCAGCAGAGATAATAAGCTCTTCAAGTAACCAGCCCAATTGAGCTGCAGAGTGATCATCTATAACTAACGCCATATTCTATGTTGAACTTCATGAGGACTCCACGAAGGGGAAAAAAAGACTTCTAGGGTCAGGAGTTGGGAGGTTCTTCTTTACCACATACTTTCTCTACATATATGCCTCACTACCATTGCACTTTATAATCTAGACCAAAGAATAAAATCTATTTTAAAGTGCACCCAATCTTGTTAAGTTCATTCCCATTCTGTCCATGAACTTTTTTGGGTTTTGGTGGAAGAGTATACCCGCGACATTTGGGAGAATGTTTTGTACTAATCGCTCTTACTATACCTTCTCAGCAAATTCTTTTATTTCTAAAAGCCAATGAAATCAATTGGTTGATTATTGATGTGGAGTGTGCTAGTGGGGACTAATGACCATGACCCAAAGTACTAGAAATAGAGCCCATGATGGTTATCCCTAGAACTGCTTGCATGACTTTGTGAAAATCCCTTTCCTGGCTTCCTTCAGTTCTTAGATCAAACTTCACCTTCTATAAGAGACCATTCCCAATCCCCCTCAATGCTGTTTTTTTTCTTCCTCTCTTAGACTGCCTTCAAGTTACCCTGGATGTATCTTATATATACATAGTTCTTTGTATGTTGTATTACCCATGAGAAAGTGAATCCCTTGAAAATAGAGACTTTTTGCCCTTCTTTTTGTATACTCCCAGTGCTTACCCCAAAGCCTGTCACATGTTAAGTTCTTAATTGATTCTTTTTGACTTGACTTAACTTCTGGATACCTCAGTTTCCTCATCTGTAAAATAGGGGAATGGGATTGGTGACCTCAAAGGTCACTTCCAATTCTAAATCTATGATCTTATGATGTTATAGTTACTGGTACTCATGGTTCACCTAAAAAATACTAATTTTTTAATTTTCACTTTCCCTGGGAACACTTACATGAACTTATACAAAGTATATCAAAAAGTACCAGGAGAACATTGTACATAAATACAATAATGTTGTAATGATGATCAACTGTGAATGACTTAGCTGTTTTCAGCAATTCAATGATCCAAGACAGTTCTGAAGAACTTATGATGAAAAATGCTATCCATTTCCAGAGAGAGAGAACTGAGGGAATCTGAATGTAGAGCGAGGCATACTTTTAAAAAACTTTATTTTTCTTGTTTTTTTTGTCTTTTTTCTTTCACAACATCACTAGTATAGAAATATATTTCTCATGACTGCACATGTATAACTGATATTAAATTGCTTGCCTTCTCAATGAGGGGGGATGGAAGGGAAGGGAAGGAATGTGGGAGAAAATTTAGAATTCCAAATTAAAAAAAAATGTTAAAAACTGTTTTTACATGTAATTAGGAAAATGCAAAATATTTTCACTTTTAACCATGAGAAGCAGTCTGCCGTGGTGGATAGAGAGCTGGCCTCAAAATCAGGAGTCCTTGGATTCAAGATGGCCTCTGCCACTCTGCATTTGCAAAGGAAGTTGTTTCTTATAACAGATTTAATAACAATAAAATATAAAATAAAATAAAATAAAACCCCAAACGACAAAACAAAATAAAACCAAAACCCCAAACTTCTAACCATATCTCAAAATTCTGTTGCCTGTTCCAAAAGATATTGTTTTCTCTTAGTAATTCAACTAGGATTTGTAATTACATAAGAACTAGAACATGTAACTACATAAATCTACTTTTGAGCTTCTCTCTTAGACCAGATCCAATTATTCAATATATTGTGTGTATATACATGATATATTGAATTCACTGTCCCAATGTTAACTTTTGAGAAATATGGTATAAGGGTGTACCTGTTTAAATTTTAGCAAATTTGAGGGGAAAAGACAGAGACAATTAAATGTAAGGTGAGGTCTTTTGAGTGTATTTTTGTTCAGTTTCAATCATGGCTGACTCAGGCTATCCTGCAGCAGGGCTGAAAAAGAGTTGCTTACCTAGAGGCTGAGAGAGTGCACAAAAGAGATGGGACTCTGAGAGTGGTGGAAAACAGAGCTGACTTTATTATCCCAAGAGCAAGCTTTTATAGAGCCATAAATCCTCTTTCTAATTGTTTTTCCCTGAGAACACTACACACTTCCTTGTTCCCAGGCTGGGGGTATATACCATGCCTATCATGAGGACATAATGCTCACTCTTGTGTGTTTGAGCTCCTTCCTGGGGGGTGGGGAACCAATCCGGCCCGATAGCAGGCCCTTCAGCTGAGAGGGCTTATTCAGCCATCAGGGTCAGAGTCCCAGTGGCTTGTGGTCCTCTACACAGTAAGAGCCACATTGTATGATGACTAACTTTGATAGACTTACCTCTTCTTAGCAAGGCAAGAATCTAAGACAATTCCAAAAGATTCATGAGGGAAAATGCTGTCCATATCCAGAAAAAGAAATATGGTATATGAATGCAGATCAAAGCATATTGTTTGCTATTGATAATCATTAAATATCATATTTTTGGCCAAAGTCTGAATCAATCAAACTGCTTTGCTTGACTTAAAAATGCCTTCTCCTGTGTCAGCAACTTCAGAGACCAGATAAGACTGAAGGTAGGATTCTCTTATCTTGGGAGACAAAACTCCACATGGGAGAAAAATAGATATCCTGAGACCATAAAATGTAAATGGACCCTGCTCCATTTCTTTTCAATTTGCATTTACAACCAAGAAACTTCCTCACATATAGATGGTAACAAATGCAGATCATAAATTTGTATGACATGGTCACCCTGAATTGGGATGTTTCTAAAATGTAGTTAAGTGTTCTGATTTCTCTGTTCATCAGTTAGAACTCAGCTCTTGATTCCTTGTACAGGTCTGCTAGCTTTGGGGAATAAAAATGCTGTAACTGTATATCACCATTTGTTTGTCTCCTTTAACCAAACTTTTAGAAGGTTGACATCTCTCTCTCTCTCATGTTTCTTCTTTCTTGTGTTTTCTCCCATTGCTTCTAATTCTTCTGTATAACATGACTAATATGAAAATCGATTTAATATGAATGTACTTGTTGAACCTATGTCAATTTGCATGCTTTCTTGGGGGTGAGGGTAGGGGCGAAATGCAGAGAAAATGTGGAATTCAAGATCTGATAGAAGTGAATGTTGAAAGTTAAAAAGAAATAAATTAAATTTTTAAAAAATGATGCCTGACTCTCTGTGACATTTGGGGTTTTCTTGACAAAGATACTGGAGTGGTTTGCCATTTCCTACTTCAGTTTATTTTATAGATGAGGAGCTGAGGCAAACAGGATTAAGTGACTTATCCAGGGTCATACAGCTAGTAAGTGTCTGAGGTCAAATTTAAAACCAGAAAGAACAGTCTTTTTGATTCCAAGCCTACTGCTCTTTCCAACACAGCACTTACCTAGCTGCCCTCCTTTTCAAGGTAAATGAAGCATTTCCATCCTGGAAAGGGGCCTGAGACTTTGAATAGCTCAATTGCATAGGAAAAGTCCAACGAGGAAAATAAACTAGCTGCCGAACACAGATGGCCTCAATACCTTTGTCCCTAGACACTTTGCTTAAGATCTTAAAAGGAATCTAGACAGTTTAGCTAATTGCTCAACATATGTAAGGGTATGGTTTCTCATTGGGGAAACCAGGCAGCATTGTCAAACAAGAAAAGCTAAGATACCTTCCACTTCCTACCTGGGAGGTGACAAACCTTAGAGCCAAGACCCTGAGGGAGCTAAAGAGGAAAGGTTTCTGCCAACTTAGAATAAGTGATTCTGCCCTTTATGATAGAGTGCAGTTAGCAATCCAGTTGAAAAGAGCACTGTAACACTCTAGCAGACAAAGCTCAATAACACCCAGCTGAGCCAGAGGCTGGAGGTGGTAGAGCATGAAGCTTCCCATTGAAGAGTGAGCCCAGAGAGTCCAGCATATCAATCTGCCTGGCAGAGAGACACTATCCAAGAGACCTGGCCAACTCAGTTGGATGAATGACCTCCCTGGCCCAGCCTGACAGCAGGGATGGACTACTCAGGGATGGCTTGGGGTGGGGGGGCCTAAACCTGGCCCAGCAGCAGACACACCAGTCCAGTAGAGACTTCCCATTCTGCAAGAAGCAAGCTCAGGGGCTCCATCAGCGCAGCTGAGTCACTACATCCTGAGAGTGATGAATAGTGGACTGATTCCTAGCTGAATAGTGGACTAATTCATCCATCACTAATGCCACACCCCACAGTGAACTTTGTGGGGACTTTCTGGAGAAAAAGCTTGGAGATCCTATAGTTCTAGAATTTTGAGCTGGCTTGGCCACAGGTATTTCCTTCACATAAGCCTTATTGTTGTATTATGTCTGTGTCCACTCTCTACCTGTGTGTATTTGTAGGAGAGTGCTTTTGGGAAACATGCTTTGTAACTACTGTTCTTCAATGTCACTTAAGTAAACACTTTTGCTAAGAATTAGCTGAGCCTTATGATTCAGTTAATTAGAGTAGGAGTAATCACCCAAAGGTTGCCTGTAGAATTAAAAATAATAGTCATCCCTCTGGGATTCCAACTTGTCATTTCTAGGGCAAGTTGGAGAGTGAGTTCAGAGAGGGTACAACAATAAATAAAGGAAAAGTTATTAGTCTTTTTCCTCACAATCCTCCCCTATAGCAGGTAATCATAGTGCTACCATCTTAAAAACTGTTTTCATCTTTTTGAGACAGAACTGTGTTCCTTTCATAAATCCATTTTCAATGAGGAGGGAGACCCTTATCCTTCCTGATGTCTTAGACTTTTGCCATTCAGAGTTCAGAGGAATTGTTGGAGGTGAGAACAGTGCCTTAAGTTGGACAGTTGTTCTTTTACATACTAGCTCTTTCATTCTGACAGAGACAATTGTTTGAAGAAAAAAGATAACAGGTTTTCTTTCTGCACATAGGTTATTTGTTGAAAAACTGTTACAGCTGTATGTGTATATGTTCATTCTATTTTTTGTTTTTTGCTTTTTGGAGGAGAAATGCATGGCAATTGGGGTTAAGTGACTTGCCCAAGGTCACACGGCTAGTGAGTGTTAAGTGTCTGAGGCTTGATTAGAACTCAGGTCCTCCTGACTCCAGGGCCAGTGCTCTATTCACTGAGTCACCTAGCCACCCCTGTTCACTCTATTTTGCAGATGGATGTTCATTATTTTAACAGTTAACATAGTTATTCTTTAAGAATAGTACCACTTTTTTTAAAAACAAAGTTACAATCAAGTACATCAGCAAGATTCAATAAATTAGGCTCAATTTTTTTTAAAAACATTTTCTCTGGCTGCCTCCCATGTTTGGCATGCTCTCCCTCCTCATGCCTACCTACTGGCTTCCCTGGCTTCCTTTAAGTCTCTGTAACACCAAGCAAAAGCAACTTCCAGGTTCTGATTACAAGCATAGTAACTCTCCATATATTCAGTAACAAATTAAGGCAAAACATTCATAGAAAAGAGAAAATCAAAATACAGGGTAACTCAATCATTTATTAAGTTCTCAGTCTGATCACAAAGTACAAAAGTCAAAGTACTCTACCTCTGGGAACTATATTCATTTAGTCAGATATAGAGCACAAAGGCCATCCTCCCCTAGGTCACAACTAGGCTACAATGTCATCACAGCATTCAATACCCAAGGAGAGGTCTTTTTTTCATCTTGACCTGAGGCAAATTCTCAGCAATTTCTGTTCATGGGAAGACAAAGCCTAACAAAGACACCACAACATTTATGCACATTGCCAGCATCCTCTTCAATTCACCTTCTGCCTGTGAAATCAGTCTAGGCCCAACAAGGTCTGAGGACTCTATCAACAAACAATTCTGACAAAGTAACATCAAAACAGACAGACAAAATACCAGCACCACAGTCATGCCTTCTCAGTTCCCAGCAGCTCTGGGTGGCAGTTCTCAAAAGTCCTCGGCAGCTTCAACTGGCCCTCAGCAGTCCGGGTGGCTTCAGCTGGCAGTTCTCTCTCTCTCTTAGCAACTCTGGCCCCCAGCAATTCTCTCTCTCTCTCTCTCTCTCTCTCTCTCTCTGCCTCCACAATGCTGCTCCCAGAAGTTCTTCTGCCCTCTCTCTTCTGCCCATAGCACCAGCTCCTCCCAGTTCAGCCCCCTCTCTTCTTATCAACAAGTCCATCCCACAAGTGGGATTCACAAGCTCTGGGTTTTAACTTAACCTGAAAACCAAGCCAATACAAGGGGATCTTTAAATTCTATTACCATTATAGTCCTGATTAAAATCCCACCTTCTACAGGAAGCCTTTCTCAACCCCTCTTAATTCTGGAGACTTCCTATTGTTAATTATTTCCTATTTATCCTATCTATACCTTATTTGTACGTATTTGTTTGTTGTCTCTGTCATTAGATTTTGAGCTCCTTGAGGGCAGGGATTGTGCTTAGCACAATTCCTGCCACATAGTGGATACTTAATAAATGTTTATTAATTTGAAGCATCCTCTCAAGCATCTCAAGATGCCCTGTATTCTGCATATGCATGTCCTTAGTTTAAAACACTGGCTTTTCTAAGTTCCTAATTCATCCCCTCCTAATATTAATGTCATTTCTCATAAACAAAGATGACACTACAAAACTACCAAAGGCATGGACCTTAAGGTGTTTTTTCTTCTCTGAAATGGAAGGTACCTTAGAGTCTAATTCTAACCTGTACTTGGACATGACTGTCCTTTACAATATAGCCAATAAGTCCCAGGTCAAGCCTTTGCATTAAAATCTCTAGTGAGGGAGAACCCACTACACTAGCCCATTCAACTTTTGTCTAGATCTAATTGTTAGAAAACTTTCTCAATATGAAGTCAAAAGCTGCCTCTCTGTGACTTTTATCTATTATTTCTAGTGCTGCCCTCCAAGACCAAATAGAACACATTTAATTATTTTTATTTTTACATAATAGCTCTAAAAATACTCAAAAACAGCTATGATGACATCCCCAAATCATCTCTCCTCCAGGCTAATCATTTCCTTCAAGGAATCCTCACATAGCTAGATCTCAAGGTCTTTCATTGTCCTTGTCACCATTCTCTGAATGCCTCCTTTTGACTTATAAACATCCTTCCTAAATATGGTATCCAGATATGCCAGATATCTGCTGACCAGAGTAGAGTACAATAGGACTATCAAATTCCAATTCTTCTCAATATCTGTATAAATTTAGATAGGAGGTAGCTAGGTGGCTCAGTGGATAGAGTACTGGGCCTAGAGTCAAGAAGACCTGAGTTCAAATTCAGCATCAGACACTTACTAGCTGTGTGACAGGGGGTAAATCATTTAAGCTCTGTTGCCTTAATCCATTGAAGAAGGAAATGGAAAGTCATTCTAATATTTTTGCTGAGAAAACCTCATGGTCAGCATTGGCATGCTATGGTACACAGGGTCATGAAGAATTGTATATGACTGAACAGTTGACTGAACAACAATCTTAGACAAATCACCTTGCTTTCTAGGCTTTAGTTTCCTTACGTGGAAAATGATAGGGTTGGTATAGAACAGAGGTTCTTTATGTATGGTCTGGGGATCCCTGGGTGTCCTTGAGATATGTTTAGGGGTCTGCAAGATCAAAACCATTGTTGTAATAATACTAAAATATTTTAATTTCTAACATGGCAAATATTGATAGATACAACCCAAATAAACAAAAGTTATTTGGAGGGGGATCTTCACTAATTTTTAAAAGTGTAGAAGGGGTCCCCAAACCACAAAGTCTGAGAACTGCTGAATTAAATCATGGGATTTATAAATGGAAGAGACCTTATAGATCTTCTAGTCCAGTCTGGTCATTTCATAGATGAGGAAACTGAGACATAGAGGGTTTAAGTAATTTGCCAAATCTTACACTTGATATGACCTACAAGATATCTTTCAGTTCTAAATTTATGCTCCTATGATTCTAGTTCTGAATATTATACCTCTCTTAATGAAGTCTAAAATCTCATGAGCTTTTTTGTCTGTTATATCACATAACTGGCCAATATTGGTCTTATAGTCCACCAAAGCTCCCAGATATTTTTCCAGATAAACTTCTATCTAGACACAACCTCTCCATCTTGTGCTTTTGAAGTTGATTTTTTCCAACAAGAGTGTAAGATTTTTATATTCATCTCTATTAAATTTCATCTTATTAGATCTACAAGTTCTAGTCTTGTGTCATTTGCAGACTACAATCTGCAAATGAAAACAAATCTGATTGCATTTTGGGGCATAGATTATATTCAGTAAGAATATAATCTATGCCTCTATCCAAACGATTGATTAAAAACACTAAATAGCACAGGGTCAAATAGACCCTTGGGGCACTCCCATAAAATTATTAATGACTGCTGTTTGGGTCCAACCATTTAAACAGTTCTAAATCCATTTAGCTGTACTATTTTTAGCCAGTATCTATCTTGTTAATAAGAATAGCATGAATGACTTTGTCATATATTTTGAAAAAATCCAGGTAAATTGTATCAATTGCATTTCACTGATCCTCCAGTCTAGTAAACTTGTTCAAAAAAGGAAATAATGTTAATCTGGAATGATGTTTTAAAAAAAACATTCTGCCTGATCATTACATTTTCTAGATCTTCATTAACCATCCCTTGGATAACATGTTCTAGAATTTTGCCAATAATTAAAATCAAGTTCACCGACCTATAATTTTCATACTATTCTCTTTCCTTTTCTGAAACTCAGGACAATGTTTGCTCTTTGGTTTTGTATAACTCTCTCAATCTCTATAGTTTTTCAAACACCTTTGACAACGGCTCAACAGTTATTTTGGCCAATTTTTTCAGGACCTTGAGATGTAGTACATCTGGGCCTGTTGAGTTAAACTTATCAAAGACAACTATTTTTTTTCTCTTAATATCTCACTATGTTTGGTTTCAACTACATATAAGCCATTTTTATTGTGTTCTTTTAGCTATTTTGGTCTATAAAAATTATCTTTTACAGAATATCACATCACAGTTGGCTGCAAGGATGAAAAAGCATTTGATTCAGAGGAACGAAATGTTACCTCATTGGTTCTTCTCCACTAAAGTGCCTCCCATGTACATTTCAAAACTATATAAGATTCCTTGAAAGATTTTATAACTGACACATACACATATAATATACACATACATACACACATAATGTACTTTTCCTCCAAAAAACTTTTGTGTTAAGGAGGAGTTAAAAAGGTTCTTCCTAATAAATAGTGTTAGAAAAGTAGACTAAAGTCTTCCCTTTAACCAATTCTAATGGCCCAAGCAAGATGAATTACTTGTTTTTTGCTGTAGTAGAGAGAAGCCATTGTTATTTCAGAACAACCTTTGAAGAGAATTGGAGGGATCTCACTCCAAAAAGAATAAGTGATAATTTTAAAAGAATGTGTTTTATTAAATCATCATTGGAAGAAATTAAATGAAAAAGAAAGGCACTACATTATACCAAGGGTTTCTTTAAAATAATTCTTTTTTTAAAATAATTTTTTATGTTTATAATTTTTGAACATAGTTTCAATGAGATGAAATAAGTCAAAGTTTTTAATATGTAGTTACATTTTTTTATTTTAGAAAAGAATGAATATGTGCTCATTTTATTAACTATTTAGCTCTGAGAAAACATTTTCATTGTATAGACATATTCGCTAAACCATGTGGCAATTAATGAGGAACTCTTACCACCTAGTTGCAATGTACTCTAATTGGATAAATGAATAAATAAATGAATAAAAAAGCATTGATTTAGACACCACTAAGCAATATAATAAGTGCTGGCATACAAGTAGAAAAACAAAAGAGTTCACGTTCCAATAGTGGGAGACAGCACATATAGGAAGTTTCAGTTTCAAGTCAGAAGGACAGGTCTAATGGCCTTTAGGGTTCAGTGTTAAAGCAGATGGTAATATATTTTCTTTAATGGAACTTCAATTTATGATTTTGAATCATTTGTTAGTGTCAAGGGCATTAAAAACTTCCTCTCCTGCCCCTAGTCCCCCCACCGGGTCTTTTAGTAGTTGGGACTGCTGAGGATGCCTGGGCCAGGCTGAAAGCAGGGTTGGTGTTTTATTGGGGGGCAGTGCTATTCCTGGGGCTCTTGGGCTCAGGGTTCTAATGTAGTTGACTTGAACCACAATCTGTTTCCTGGCTCTCCTTGATAGTGCTTTTCTTCAGAAAGGCAAGAAAATTTGCCAATAAATAACACACTTTGATAATTTGACATCTACAATCTACGTATGTGGTAACTTTCTCTACTAGAATAGATTATAACCCAGACAAATTTTCTCATCCTATGTAATTCTTATTAATGTCTTGATATATATTTGGCAAAGAGGTGTTATCCAATATGTCAGAGGTACGAGTCTAGATCTTTTAATCTTTTATATGTGACACCATGCAGAACTCCATTCTTACTACGTGACTGACCCATTATATTTTCCAGTCATAACTTTCTTTCTTTATGTCTTTTATGACACTTCTAATGAGCAAGTCATAATTGCTAATGTGATCCACACTACTTCCTCCCACCATGAATCTACCTGTTACTCTTGGTGAAAACGTGGATTCCTCAGAGATCGTGGTATGCCGTGAGTTTTGTCCATATAATCACTGGAAGATTATCAATGCCAAAAGATGTTTTTTGAGATGGAAAGCAGTTTGAGATAATTGAAAGTATCACACAATTTTGAAGTGAAATCTGTCCTTCTGTTTTTCTTCTAGGTAGTTTTGGACTCAGTCCATAGTTCATCTCTAGTACCCATTCAAGATACATATGCTTCATTACCTACTAAAGAGTTTGATCTGGTCCTGGCCCTGCCTGTCTTTTTGTGGTCTACTACCCTGATGGGACAGAAGTTGAAGTTACTAGAAGTCATTGCATGTCACTGGGTACTTGTAAGAAGAAAAAAATCTGTCCTATTTTAGTGCTACAGTAGGTATCCCTCTGTCAATGTTGCAGTTATTAACAAGGGATTTTCTAATAAAATCCCTGAGGTACCAATGTCTGTAAGAGATTGTAAGGATAGAGGTAGAAGCTGCTTGGTATTAGTATTATTAGCAAAAATGTCAAATAATATTTTTAGATAAAAAGTCTATAGTAGTTTGGAATTTTGTTATTTAAGGGGACTTGGAAATTATTTTACAAATGGCAGTAGCTTCTAACAATCTCTATACTATCAAGACATTTAAAAACGATATCAAAACAATTATATCAGAAAGATTTTCTTTTAGTTAAACTTTCTTATATAGGTCCTGAGTATAGGCTGTAGCCGTAGAAGGAGTTTTCAAAGGAAAATAATTTTTAGGCCTTTGTAATGCATATAGGTATATGAAAAACCCCTGCTTTCCCTGCCCTTATCCTCCTCCTCCCATTACAGGCTATATTTGGATTCACATAAGCTAGATTTGGGGAGGAAGTATGGTATATGGTTATATTAATAACATAATTTGTGATACTAGGCAACCATAGCATGTTATTTTAACCTACTAGTTTGCACAAAACAATAAAAGTGGTACTTACTATACCTAAGAAAATCATGACTCAGTGTCCAGAGTAGAAAAAAAGTTGAACTAATGCATTGTTGGTGGATTTGTGAACTGATTCAACCATTCTGGAGAGCAATCTGGAAATATGCCCAAAGGGCTATAAATAACTGCATACCCTTTGACCTAGTAATACCACTTCTAGGGGTGTATCCCAAAGAGATCATAGAAGTGGGAGGAAGACCCATATGTACAAAAATATTTATTGCAGCTCTCTTTGTGGTGGCAAAAAACTGGAAATTAAGGGAATGTCCATCACTTGGGGAATGGCCAAACAAGTTGTGGTATATGAATGTAATGGAATACTATTGTGCTATAAGAAATGAGGAGCAGATGGACTTCATATTTACCTGGAGAGGCTTATATGAACTAATGTCGAGTGAGAAGAGCAGAACTAGGAGAAATTTGTACACAATTACAGAAACAATGTATGTGTGATGACCAGCTTTGATAGATCGGACTCTTCTCAGCAATGCAAGGTTGTAAGACAACTCCAAAAGACTCATGATGGAGGGAGATGTCTACATTCAGAGAAAGATCTAGAAACAATGGAGTTTAAATGCAGACTGAAGCAAACTACCTTTTTTCTCTTTCTTTTTCTTGTTTGGTTGTTTCTTCTTTCCCACTGTTCATTCCATCAGTTACAACCCTTCTTTACAACCTGACTAATGTCTAATGTCTATCCTTACAATCTATTTGCAGATCCTGTACTTGATTGCATGCCACCATGAAGGGGTAGTGAAGGAAGGGAGAAAATTTGAAATTCAAGGGATTACAGAACTGAATCTTGTAAACTAAAAGTAAACAAAGAAATCAATTAAAAAAAAGGAAAAAGAAAAAGAAAGAAAATTGAAACAGCTCATCTTTTCAAATGTACTATTTCAGGGGCATAATTGGTAAAACTGCATTGAGTTTTTATAAGTAAGTGTAACTAATGCATATTCAGATATAACTGGGGTTTACAAAATTTGGATCTAGGCAGTACTTTATATATCTCAAAGGTAATAAAGAGTGACTTAAATGCTTACTTATGTTAAGCATTTAAAAAGTTTTCAAATAACATAAAACATCATAGCTTAAAGCCTATATGTCACACTTCTGCACAACATAATTTGAAATGATATGGTCCTCAAGTTCAACATACATATGAAATCTATAATCAGAATACTTATATTTAATAATGCAATTAGTGCTTTTACTGTGACTTCCTAAATGTGGATTTTCTCATTAAAAAACTGTCATTGTTAAATTTGTGGTTGAATTTTACTGATTTCCCAGAAATGAAGCTAATGCCACTCAGTGGATAAGAAACATTACTGCAAGGTAAAAATAACTCGTAGAATTTCTGGTCATTGCCAACTTGCACTAAGATGCATAGAGGAAGAGATGCTGGAACTAGAAGTTATGTGAATGATCAGACAGCCCAACATGCTTGTTATTTTATAGATAAGGAAACAGAGGCTAGGAAGGTTCAGTGATGTAAACGCGGGTACTTATTAACAGTGTGAAAGGTTCCTTAGTTCATTAATTCTTAGACCTGTGATACAAAAAGTAATGAGTAAATTTGCATTCAAAGCCCAAAGGTATTTATTAGGGATTTTTTTTAAAAAAATGAGTTTACAGTAAAGCTCCAAGTACGCCACCCACATGGTACTCAGTACTGTAAGGTTGGGCTACACAGTCAAATAGACCATTCATACGGTGTTGTAAGATCAGTGCTCATGTAGCCTTGGAAAACCTGTGCTGTCACATACTGACAAATAGGATCTCTCTTCAATGAGCCTTAGCTGAGGATTCCTACATAACCATCCCAGACCTCAGTTTGCCTCTCTCTGGAGATACCATCAGTTTTGGATCAATGTGAGGTATCATAGTGGTGAGTAATAGCTAGTCAATCACCTTCACCAGAGTACTTTGCCTGAGTTTTTATATTTCTCCCAGAGGCCATGGCAACATGACAACTTTCAAACACCCACTTTATCTATCTGATATAGTTCAACTTGTCTCTGTGTCAGTAAGCTATACAAATTCCTTATACTGGGTATGGGGGTAGGTAAATGGCAGATGGAAATTCCCTCATTGATTAATCATCACAGAAATAGAATATAAGTGATGCATCGTGTTAGGAATATTGAATGCCCAGTTAGTTTGCTTAATGCAAAAGGTCGAGATGATAATTTCCATTTAAAAGATATGAATATAACTCTCTTTCCCTCCCTCCCTCTCCTCTCTCTCTGTCTCTGTCTCTTTCTCTCTCTCTCTCTCTCTCCCTCTTTTTCCGTCTCCCTCTCTCTCCCTCTCTCTCTTCAGGTAGATTATAGAGGATAGAGAAAAGGACTCAGAGTCAAGAGCAATTGAATTCAAATCTATCTTCATACACACTAGCTCTGTGACCCTGGGCAAATCCCTTAACCTTTCTTTGCCTCAGTTTCCTCAACACTAACATGGGGACAATAATAGCACAGTGCCTGGCACATTGTAGGTCCTTAATAAGCACTCATCTCCTAATAAAGACAACAATGGAAGATACACTAAGGCAAGCATTACATGATTTATTACTATTACTATGAATAATAATGATAATAACAGTCAATATTTATATAGTGCTTATTATGTGCCAGGAACCAGGCTAAGCATTTTACAAATATGATCTCACTTCATTGTCATAATCACCTTGGGAGATGGGTGCTATTATTATCCCCATTTTAGAGGCAAGTAGGGTAAATGAGTTGTCCAAGGTCTCACAGTTAGTAAGTGTCTGAGGATGAATTTGAACTCAGGTCTTCCTTGCTCTAGGCCCAACACTCTTATTTATTGTGCCACCTAGCTGTTTAATTCCACACATTAAGTTTATATCATTAAAACAAGGACCTGTGATTTCATAGCTGTGAGTATTCCTTGTTTCACAACTTTCTTTATAGATGTCAACTCATCTATAATTTATAGTTTTAGAGAGGGGCCTAAGTTCAGAAAACTTCAGCAGATTGCTCATGGTTACATAGCTAGTGTTAGAGATGGGATTTAAAGCCAACTCTTCTTGACTACGGCACACATAAAAACTCTCAGGCCTTTTAGTTTTTTTCATCTATCACTTTTACATATTGATATGAGATCATAGCTGATATAATGTTTAAGTGGATTAATTCAATAAGTATTGACTTTATATTTTAAGTTTTCAGAAATGAGAAAAACAATTGAATTGGCTCATAAAATTTATACAAACCTCAATCTCATTTACTTTTGCTAAGCTAGATTTCCATCCCATTGTCCCTACTTCCTTCTGTTAGTCTCCCTATCACTAGGCTAAAAACATAAGCATCTGCCAGGATCAAATACACTAAGCCTTCTGGTAAATATATAAAGATTCTAACTTTTGTAGGATTATGATCTCATTTCCCTTAGGTCTTCTTTGCTTTTGTTAGGCCCTAGGCAGGTGGGCTATTGCTTATTTGCAGTTTTAAAATTAACCCTCATTAAATCATGGACAAATTAACAAAATTTCAAATTAAAAATTTCAGATTATCTAGAGAATGTAAATTGATTTCTGATAACTCTTTACTGCTAAGCAAATGCCCTTTACCTGACAAAGGGCAAATAATATTTCCAGAATATTTTTCAATCTAATATATTACTGTGTCCCTCCACTAGAGTGAATTCATTCATTCATTCATTCATTCATTCATTCATTCATCAATTCATTCATTCAGCGTACACAGAATATCTACTATACACGATGCACAATAATGGGTGCTAGAAGAGATACAAAGAGAAACAAGACAAGGGTCTGTCTGGTCCTTTCCTTATCAACCTCTCTTCCCCCAAGACATTTACTATATAGTAGGAGAGAATCAAGAATTAATGACAGAATCATAAAACCTCAGAGCTAGAAGGGATACTGTAGGGGGACAGGTATAGCTCAGACTCTAGGAGTCCTCCCAGCCCTCACTCACCTAGAAACTAGGAGCCTTTTCCCTTCAGGGTTAAGAGTATCTTCCTAATGCTTTATAAAATTCTTGAGCTCCCAGCAATGTGCTTTCCTCCACTGATTTTCAGTTAATATCAGTTAGCCAGCCAGACTTAATTAGCTTTTAGAGATGAGTATTTACTAAGGAAGTATAGAAAGAATATTTGGTACAAACATGATTGTATCGGTGCAGGTTACTCCCTGGGAAGAAATTCAACTATATCAATAATAATAATTAATATTCATATAGCCCTTTAAGGTTTGAAAAAGGCTGTACAGATATTATTGAATTTTATCCTCTCAACAATCCTGGTAGGTATGTGCTATTATTAGCCTTATTTTTTAGATAAAGAAACTGAGTCAGACAGAGGTTAGGTGACTTGCTGAGGGTCACACAGTTAGTAAATGTCCGAGATATGATTTGAACTCAGATCTTCCTGACTTCAGGTCCAGCACTCTATCCACTGCTAATTATTTTAAGTGGGGTGGGGGTGGTTGATTCAATTGCTGCCCCTTCCTCCACTCCCTGAGGCATGAATATCCTCTACGACATCCTGAACAAGTAGTTCTTAAGGTTCTATTTGAAGACTTTGAATCATAAAAAAAAGACTATCAGCAAAACATTTAAATATATGCACATATGTAATACGTATATATTATCCATAACAACAAATCCACATATGTATATTTACAAGTTTCACTGGTATTTTTATTTTTATAGCATTATTATGTCCTATCAATTACCCTCACTTCCTCATGGAACCCTTGCTTTAAAAACATAGTGTAGTCAAGTAAAGCAAATTAATATGAAATATATTCTCATTCTTTACCTCTAGTCCAACTCTCTATAGAGATACTGCACCATCAGTTTTCTGAATTCATGATTGTTCACAGTATTTATCAAAGATCTAAAGTATTTAAATTTCTTTTTTACATTATTGTTGTCATTGTGTGAATTGTTCTGGTTTTGTTTACTTCATTCCGTATCATTTTATAGAAGTTTTCCAGAGTTTCTCTAAATTATTCATATTTGTTTTTTATTACTGTAAAATCATATTCCACTATAATCATATACCATCATTTAGTTAATCTATTTCCCAAATGAGAAATGCTTACATTGTTTTCAGTTCTTTGCTATTCAAAAGTGTTGCTGTAAAGATTTTTGCATATGTGAGACCTTTCCCTCTTTCTTTGAGTTCTTTGGGTTATAAACCTAGTAGAGATATTTCTGAGTCAAAGGGTCTGTAAACCTTAGTGGCATTTGAGGCATAATTTCAAACAGTTTTTCCAGAATGGTTAGAGCAATTCACAGCTCCACCTGTTTTCTATAGCCCCTTCAACATTTATTATTTTTGTCATTTTTTATTTTCATTAGTTTTCCAGGTATAAGGTTGAAACCTCAGAGTTATTGTGATTTGCAATTTTAAAATTTTAAATGATTTGGAGCATCTTTCATATGAGTATTGATAGTTTGCATTTATTCTTTTGAAAAACCACCTGCTCATATCCTCTGATCATCAATCTGCTGGGAAATGGCTCCTGTTCTTTATTTATTGAGTCAAAATCTCTGCCTTTGTGTAACTACCACTCATAATAATTCACAGAATTATAGCACCTCATCTAGAAGGAACCTCAGTGACCACCTCTATCTAGTTTAACCTTAACCTGAACAAGAATGACCTTAATAATATACCTACAGAGAGGTCACCCTGTCTTTGTTTGAAGACTTCTAGTGAGGAGGAACCAAGGCTTCCTAAGGTAGCTTATTTTGCTTTTGGCTAGTTTTAATTGTTAGGTAGTTTTCCCTTACAATAAGCCACAATTTGCCTCTGTAACTTTCACCTTCTGTTCCTTCTTCCCAGTTACAGCCCCTCAGATCCATGAAGAAAACCTCCTCAAAGTGATACTAATCACAGCTGAGTTTCATCTGGGCTAAACAACCCCAGTTCCTTCAGCTCAGCCTCCCAAGGCATGATCTCTCTGCTCTTCATCACCTTTATCTCCCCAGCTGATCAATGTCCTTCCTAAAATGTGGTGCTTGGAATCGAATACAGGACTCCAGTTATAGTTTAAATAAGCTGAAATACAAAAAACTACCACCTCTCCATCCCTAAGTGCTGTGCAGCTTTAATTTAATCTAAGATTGAATTAGTTATTTGGATTCCCATATCATCCTTTTGACTGATAAGGAGTTTACAATCCACTGAAACTCCCAGATCTTTTTCAAACAAATTACTGTGTAGCCATGTAGCATAC
>CM053583.1:338775432-338811076 GCA_028627135.1 Pseudochirops cupreus
TATCAGGGCAATTTTCCCTGAGAATTCCCCGAAGGATGCCTTCCAAGCTCTTTTTTTGATCACGGCCCCCAGGTAGTCCAATAATTTTAAAATTGTTTTAAATCCTGGATCTATTCTTCCAGTCAGTGGTTTTTTCAAGGAGATATCCCACATTGCCCTCTATTTTTTCATTTGCCTGGATCTGTTTGATAGTATCTTGATTTCTCATAAAGTCATTTGCTTCCATTTGCTCCACTCTAATTCTGAAGGAATTATTCTCTTCCAAATGCTTTTGAGATTCTTTTTCCATCTGGCAAAGTCGACTTTTTAAGGCATTCTTCTCCTCATTGGCTTTTTGGGCCTCTTTTGCCATTTGAGTTAATCAATTTTTTAAGGTGTTAATTTCTTCATTCAGGTTGTTGACTTTCTTTTCATGATTTTCTTGCATCATTCTTATTTCTCTTCCCAATTTTTCTTCCACTTCTCTCATTTGGTTTTCAAAATCTTTCTCAAGCTGATCCGTGGCTTTTAGGAAGTCTTCATGTTTCTTGGAAGCTTTTGGTATGGGAGTTCTGACTGTGTTGTCTTCCTCTTGTTCCCTGCTTTGATCCTCTTTTCCCCAAAGAACGAATCTAGAGTTTGGTTGCTGTTCTTACTTTGCTTCCTATGCTTACTCATGGTTGGCCAGTCAGTGATTTTTTAGCTCTGTGGAACTCTGCTTCTAGAGGGGAAAGCTCTGTCCCAAATTGCTGGGGTTTCCCCAGTTGCTGGAGCTTCCAGGAGGCTGCTGCAGCCCTCACCAGCTCTGGCTCACTGAAAAGGCACCCCAAGACCACGTTCCGGATCCAGGCCGCTCAACGTGAGAGCACTTGGCCTCTGAACAATCACTTGACTCCCCTGCAGTCTGCAGGCTGGGAGCTCTGAAGTGGCAATGTGGAGGCGGCTGCAGGGCCTCCGCTTCTGCCACCTCCTTGCCCTGGAGGCAGTTTGGCCAGACCCGCTTTTCTCCCCCAATTTTTAGCCGAGTTCCACTGACCTTTCACTTAGTCCTTTTTTTCCTTATGGCTTGATAATTCTGGAAACTTCCACAGCTGCTGCAGATCTACTTTTCTGATGCTCCAGCTGCGGCTTGGCTCAGCTCGTCCGGCCGTCCCCTAGGGCCAAGCCGCCATTTCAGGCTGGGCTGGTTTCAGCTCCCAGCGCTGATATGGTCCCTCCTAGCCGAGCTGCCTTCAGTGGAAAGTATATTTGTGTGCATTTTAGAGTTTTAGAATTTGTTTAGAGTCATATTTTATGGGTATTTTGAGATGGCTATGTGGGAGCTGCAATATCTTGCTGCTCCTACACCTCCATCTTCTGCACTTGACAAATTGATATTTTAAACCCAGTTTACACTTCAACCTATCTAAAATTCATTTAATTAAGCTTGGCCTGGTATTCTAACCTCCCAAGATCTTTTTGAATCCTCATTCTGCAACCTAGCCTTAGTTATCCTTCCTAGGTTTGTGCTATCCCTGAAGCCAGACAGAGCCAATTGAATCTTTCTTTCACAGGATAGCCTTTTTTATTACCTGAAGTCAGAAAGCCTGTTTTCATGTTTCCTAATTTCCAGACTAAATGAAGGGAACAAGTATTGAATAAATGTCTACTGTATACCAGGCTGTATTGGTAATGGAATTTGGAGATGCTCCCGTATTGGCTTGGTTTTTGGGTTGAGTGTTAAAACCCAGAGCTTGTGAATCCCACTTGTGGGATGGACTGGTTGACGTGAAGAGAGAGGGCTGAACTGGGAGGAGCTGTGAATTGAGAGAGAGGCCCAAGCCTAGAGAAGGCCAGAAGGACTTTGGGAAAGCAGTATCCAGTATCATAGAGCCTGAGTTGCTGAGAGAAAGGTATATATATGTAAGAAGATATATACATATATATGTAAGAGAGAGAGAAAGAGAGAGAAAAGGAGAGAAGCTTTCTTTCAAAGGAATTCTGTTATCTTCTCATTTGCCGAAGATTCACTTCTGTTCACGTGGTGAGTGCTAGGGACCTAAAGCAAGAAGACCTGAGTTCAAATTCTATCAGTACAGTTATTAGCTGTGTGACCCTAACCAAATAATGTAAATTTCTCCATCTGTAAAATGGGGATAATAGCATCTTCTTCACAGGGCTGTTATGAGACCTAATGAGATAACTTGTGTAAAATGCTTTGCAAACTCTAAATTCTTTTCCCAGCAAGAGACAACCTATCTTCCCACTACACAGCTTTACACGGTCTGGTCCCCCTCCTCCCCTTTTCTCCTTCCCCATCACCACTCCCTGGTTTTCTTCACGTTTTAGCTAAACTCCCACCTTCTGCAAGGAGCCTTTAGCTTAAATCGTTTTCCTTCCCTTTGAGATTATATTCAGTTTATTCGAATAGTTTGTACATAGTTTGCATGTTCTCTTCAGGAATTAAGTAAGCCAGTTAATTTTTTTGCTGCTCCTGGTTCTTAGCATAGTGCATTAATATTAATAAATGTTTGTTAATTTGACCTGATTCTTCCGCAATTGGAGGCTAAGCTCCCAGAGGACAAGAGAACCAGTCTCATCTAAACTTCGAAATCTCCTCCAGGGTTTAGCCCAATGTTAACATTAGATTGAGCCGCTGGCAAGCAGGGCCTGCTTGAATTCTTTCTTTCTTTCTTAGTACGGGCCCTGGCACACAGCACTCACTTCATAAATGCTTCCTGACTCTTCACACAGTGTGAATACATCTGCCGAAGAACTTAATGAAAGTAAATCCCTGCACGAACTCTGAACTCCGGAGGGGCAGATTCTCGTACTTTGAAATGGGAAATCATTCCAAACAGGGCTCCCAGCAGGGAGGGAATGGAGGCAGACAGCCAGAGGCTTAGGTTGCCCCTTCCCCAGCCCCAGCCTGCCCAATTCGAAGCCAATAAAACGCTGCCACCCGGCGCCTCAATGACCCGCAGCCCTCCTGCGGCGGTGTGCTGGTGTGGGGGGGCAGTCAGGCGCTGAATCACGGAAGATAACACTAGAAGCTCGGACTCAGCGGACTCTGAGGTCGTTTCCAGTTCTGGACCAGGATGTCTTGAGGGGTTGGGGGAGGTTTCCCACTCCAGGTACCGCGGTCGAGGAACATCCGAGAAGGGTAAAAGTCACTCCGCCCAGCGACTACAGCCTCTGGTCTCTTCAGGCTTCCCAGACCTTATGTGGCGGCGGTAAGGGGAGTGAGGAGGCGGGGCCTATCCCGTCTGGCCAACCGCCTTCCGCGACTGTTGGTGCCCCGCCCCCGTCCGCGTGCTAGGCCTCCGCCCCGCCCCCGGATTCCCCTTCTCCACCCCCTCCTCCCTAAGGTCCAGCGGGTTATTAAGCGCATGCGCGCAGTGCTCTACTGAGTAAGCTGAGGAGGGGGCTGGCGGTGGAGGAACGCCCCCATCGAAGTGGAGCGAACCGCTGGAGCTGGAGCCCAAGCCCCGTCGCTATGGAACTTAGGTGGGAGGAGCTGACCCTCGCCTTCTCACAGGTCTCCATGTTCCCCTTCTTCGATATCGCCCACTACCTAGTGTCTGTGATGACGCAGAGGCAGCAGCTCGGTGAGTCCCCTTAAGCCGGGAGGAGTCCGGGACCCCCGGTACGAGGGGCTGCCTGCGGGGAGACGCGGGCCAGCCTCCAGCGCCTCCCCCTGCCCGGGGGAAGGCATCGCTCCCCGCCTCAGTTTCCTCGAGACGCCTCTCCTGACCCCTCCCCCTATCCTCGGCTCCTCTGTTCCCGGTGCTTAATCTTAACTCCCACACTGAGCGCCCTGGTGCTGGCTTCGGTGGTCTTTCGTCTTTCTACGCGCCCCGGGGTTGTGAGGGTAAAATCTGACAGTTTGTAAAACCTTTTTCAGACCTTATATGGGCAATAGAAAGTTAGCGAGCAGGTAGGGTTGTTTCTCCCAGGAAGTAAACTATACCCATTATATAGATCGTCCTCCCGCTTTTTCCGGCCCCTCCCCCCGCTTCCCCCCTCCTCAGGGTCGAACGTAGGGTCTTGTCTGAACATGGCGCTTAATGGACAAGTTCTTAAAGTGGGTAATGAGCACCCCTGACAAATGGGTTGTCTTGTTCCAGTCTGTATATAATTAACATCGGCGGTCCAGGAAACACATGCAGTCTTGGCTCTTGCCTGATATGCCATTTAAGACAGGTGGCTAAGTAACCCAGAGCCAGACTTTGTGGCTCCCATGTTTCTGTTGCAATCTAAGGATCTAAAGCTTTGCCCAGTGTTGAAGTCACGTTCTTGTAAAGCATTTAAAAGCTGACATACAAGGTTCACAGTTGATGATCCCAAATCAGAAATGTGTTTGAGATTTTTTTTCTTCCGTTTAAAAAAATAACATCTTAAATATTTAAGAAGTTATGGGGCACTTTGCAACTCTGAAAGTTCTGCAAGTATTTAAATTAACAGCCTGAAAGTAAAAGTTAGAATTATAGAGTTTGAATTCACAGTGAGGTATTACTATCTGATTTGCACGAGTTCTCCAATGTGCCTTTTGCAGACCTTTTCTTAATTTTTTTTAAAAATTTATTTTTTTTCTACCTTTTTTTTTGGAGGGCAGTTGGGGTTAAGCGACTTGCCCAAAGTCACACGGCTAGTTTTTTCTGTTAAGTGAGGCAGGCTTTGAACTCAGGTCCTCCTGACTCCAGGGCCAGTACTCTATTCACTGCGCCACCTAGCCGGCGCCTTGTAGATTTTTTCTTCCTTTTTCATACTCCTTTGGTTTTTCTTCCCCTCCCTCTTTCAGACGAGAATTTTGCCTTATATTTCAGTTAGTGAGTCAGTAACATTTATTAAGAGCCCGCCATATGCCGGGAACTGTGCTAAGGGCTAGGAATGCAAATATAGAGAGAAACAGAGACAATCCTTGCCTTCTAGGGGTTTATAATCTAATGGGGGAAGACAGCACACTACAGGAATTTTAGGGGGTGGGTAAAGTTGTTGGGAAGAGGTAGAAAAGTAGGAAAGCAGTAGAACTAGTGGGAAATCAGGAGGAAAACTGTGCTGAGCCGTCTCCTTAAGTAGAAGCCCATGCCCTCACTCTAGTTAGAAGGTCCAATCAGAAGGGCACTGAAGAGATGTGAGGACCAGGCAGATTCAATTTGCAGCATAATCAGATTTCCTAATGATGCCTTTTCCTGGGGAAGGAAGGCAGATGGAGAGGTCCAAAAGCAGTCCAACTAGTGGGAAATTGGGAGAAAAATTTCACTGAAAAAATGGAGGGCATTTGCTTAGGACTCCTTTTTATTTTCTCTTTCTCATCTTATCTCTCAAATGTCTTCTGCCTCTGTATCTCCTACTTCCCCCTTGTCTCATATGAAGAGGTAGCTTTTCTTGCCAAGGCAAATTGTTTTCTGTGCTCATGTGATCCCCTCCCATCTTTTCTTCACCATCAGATTGCCTCTTTTGTCATTTCCATTCTCTCTCTAATTGGCAGTTGCTCTTTTTCACTTATTGGTTGCATCCCTTCATCCTATAAACACATCTATGTCTTCAATCCTCAAAGAAACCCTCACTTTATCTATCCCTGCTAGCTGTCATCCCATAGCCTTTTCATGGCTAAATGCTTTGAGAAGGCTGAGGGCCATATACAATTGTCAGTAAATCAGTAAAACTTTGTTAAACACCTGCTGTGTGCAAGGCACTGTCCTAAGTGCTGAGTATACCAAAGAAAGGTAAAAGGTAGTCTCTGCTCTCAAGGAACTTGAAGTCTAATGGGACAGATAACACACAAACTATTATATAGTAGTAGAAGCAGCTAGGTGGCAGCAGGAGATAGAGTTTTAGGCCTGGAGTTAGGAAGAACTGAGTTGAAGATCAGTCCCCAGATATTTTCTAGTTATGTGACCGTGGGCAAGTCACTTAACCTCTGTTTGCTTCAGTTTCCTTATCTGTAAAATGGAGTTAATAATCCTACCTACCTTCATAGGTTGTTGTGAGGATCAAATGAGACAATATCTGTAAAGGGCTTGCACAGTGCCTGGCATGTATTAAGCTCTATATAAATGCTGGCCATTATTATTATTATTTACAAATTATATATATATATACAGGATAAATTGGAAATGATCACTTTGATTCAGTAAACATTGAGCATCTGCTATGTTCCAGGCACTGTGCTAAGCCTGGGGGTTATAAAAAGAGGCAAAAGATAGTCCCTGCCCTCAAGGAGCTTACAGTCTAACATGGGAGCCCACATGCAAATAATACAAAACAAGCTGTATATAGGATAAGTATATGAAGCGAGCTATATATAGCATAAGTAGAAAATAATTAGCAGAGGTAAAGCACTGGAATTAACAAGAGTTGGGGAAAGCTTCTTATAGGAAGTAGCAGACATAGTGGAAGCCAGAGAGCTCAAGTAGTTGAATTGGAGGAGGGAGAACATTCTAAACAGAGTGTGCCTGGAGCCTAGGGATCAGGGTCTTGTTTGTGGATTAGCCTGGAAGCCTGTGTCACTGAATTGAAGTGTATATATTGAAGAGTTAGGTATAAGAAGACTGAACAGGTAGGAGGGGGTTAGGTTATGAAGGACTTTGAATACCAAATGATTTTGCTTTTACTCCCAGGCAATAGAGCCTAGGTGGGGAGTTATTAGAGTTTATTGCATTAGAATTTATTAGGTGTGTATGTATGGATGAGGTGGAGTGTGAGGGGGTAGACTTCCTGTGAAAATTAGGAAAATCACTTTAGTGGCTGAATGGAGAATAGATTGGATGGAGTTGGGAGAGACTTGAGGTAGGCAGATCTGTTGTTGTTCAGTCATCTTTCATTTGTGTCCAGCTCTTCAGGAACCCATTTGGGGTTTTATTGGTAGATAATGGAGTGGTTTGCCATTTCCTTTTCCAGCCCATTTTATAGATGAAGGAATTGAGGCACATGGGTTAAGTGACTCTATTTGCTGTGCCACCTAGGTCTAGGCAGGTCTACCAGCAGGCTATCAACAGAGAGAACACTAGAATTGAAAAGGATGGGGAAAGGCTTTCTTTTAGAAGATGGGATTTTAAACTTGAAGGAAGCCAGGGAAGTCAGGAAGCAGAGACGAAGAGGGTGAGCATTTCAGGAATGGAAAAAGTCAGTGAAAATGCCCAGAGTTGGGAGATGGAGTGTCATTTGGGATAGGTCAGTGTTACTGGTTTGGAGAGTAGATGGGGAATGTAGGGGAAGGAATATAAGGTGTAAGAAGACTGAAAAGGTAGAGGGAAACAGGTGATGAAGGGCTTTGGGTGTAAAACAGTATTTTATATTTAATCCTAGAGGAAGCTGAAGGCCATTTACAATTGGTATCTCTACTTCCTTTCTTTTCATTCTCTTCTTACTTCTGAAGTCAGACTTCAAACTTCATTTAACTGAAACTGCTCTTTAGAAGGTTACCAAAGATTTCTTAATTGCCAGATCTACTGACTTTTTTTCAATCTTCACCTTATCTGATCTCTCTTTATCTTTTGACAGTGTTAACTCTTTGCTCCTCTTGATGCTTCTCTCTAGGCTTTTGTGACATTATCTGCTGGTTCTCCTTCTATCTGTTGGATCACTTTTCTTCTTAATCTCCTTTCTTGGATATTTATTTATCCAGGCCAGACCCTATAATGTTAGGTGTTCCTTAAGGCTCTATCCTGGGTTTTCTTCTCTTTTCCCTCTAAGGTCTTTCCTTCGGTGATCTTGTCAGCTCCCATGGAATCAATTGTCAGCTCTCTTGCAGATGATTCTAGATCTATTTACCCATCCCTAAATTCTCTCCAATTTCATGTAACTGCCCATACATCTCAAACTAGGTGTCCTGTCAAAAACTCTTATATATCTTAAACCCAACATATTAAAAATGAACCTCATTACTTTTTCCTCCAAATCCCTCTGCTCTTCCTAACTGCCCATTTACTGTCAAGGGTACCACTGGCCTCCCAGGTACCCAGGCTGGCAGTCTAGATGTCATCAACTCCTCACTCTGTCTCACCTCCCCATACTTAATCTCTTGCAGGGCCTTCGGATTTCACTTTAGCAACATCTCTCAAATATGACCCCTTTTCTTCTCTGATACTGCCACCACTCTGGTGCATCCTTTGTGACTTTATACATGGGTTACTGAAATAACCTGCTGGTGGATCTTCTACCTCAAGTCTCTCCCCACTGCATTCCTTCCCCTATTTAGCTGTCAGAGTGATTTTCCTAAAGCATAGGTCTGACCACGTGGCTCCTTTGCTTCCAGGATCACATACAAAATTCTCTCTTTGACATTCAAAGCCCTTCAAAACTCAGCCCCCTTTCTACTTTCTAGTTTTCTTTTTTTTCTGTTTTGAAATTTATTTTTTTATTTATATATTTCCTTTTAAAAAAACTTTATTTTTAGTTTTCAGCATTCATTTCCACAAGATTTTGAGTTACAAATTTTCTTCCTGTCTTTCCCTTGCCCCCTCCCCCCAAGATAGCGAGCCTACTGAATATCCCTTCCCCCAATCTGCTCTCTCTTATATCCTCCCCCATACCCCTTCTAACTTTCTAGTAGGGCAAGATGGATTTCTATACCTCAGTGCCTGTATATCTTATTTCCCAGTTGCATGTAAAAAACAATGTTTTAAAAACATTTATGTAGTTACGTAAGACGTTTCCATAGTAGTCATCCCACCCCCCACTTATTCTATTTTCTACTTTGACCCTGTTGTCCCTTTGCAAAAGTATGTACTTCTAACTACCCTTTCCCCCAATCTGCCTTCCCTTCTATTATCTCCCTTTTTATTCCTTTCCCCTCTACTTTCCTGTAGGGTAAGATACCCAAATGAGTGTGTATGTTCCCTCCTTAAGCCAAATTCAACGAGAGTAAGGTTGACCCATTCCCTTTCACCTTCCTGCTCTTCCCCTCCATTGTAACACTTTTCTCTTGCCTCTTTTATATGAGATGATGTATCCTATTCTTTATCTCCTTTTCTCCTCTCATTATCTTCCTCTCTCACCTCTTGATTTTATTTTTTAGATGTCATCCCTTCTTATTCAAACTGATCCTGTGCCCTGTCTATGTATACATATACACATATATACACACACGCACATATGTTCTTATACACACATATATCGTCCTATATATACATATATACGTATATGTACATATATACATATACATTCCGTTCAGCTATGCTTACTTTCTAGTTTTATTATACCTTACTTCCTGACACATACACTTGATCCATCAACAGTGACCTTCAGGTAGCTCCACAAATAAGACATTCCATCTCTTGGCTTTGGGCATTTTCTCCAAATGTTTCTCTTTCTTGGAATGCTCTCCCTCCTCATCTCCCCCTGGCTTCCTTTAAGTCTCAACCAAAATTCCATCTTCTAGAGGAAGCCTTTCCCAAATCCTCTTGACGGTATCTTAGATCTCTTAACTATTTCCTGTGTATAGCTTATTTATACATATTTGTTTGTTGTCTCCTCAATTAGATGGTGAGCTTCTTGAGGGCAGCCTTTTGGTTCTTTTTGTATCCACAGTGTTTAGTACACTGTTTGGCACATAGTAGGTGCTTAATAAATTATTTACTGACTGATACACATACACACATATTATTTATATATATGTATATATGTGTTACATATCTAGTTTATGCATGATTGTTTGGGTGTTGTCTGTAGACTGTGAGCTCCTTGCTTTTCTTTGTATCCTCAGCACTTAATACAGTTCCTGGCACCTAGTGGGTGCTTAATAAATGCTTGTTGACTGACTGGTATGTGTATGTCTTGTTAAGTGAACTTCCAAATATTTTATATTGTATTTTTTGCATGTTTATAATATTTTATAGTTATTTTGAATGGAATTTGTGTCTTCCTTATGATTGTGATGGCAATATATAGATGACTTGCATGGATTTATTTAGCTGTTTTAACAAAGTTATTGTTTCAATTAATTGTTTTAGTTGAAATGTTGTACCCAAACTCAAATCCCAGGTCATCACACACCACCTGATTTGTGGCCTACCATTAAGCCCCTTTTTGTCATAGCTTGAAAACTGCTTAAGGCATGTCTGGGCATATTGCTCAAGGCCAAGTTCCCTGACCCCTCCTTCCCTAATCAGCATTTTATGTATTCTCCTTGAATCATTATAGTGTATAAGGTTCATTATGGTGCAAGGATCTTATCTAGGGACCACTCTGTCCTATCCCACTGACCAAGCAGGGCCCCCCACCCTCTTCACCCATAACATGACCCTAGCCTGTTCTGGGGAATTCTAGCCCCCTTTACCCCCATGACCCTCTACCCTGCTGTGGAAAGTGCTGACTATGGCCCTCCACCCTGTTCTAGGGGGGAGCCCCATGACACAGGAAGGTTGCATCCTTGTACCCTTGTGCCATGTTCCCAAATTAGCTCTGAGCTGTGGATCTAACCAATGGCTGTTCTTTGCTTCTGTACGTCATGGCTTCTGCTAGCTCCCCTCCCTGATTGTGGTTTTTGTGGTTTTCGCCTATATAATCGAGTCAAAAAGACAACTACTCATTTGAGTGAATACACTCTGGTAGTTGCGTGCTTGCTTAATAAAGCCACATCTAAATTTATCTTGAACCCAGGTCTCAACTCACTCTTATTCTCTGCACAACAGAATCTTTGGGGTTCTCTAAGAAGACCATCATTATCTACAGAAATCATGTTTGTTTTCTTCTTGTGTGCCATTATTTATTTTTCTTATCTTATTGCTTTAGCTAGCACCTGTAGCTCTATAAGTCAGGTAATAATGTGATAATGGACATTCTTGCTTTATCTTTGATGTTGGATTTAGGAAGACCAGAATTCAAATGTGGCCTCAGTCACTAACTGTGTGACTTGTGCAAATCACTTAACCTCTTACTCAGCTTCCTCATGTATAAAATGGAGATAATAATAGCACCTACTTTCCAAGGTTGTTAGGCACTCAGTATTTATTTCCTATTATTATTTTACAAGATGAGATAATATTTGCAAAGTGATTTGCAGACTTTAAAGTATTATGAATGTGATAGTTATTATTGTGGTTACAATTGTTATTATTGGGAAGATTATAATATTAATGCTTGGTTTTAGATATATATATTATTTGTCATATTAAGAAAAGGCTTACTTATTCCTATGGTTTTTAGTGTTTTTAACAGAAACATGTGTCTTGTCCAAACTCTTTTTTGTTATCTATTTATTATATTAGTGTAATAATACCATTTTATTGTTTTTCTTATTAATATAGTTTATCGTGTAGTTTTTCTAATGTTGAAACAACTTTATGCTCTTATTATTAATGCAATGTGGTCACAGCATGTAATCTTTTTGATTTGTTGTTGTAGCCTCTTTGCTAATATTTTATGTAATATTTTTGCATTACTATTCATTAAGGATATTGGCCTTTTTTTTTTGTCTCTCTGGTTTACCTTTGTGTCATAGAAAGAATTTGGCAGGATCCCTTATTTTCTTCTTTTTTGCAAACTCTTATTATTGGACTTAAGTATTCTAATAATTGCTAGCATTTTGATAGAATTCATTTGTAAATTCAGCTATTCTAGGTTTGTGGCTGTTGTTTCAATTTTTGTTTTCTATTTTGTTAATTTTTTTTCTGTCATTTGGATGTTTTTCTTTTAAAATTTCTTGACTTTCCTAAATTTTTTTTTTAGTTGCATGCCCAATTCATTGGTTTAGTTCTCTCTTTGTTTTAAGAGCTGATGAAAGTGAAGTCAGAGTAGGGTTAATGATCTGAGAAAATATTGAAGGGTATAGAGACTTTGTTCTCAATGAGAACAAAGGATGGAGGCAGGAAAAATTCAGTTTAGCAAGCATTTATTATTCAGCAAGCCTATTATGTGCCAGGCACTGTGCTCTCCACTTAATATGCAAAAACAATAGACCTTGACCTCAAAAGACTCACCTTTTAGCTGGGACAATAAGACATTTATCTAGATAAGTACCGTATAAAGCTGAAAGGTAGAGTTACAGGAAAGATTCTAAGTGCTTTAGATTAATTCAAGGGGATTGAAGGTTCATTTTCAGCCTTAGTGATGAGGAAAGGCCATTCAGTGGGACCTTGGCTGGTCCACCTTGACTTGACTACTCTATTCTATACCAAACTGCTTCTCAACTACAATGTAAAATAATTTATAAGTGAGGATAAAATGAGGTATTTGTAAAGTGCTTTGTAAACTTTAAAGTACTATATAAATGCTATCAATATTACTGTGATGATAGTGATGATGAATATGTAGAAATTAACTAAAGAGGACAAAGACTGGAAAATTAGCCAGACTAGACCAAGTATGAAAGAGGAGACCTGTATTGTGAGGGTATTGAAGGATTTATACAAGGTAGTTGAAGGAGGGGAAGATACCCAATTTGTGAACAGATCTTTGGCCTTATTGATATTAAAAAAGGTAAGATGAAGAACATCAATAACTACTGATATATGTGCTTACTGTTCTAGCTATACAAAATCTTTGAGTTACCTTTTAAAATACTTTTTCTTTTTTAAAAATTAAGGATTTAAATAGCAAGCATGAATATTTTAATATACAGAGAACAGAAAAAGAGTATTGTATATGAAATTATGACTTTTAAATACGACTAATTTTTTAAAAAGTATGTAACGTAACACAGTGCTGATATTGCCCTCCTTGCTTGTACATGTTGTGGTATATATGGGACCTTTCTTTCTCTCTTACCTCCTTGGAGTATATGCCCAGTAATGTTTTGGCAAGGTTAAAGGATATGAATGGGCTGGTTATTTTTCTCACATAATTCCAAATTGTTTTCCAGCAAGGCTGTAATGAGTTTGTCCCTCTGCCAACAGAATGTTAATGTGTTTGTCTTCTCACAGCCTTGCTAAGGTAGATGGTGTTTGGGGCCCTGCAGGGGTTCTTGACTACTGGGTCCTGGGTTTCCCTGTTTGGGGTCTGAGGGGAATTGAGTGGTTTGAGTATCCCAAGGCTTCCTCCTGCCTCAAGATAACATGCTGCGTTTCCTAGGCTGGCTTGCCTCTCCCGGGGGTGGCAGTTGGTGAAAGGAATTTATGTCAGTCATTTGTGCTTAACTTAGCAACATTAATTCAACCACCACCTACTTAGTGTCTGCTCTGTACAGTGAACTGTGTGCGAGGGCCTGGGAGAACTACAGACATAATTTAAAGCCAGACCTTGACCACCAGGAACTTATAGTCCTGTTGCTGTGATGGACACATGTAGACAATACAGATTTGACTCTGATAAAGTAAAAGAAACAGGAAATGCTTGTTTGTCACCTTCCCTTCTTTCATAAACTCAAGGCTGTTTTTGTAGTAGTCGTAGTTACTAGTAATAAAGAAGGGGAAAGGGATAAGCATTTTTGTAGTACTGGGTACTATGCTAGGCACTTTACAGATATCTCATTTGATCCTCACAGTACTGCAAAGTAGGTACCATTATCATCACCATTATAGTTGAGGAAACTGAGACAAATGTAGTTTAAGTGACTTGCCGCAGGTTATATAGATAATAAATATTCCAGCCTGCATTTGAACTCAGGTCTTCCTGACTACAGGCCTCGTGCTCTATCCACTGAGCCGTCAAGCTGTCACTCAGAGAACTAAAATTGTTCTCTATTTAATATCCCTGCTCTCCTTTCCCCTTAAGTGTAGGTGAGGATCCAATATGAATATTTAGAATTGAATAATTATAAAGTAAATTCATAGCATTACTTCATATTGGCTTTATTTTTGTTAGCATTATATTTTCATATCATAAGTCTCTATTTCTGACATGCTAAAATCCCTATGCCCTTCTGCATGATTTCTACAAATTAATGATATTTTTGATAACAAAATGTATCTTTAAAAGGGTATCATTTTTGTTCATGGAAGAGTTTCTGTAACTAGAACGTTAAAAATACAATTCTCAAAATATTGGGATACGTGATTTATTGAAATTTTGGTCAGTCAATCCGCAAGTATTAATTAAGAGGCCACTATTTACTGGGAGCTGTGGATATAGATAAAATGAATGAAACAGTCGCTACAGGGGAGATGATAAATACATATAGGATTTAGAAACTATTTAGATCTTACTGAAAATACTTATTGTACTAAGCAATGTAATTTTCAATTTTCTTTGCTTCTTTAATATGAGAAAATGAATTATTAATTTGGAGAAAATTTAGTTCTTACCAAGTAGGGGAATGAATGGTAACAGCAGTTTGAGAGGTACATGTAATCATGATAGTGCAGATTCTTCTTGTTTTGAATATACTTTTCTGGTTTTGTCATGGTTTAAAATTTTAAATCTGTTATAATTTGGATTTATCATAAGGATTTTGTGTTAACTGTAGTATCTATGACTTGTTTAGATTCTTCCATAGTATTTGCAAAAAAAGAAGAGGTTCTTTTTTAGATAGCATAGCATACTTTAAACAAATCATCAAAAAACCAACTTGTTTTGTACTTAAAATAGCATGTGTGGGACAGTTGATGTTAAAAGGGCAATACTGGTAACAGGTTTCTCTTGTCTAAACAGAAGTAGTAAAATATTTATAAAGTAGGTCATCTATTTAAAACATTTTTTAATACTTTGGATTTAAAAAAAATGAGATACAGGATTTTGAAACTACTAATTTAATCGTACTGGCAGCATGCTTATTACCCTTGAAGTGATCCATGTAGTTCATATTCCTTTTCCTCTCATTATTTATATACATAATTTGTAATATATTATTATTTAATTTATTATGATTTAGTCCTCAAGAGTTACTTGAGGCATGTAGAGGTTGAGTGACTTAACCATAGTCACATAGCTCCTCTGTTGTTGTTCTTCAGTTGTGTCTGACTCTTCATGACTCCATTTAGAGTTTTCTTGGCAGAGATACTGGAGTGGTTTGCCATTTTCTTCTCTAGCTCATTTTACAGATGAGAAAACTGAGACAGATTAGGTTAGGTGACTTGCCTAGGATCATATAGCTAGTAAGTATCTGAGACCAGATTTGAACTCATGAAAATGAGTCATTGTGAAACCAGGCAGTGCTCTGTTGATATGCTATGCCATCTAGCTGCCCAGTCACATATTTTTAAAAATATATGTAGAATTTATTTATTTTTAGTTTTTAACATTCATTATCACAAAATTTTGGGTTCCAAATTTTCTCCCCATCTCTCCTCCATCCCAAGATGACAGACATGCTGATTATCCCTTCCCCCAATCGGTCCTATCTCATATTCCCCGTTCACCCCTCCCCCTTTACCCCTTTACCCTTTACTTTCTTGTAGGGCAAGATGGATTTCTATAACCCATTGCCTTTATATCTTATTTCCCCGTTGCAGGTAAAAACAGTTTTTTAACATTTGTTTTTAAAATCTTGAGTTCTAGATTCTCTCCTTTTGTCCCTCCTCACCCATCCCCACTGAGAAGACAAGCAATTCAATATAGGCTATTGTAGTGCCAATACAATATTTATAGTGCCCATGATCATGATAAAGACTGTGACTATAAATATTCCCCCACTGCACTTGATTGCAAAATATAACATTCTCCATATAGAAGACAGAAGCAAAGCATTTATTTAGATACCAGAAAACCAAATCCCAAAACCAGTAAGCTGATTCCATCATAGTAGTAAAGAAGTTAACAAGCCATAACGACACAGAGAGCCACAACATCCTTTTAGCCTTCCCATAAACCAATATTAGATCAATAATTATTCAAGAACCTATCTGACTGCTTCCTGAGTGTCTTCTCCCCCAGCCCTCTAGAATAGCTCTGATTCCCAGCTTCCTCTGGCTCAGCTCTACCCTTCAGCAGACTCTTCCCACCACAGGCTCCATGTGACTACCTTCAGCCTATTAGGGGGCAGAGTTTTATCTTCAAAGCAGGGAAGGTCTTCAAATTCCCCTAAATCTATTAAGGGTCAGGGAAGATCTTCAAATTACCACTCCCATTACAGCTATACATCTGTAGCTAGTTATGCAAAACATTTCCATAGTCCATATTGTAAAAGACTAACTATATTTTCCTCCATCCTATCCCACCCCCATTTATTTTGTTTTCTCCTTTGACCCAGTCCCTTTTCAAAAATGTTTGTTTTTGACTACCCTGTCCCCCAATCTGCCTTCCCTTCTATCACCCCTCCCCTTTTATCCACTTCCCCCCTACTTTCCTGTAGGGTAAGATACCCAGTTGAATGTGTATGTTATTCTCTCCTTAAGCCAAATCCAATGAGAGTAAGGTTGACTTATTCCCTTTCACCTCTCTGCTCTTCCCCTCCATTGTAATAGCTTTCTCTTGCCTTTTTTATGTGAGATAATTTACCCTATTCTGTCTCTCCTTTCCTCCTTCTCTCATTATATTCCTCTCTTACCTCTTAATTTTATCTTTTAGATATCATCTCTTCATATTCAACTCACCCTGTGCCCTCTGTCTATGTGTATACACACACACACACCTACACACCTATACATATGTGTGTGTGTGTGTGTGTGTGTGTATTCCCTTCAGCTATCCTAATACTGAGAAAAGTCTCAGTATGTAATCAGTTCAAATTTAATAAGTTATTTATATACTTATGATTTCTCTTTCCTGTTTACCTTTTCATGCTTCTCTTGCTTCTTGTATTTGAAAGTCAAATTTTCTGTTCAGCTCTGGTCTTTTCATCAAGAATGCTTGAAAATCCTCTATTTCATTGAATATTCATATTTTCCCCTGAAGTATTATACTCGATTTTTGCTGGGTATGTGATTCTTGGTTTTAGTCCTAGCTCCTTTGACCTCTGGAATATCATATTCCAAGCCCTTTGATTCCTTGATGTTGAAGCTGCTAAATCTTGTGTTATCTTGATTGTGTTTCCACAATACTAAAATTGTTTCTTCCTGACTGCTTGTAATATTTTCTCCTTGACCTGGGAACTCTGGAATTTGGCTAAAATATTCCTAGGAGTTTTCTTTTTGGGATCTTTTTCAAGAGGTGATTGGTGAATTCTTTCAATATCTATTTTACCCTCTTGTTCTAGAATACCAGGGCAGTGTTCTTGAGATTTTCTTGAAAGATGATGTCTAGGCTCTTTTTTTGATCATGGCTTTCAGGTAGTCACATGATTTTAAAGTGTTCTCTCCTGGATCTATTTTCTAGGTCAGTGGTTTTTCCAATCTGATATTTACACTGTCTTCTGTTTTTTCATTCTTTTGGATCTGTTTTATAATCTTGATTTCTCATAAAGTCATTAGCTTCCATTTGCTCCATTCTAATTTTGAAGGAATTATTTTTTTCAATGAACTTTTGAGCTTCCTTTTCCATCTCACCAATTCTGCTTTTTAAGGCATTCTTCTCCTCGTTGACTTTTTATACCTCCTTTGCCATTTGAGTTAGTCTATTTTTTAAGGTATTATTTTGGGTCTCCTTTAGCAAACTATTGACTCGTTTTTCATGATTTTCTTGTGTTACTCTCATTTTTCTTCCCAATTTTTCCTCTACTTTTCTTACTTGATTTTCAGACTCCGTTTTGAGCTCCTCCATGGTCCGAGACCAATTCCTGTTTTTTCTTGGAGGCTTTTGATGCAGGAATTTTGACTTTGTTGTCTTCTGGTTCTATATTTTGATCTTCTTTGTCACCAAAGAAGGATTCTATAGTCTGATTTCTTTTCCTGTGTTTGCTCATTTCCTCACCCAATTACTTGACTTTTGAGCTCTTTGCCACAGTAGAACTCTGTTTTCCAGAGTGGAGAGTGCTGTATCTCACATTTCTGGGGTTTTGCGCAGCTGTTGTCAGAGTTACTTCTAGGCACCTGCCTCAGAACTCTGAGGAAGATTCCCTCTTCTCAGCCCCCACAAGCTCTGCCATGCCAGTGCCCCTCCTGACCCCAGGACTACTACCCAAGTCTGTGACCTAGATCCAAGCAGGGCAAAGCAAGAGAATCCTGCCTTACCACCAGCAAAGAGATTCCTTCAGTTGCCCTCTGATCAACCAACCGCTTGGTCCCCCTACCATCTGTGGGCCTGGAGCTCCAGAAGCAGCCACTGCCACTGCTGCTACTGTTGCTGCTGCTGTAGCCACAGCGGCTGCCACCTCCACCTCCCTGGGGGCAGGGGTCTCACAGTTCTCTTCTGTCACCCAGGTCCAACAGAGTTTCCCCACTGATCTTTTTCTTTGTCTTTGTCTTTTGTGAGTTGAGAAGTCTGGAAAGCACCACAGCTGCCAGTGATTCAGTCCCTTGAGGTCTGCTAGGACATAGTCTGAGCCAGTGTAACCCACGCGGGTCTGTGCTCTGCTCCCAGCCCAGTGCGATAGACCCTTTCTTTTGGCTTGCCAGGCTCTCTTCATCAGGAGATTTGTTTCACTCTGTCATTTTGTGGGTTCGGTAGCTCTGAAATTTGTTTAGAGTCATTTTTTACAGGTATTGGAGGTAATTGAGTGACAAACTCAAACAAGTTCCTGTTTTTACTTCGACATCTTGGCCCCAGTCATGTATTTTGTAAGTCATTTTGGGATTTGGGGCCAAGATTAAAAAAAATTATTTCTACTTATTTATTTTTATATTCATTTTTTTTCCCTCATTTTCAAAAAGCTGGGATGGTTGATTTTTTTGTCCTGTGTAGTTTTTGCTTACCATTTCTTGAAATATAGCTCTGAAAAAACAGGCTTTTAAAAAGGCCTTATATGTTTCAAACAGAACTACTTTACTCTGCCTTTAAAACCAAATCACTATATTTCAATGCAGTCCGCACAAGCCTTTGTGGCTCCTTGTTTAGATTTTGATGGCTTAGAATGAATGTAAATAGCAGTTGTTTTCTGTTCTGGCCAGAAACTCTAAAGGTCATCCTCCTCCCAGTTAATTGATAGTTTTCTGATGGTAACTTGGGCCATCTGTTGTCTCCATTCTTACCTAGGCCTTAGTCACTGGACATTGCCTCAAACAAACTGAAACCTGGGAGAGACCGAATTTAGAAAGGCCAGCATCTACCACTGCACTGGCCAGATATCTTGGCTTTTGTCTTGCCACTGGACTTGTATGACTCTGGAGGAGAGAGTGAGGCTGATGACTTTGCCCAGCTCTGCCTCATTTAAATATAGTTCACTTGCAAGTCAGGACATCACCCTCCTGATATCCTTGATCCCATTCCAAAAGGAACAACAAAAATAAATTCAAGATCTGAACCAGACCTCCCTAAATTCCAGGTTTAGCTTGCTTTCCCCTGTACCATGTTGCATTTCCAACTCTTGACTCTCTTGTTTTCCTGCACCTTTGGAAGAATGAAAATATCATTAAGGCAAATTACAGATTTATCAGCTGCTCTTACATTTACAGAGAAAAGCTCTTGGTAGCAGATGGCAGGTATAGCTAAAGTCTCCCATCATTAATTATAACATAATTCTGAACTAAATTTATCTCTCAGATTTTTCACATAATTCTTCCTCTTGTCCTGGTTTATAGTTTGTAGTATGCTCCTACAACAGTTTTGCTTCTGTTTCAACTCTACTGATCCTTACCAAAATGTTCTCATGATATGGGAGAAATCTTGATGGATTTCTAGATCTCTTCATATCTGCATATATTCTTGATATATAATGCTGCTTTTTCCTTCCTTCTTTCCTTCTTTCCTTCCTTTAAATAAGATATATTTGGTCCTTACAGAACCAAATTATTTTTTTATGAATTTGACTCTTTCAAGACTTATTATCTGGGAAGTCAGATTTCTGTTAACTGTGTTAATTATGCATTTATAGACATATGAAGCCTTGAGTTTTGTTGCTGGTTCTCTTTTTGAATGCTATCACTTGAGAATTACTCTTTTTTTCCCTCTCCAACTTTTCTATATCTATTGCTTTCTATGGCACTATGCTTGTCAAGACATATATGGACAATTTCCTTCTCTAGCCTCCCTTTTCAGTTCATAGCTCACTTGATTAGATTTGTAAGACTCCAATTAATATGCCTTTACTGATTCTTAAAAGCGCATTCTGTTCCTTGCCAAGAGCTTGTCTTTTGTATGTTTCAAGCCATGGTGGAGAAATTTAAATTCTGTTCTCAGGTACTACTTTTTTTTTTTAACTCTCCTTTTACTAACAACACAAGATAACTTCTTCTTTGAGGTTCATACAGTCCAATTATATCATTCAGTCCATATTCAGGTAGCTGTTACCTACTACCTCCTAGTACATTCTCCCCTCTTTCTTACTGAATTCAGTGCCTGGATCAGAGTGACCCTCACCATCTCAATTCCTGTACTTATATTAAGGGACTTCTTTGTATGTGTTGGGGTTACTTCAAGTACCCAGACTTCCCAGTTCCCCCAATTTAGTCCATTCCTATGACTTATTATTTCATTTCATCTTGGCCACACATAGGGATGGTTATACTCTTTATCCTTCTCTCTTAACCTTTGAACTGCTGTACGTGTTTGGAGGCGATCATGAAACTGTGCTTTCTAGATCCACTACAAAGTTATATCTTACCATTTAATTTCAATTGGACCTTCATTTCAGCAAGATAATAGTTCTACTCTTTCCTGATCAATTCCCTATCTTATTGACAACAGCAGCTGTTCTAAACCATATATTCAAGTTCCTCCCCACCCATTTTCTCACCTTTTCTTATTAGGGTCTCACCTCATATTTCAACAAAGAAGTTGAGGCCATTCACCAAGATATCTTTTCTTCTCCCCTCCTCATCACATAATACTTAGACATCATCCAATAATGTACTCTTTTCATTTCAACCTCTTTAGAAGAGGTAGCCCTTCTCCTTACCAATACCAACTCCTCTACATTAATTTTTTTTTTTTGTTTTGTTTTTTTGTCGAAGGGGGGAAGGTAGTGCAATTGGGATTAAGTGATTTGCCCAAGGTCACACGGCTAGTAAGTGTTAAGTGTCTGAGGCTGGATTTGAACTCAGGTCCTCCTGACTCCAGGGCTGGGTGCTCTATTCACTGTGCCACCTAGCCTCCCCTTCTACATTAACTTTCAATCATATACCCTCCTGTCTTCAGCCAAGTGATTCTGCTGTCATCCCTACTCTTTCTCTAATCTTCAATCTCTTCCTCTCCATTGGCTCCTTTCTTATTGCCTATAAACATGCCCAAGTCTCCCCAACCTCAGAAAAAAAATATCCATCTAGATCCTATCATGTCTGCTAACAGTTTGTTCTTTTTCTCTTCTCCCTTTTTCAGTTAAACTTGAAAAAGCTGTCCACACTTGGTAGGAATGTGGTATACTCCTCACACTGTATTCTGAATCTCTGAAATCTGGCTTCAGATCTCATCCTTCAACTAGAATGCTTTCTCCAAAGCTACTGAAGATCTTTTAATTTCACAATTAATATCTTTTTCTCAGTGCTCATGCTTCTTGATCTCTCTCGATTCTCCTTTTACCTATGTGACTTCTTCCCAGTCTCCTTTGTTGATTCTTGAAATCGTAATTGAGGATGTCCTGCAAGGCACTGTCCTTAATCCTCTGCTCTCTCTCTCTTTTTTCCTGTATTCTTTCATTTAATGATCTTTTTGGTTCCATTTTCATCTCTATGCTAATGATTTCCAGATCTTCATATCTATCTAACCTTAGTCTCTCTCCACAGTTCTTGTTCCACAACATCAGCTTGCTGTTAGACATCTTGAAATGGATGTCCAATAGGCTACTTCAACTCAATCACCATCTTTTTAACCCACACTTTTTGACTTTCCATATCTGTTTTTCTCGTTTTAACCACCTACCACAATAGTGATAATATATTACTTATTCTCCTAAGGTCTCAATTTTATGTTATTTTATTGTTTCGTCTAGAACTTCAAAGTTCTTAGCAATGTATTGTAGGTTCCTTCTAATTGTATCATTTGTCTCTACTTGATTTATTCATTCCCTACTTGATTGATCTTAAAAGTGGTAGTGAACATTAAATTTGACAAGTCTTTGGAAGTTCTTTGTCACCTCCCAGATACTTGCCTCAGGATGGCAGATCTTTCCATTTCTCAGGTTGATAAATAGATCCCTTAGTAATGCTAAGTGATATATCAAGTCAAGTCAACAAGCATTTATTAAGCACTTATTACGTGCTGGGCACTGTGCTAATCACTGAGAATGCAAATATAAGCAGAAAGAATCCTTGTCCTCAAAGTGTTTCTGTTCTAATGGGGGAGGGCAACTGAAAAGTGAGGAGTAGGGAGAAGAGATGAAAGTACCCAGAGTGAGGTATTATAGAGAAATAACTGGAGAGTGTGGTGTAACTTGGAGGGGAATGAAGACCTGGGTGACCCAGGCATCTTTCTTAAAATGGAGGTTCTGGATGGAACCAGTCAATCAGAGGGAGAAGTAGCAGGGGCAGAAGGTACATAGAGTGTAGGAAAGTACAAAAAGATTGGAAAATAGGAATGGGCCAGATTGTGAGGAGCTTTAAATGTCAGACAAGTTTATATTTCATCCTAGAGGTAATAGGGAGCAACTGGGATTTATTGAGAAGGGGAAAATGACATGGTCATATCTGTTGTTTTAAGTAAGTCACTTTGGTAGCAGTGTGAAGGATGGATTGGAATGGGGAGAGATGTGGAGGCAAGGATATGGATTAGGAAATTATTTCAGTAGTCCAATGAGATTTAATGAAGGTCTGACTTAGGGTGGTCATCATGTCAGTAGAGAAAAGGGATCCTATTTGGAGAGAAGGGAACCTATTTTTTTTTTTGCACCTAATAGTATTTGATTTTTTTTTCCAATTCCATCTAAAAGTTTCTAACACTTATTTTTGTAAGATTTTGAGTTCTAAATCTTTTTTGCTCCCTTCCCTAACCCCTCCCCAAGATAGCAAGCAATCCAATATAGGTTATACGTGTATAATCATAGTAAACATATTTCCCCATTTGTCGTGTTGTAAAAGAATAAGAACAAAAGAGAAAAATCATGAGGAAGAAAAAACAAAAAACAACAAAATAGAAAATTGTATGCTTCAATCTGCATTCAGACTCCATAGTTCTTTCTCTTGGATATGGGTGGCATTTTCCATCATGAGTCTTTGGAATTGTCTTGGATCATTTTATTACTGAGAGTAGTTAAGTCTGTCATAGTTGCTCATTGTACAGTGTTGCTGTTACTCTGTATAATATTCTCCTGGTTCTGCTCACTTTACTCAGCTTCAGTTCATGTAAGTTTTTCCAGGTTTTTCTGAGGTCTGCCTATTCATCGTTTCTTATAGCACAATAGTATTCCATTACATTTATGTACCACAACTTCTTTAGCCATTCCCCAGTTGATGGGCATCCCTACAATTTCCAGTTCTTTGTGACCACAAAAAGAGCTGCTATAATTATTTTTGTACCCACATGTGGGTCCTTTTCCCTTTTTTATGATCTCTTTGGGATACAGACCTAGTAGTGGTATTGCTGGATCAAAGGGTACGCCCATTTTTTTTCTTTTTTTTATATTATTATTATTATTGTTTTGCTTTTTTTTTTTGGAGGGCAGTTGGGGTTAAGTGACTTGCCCAAGGTTGGTACACCCAGTTTTATAGCTCTTTCAGCATAGTTCCAAATGGTTTGCCAGAATGGTTAGATCAGTTCGCAATTCTACGAACTACGTTAGTGTTTTAATTTTACCACATCTTTTCCAACATTCATCATTTTCTTTTTCTGTCATATTTGCCAATCTGATAGGTGTGAGGTGGTACCTCAGAGATGTTTTAATTTGCATTTCTATAATCAGTAGTGATGTAGAACATTTTTTTCATATAACTATAGATAGTTTTGATTTCTTTGTGTGAAAACCGCCTGTTCGTAGCCTTTGACCATTTGTCAGTTGGGGAATGACTTGTATTCTTATAAATTTGAGAAATGAAGCCTTTATCAGAAACACTGCCTGTAAAATTGTTTCTCAGTTTTCTGTTTTCCTTCTAATCTTGATTGCTTTGGTTTTGTTTGTGTAAAAAGTTTTAAATTTAATGTAATCAAAATTATCAATTTTTCCCCAAAATTATCCATTTTGCATTTCATAATGTTCTCTATCTTTTGTATGGTCATAAATTCTTCTGAAGAGAACCTGTTTGATATATATGGAAGTAGAAATGACAAGATTTGGCAATTAATTGGATAGGTGATTTGAGCAAGAGTAGAGTCAAGGACGGACACCAGGGTTTCACTCTTCCCACCAAAGGGTCCGGTTTCTGGGTTCATGAAGACAGAATTCAGTACTAAGTGAGCCTAGCCCGAAAGAGGAGAGTCCGGCTTTTCTTTTCTTTCTGGTTCATTATGCTTCTGCTCTTGAGCCTCTTGGAAAAATCTTTCAAAGCTTAGACATGGCGCTCATACCTAAAGGTCTCTCCAGAAGGGATTACAACTAGTGCTTCAGTTAATCAGTCTACAAAGTGGATAAGGTATAGGACAACTATATGTTTCTTCCTCACAAAAGAAATGCTTAAAACACAAAAGACATGTGACTGTGCACTGACATATACTTACAACATTCTAGCTATGTCAAGTTTCCATTTTCCCAATTGGACATCTCTGTGAAATTGGTTTTGAATATATAAAATTTGCCTTAGTCAACTTGGATGAAAAATAAATTTTATGTGTTCCATATATCAAAAAGTACTATGTAAGACAAATTTTTATTTTTTGCAAAAATTTCCATTTTGTAAGAGGCATTGTAGTATAGAGAGAATTGACCTTGGAGCCGGGAGTATTTGGGTGCCAATCTCACCTTTGGCATATATTCTGTTTGTATGGCCCTGGGCAAGTCACTTAACATCTAGACACTAGATGTTTAATATGATTGGACATGTATAGCTGATATCAGATTGCATGTCCTCTTGGGTAGGGAAAATGAAGGGAGGGGGAGAAAATTTAGAACTAAGTTGCAAAGAGGGTACCCACCTGCATTGGCAAAGATAGTTTACTCACCTGGGATTTCCCTATACCTAATAATCACAGGTCCAGCCTTTGTACCAGTCTCCTATCTATTTTGTAAGTGAGTGACACATATTAGTTTCATGTAGTGGCAAGACTTCCATGTGGAAATAACTGTGAGTCAGAATGATGATTGTGAGACCAAGATTAGAAATTTAGATTCAGCATGTTTAGGTTTGAGAAGTGCTTTTTCTTTGGGAAGCAATGAAATCCTTAATGAATTTCTAGTTCTTTGTTCATTAGTAGCTTAATTGGTTATATGTGATGTTTGTTTTTTTTTTTTTGGTTTTTTTTGGAGGGAGTAGGGCAGGGCAATTGGGGTTAAGTGACTCACCCACAGTCACACGGCTAGTAAGTGTTAAATGTCTGAGGCTTGATTTGAACTTGGGTCCTCCTGACTCCTAGGGCTGGTGTTCTATTCACTGCACCATCTAGCTGCCCCTGTGTGATGCTGTTTAAGAATTTATGTAGGCATAACTCAAGTAAAGGAACTTGTTATTAAGATTAAATTATTAAAATAATTTAAAATGTTGTTTAGTTGTTTTCAGTTGTGTCCAACTCTTCATGACCCCCTTTAGCATTTTCTTGGCAAAGATTTTGCAGTTTCCTTCTCCAGCCCATTTTACAGATGAAGAAACTGAGGCAAACAGGGTTATATGACTTGCTTCCATTGCACCAACTGCCCTCAATGAAAAATAGTTAAATTATTGCAATCAGTTAATTAAATCAAATGAATGATTTCAGATTTGTGTATACAAACTCAATCTCTGTTGTATGTGTTTGAGCCTTTTATCTGTCACTTTTCAGCAACCACTAGAAATTTGGTAGGGGGAAATTGCTTGATCTTGCAAGATTTCACATCAGTCCTTAGATCTTTTGGAAGTGGTTGGTACAAGTGAAGAGGTGAGGGGACTGCTGTTTACACTGGATTATAGAAATGAGAGAAACATATACATTTTCTTCTTATAGCTATAGACAGTTTGGCTTCTTAAACTGACAAATATTGCCTAATAAATGTACATCTTCCTTTTCAACATATCTCTGATTTAGAATTTTACTTCAGCTTCAGAAATAAACTTTTCAAAGGCTTTATTCTTGCCTGCTTCTGTTCTACTCAGTGATATGAATTAGAGCAGTTTTATCTTTTTAAAAATTTTTATTTATTTGTTTTTAGTTTTCAACATTCACTTCTGTAAGATTTTGAGTTCTAAATTTTCTTCCCTTGTCTCCGTTTTACTGTCCCCAAGATAGCATGCAATCTGATATCGGCCATATATGTACAGTCATATTAAACATATTTCCACATTAGTCATGTTGTAAAGAAGAATTAGGACCAAAGGAAAAAACCACAAGAAATAAGAAACAAAAAAAAAAGGAGAGGGAAAAGTATGCTTTGATTTACATTGAGACTACAGTTCTTTCTCTAGATGTGAATAGCATTTTCCATCAAGAGTTCCTTGGAATTGTCTTAGATCATTGTTTTGCTGAGAGGAGCTAATTCTATCAAAGTTGGTCATCACACAACATTGCTGTTACTGTGTACAATGTCCTCTTGGTTCTGCTCACTTCACTCAGCATCAGTTAGTATAAGTCTTTGCAGGTTTTTCTGAAGTCCACCTGCTCATCATTTCTTATGGAACAATACCATTTCATTACATTCATATACCACTACTTGTTCAGCCATTCCCCCATTGATGGGCATCCCTTCAATCTCCAATTCTTTGTCACCAAAAAAAGAACTGCTATAAATATTTTTGTACATGTGAGTCCTTTTCCCATTTTTATGATCTCTTTGGAATACAGACTCAGAAGTAATATTGCTGGATCAGAGGGCATGCACAGTTTTATAGCCCTTTGGGCATAGTTCCAAACTGGAGCAGTTTTATCTTGCAGTGTAGAAAATGATTCTACATTAAACAGATATTTAGAGACAGCTCTTCAGATTTTATTAGTTGTTAGTTTTTACTAGAAAAATATATAAAGTATTAGCTAGTAATATAAAAAAAATTTCTAACCATCTAGTTTATTTGTTAACTGTAATCTAAGTGTATGTTTGACTTACTGCATAGTATTTGAATGTAGTGATATGTAATGCCAAGCAGAGGCAACTTCCAAGGTTCAGATTACCAGCATAGTAAACCCCATTTATTCAGCAAACATTCACACAGAACAGAGAAAGTCAAAATACAGTATAACTTGTTCCTTTAGCAAGTAAGTTCTCCATTCAATCCAGTTACTACTCCACAGTAACTGTGGAGTTAGACAATACATTCATTTAGTCAGTCAAAAGTCTCTTCTCAAATAGAGCTTAGTTTCCAACCATAAACAAAGTACATTCATTTGGTTAGTCACTAAGCACAAAAAACTCAAAGGCTTCCCACCCCTGAATCTCAAAAGGGGCAGGAGAGCACAAAAGGCGACATCCTTCCTTAAGTTAACAACAAATTTAAACTCAGCATTGAATACCCAAGGAAAGGTCCTTCTTTCATCTTCACTGGAGGCAAGCCCTCAGCAATCTCAGTTCCTGGGGAGACAAGGCTCAACAAAGCCATAGCCAGTGTCCTCATCAAGTTACTCTCTGCCTGTAGAACAGTCCCAGAACCCCTGAAAACATTAGCAAGGCCCTCTTCCAGGATTTCTGTGCAGGTACCACAAGAAAATCCTCCTTCAGGGCTTCTGAACCAACAGCCAGGTTCCAGGACCTCTACAACAGCAGCAGTGTCCTTCACTATCAGGTGAATCTGGCAAAACAACATCAAAATAGACAGACAAAATACCGGCATCACAGCCATGCCTCCTCGGTCCTTGACAGTTCTGGGTGGCAGTTCCAGGTGGCAGTTCCCACGGGCTCTTAGCAGTCTTTCTCTCAGCAACTCAGGTTCCACATTACTGGATACTGCTCTCCCAAAGTCCTTCTGGCCTTCTCCAAGCTTGGGCCTCTCTTCCAATTCACGACTCCTCCCAGTTCAGCCCTCTCTTCATGTCAACAAGTCCGTCCCACAAGTGGGATTCACAAGCTCTGGATTTTAACACTTAAACCCAAAAACCAAGCCAGTACAGGGGCAACTCCAAATTCCATTACCAGTACAAGGTTATAGTAAGAAAAGGGGCCAGGTCTGAGCATTTAGGTTGCAGATTGGTAGAGACCCAGTACTTAGTGGGCAGGAAATATATAATCTTAAAGAAGAGGACATTGAAAGCCCTCATACAGAGGGAAGCAGGAGGAAGCAGTCTCAAATACTAAGGGAGAAGAGAGTATCCAGGAAGAGGAAATAGTTGATAGTATCCAAAGCTGAAAAGAGGATGGGTAGGCTGAAGACGAGGAAAATTTATTTATTGGTAGCCTTGGAGAGAGCAGTTTTAATAGAGTGGTGTGGTTGGAAGCCACAAAAAACAAAGAATCCCTAAACTAATAACCTCATAACTCATAAAACAAAGAAACATAGAAAATGGCTATCACTACTGTGCAGCACCCTTCTGCTTCTGCAGAATTGTGGGAAAAGAGACAGTGAGTGCTTAGAATCACAGTTTTTAGTCTGTTAATAGACATTAATTTTACTATTGATACTCTAAATGTGAGAGCCTCGTTCACTTACTAGTAAATGGAAATATTGCTGGGGTAATTGTTTATTTCTTTCCATACTGTACTCTGTATACTTCCTTTCCCCCCTCCCATTCAGTTTCCTTTTATATGTTATCCATCCCAGTTATAGTGTATAAGTTCCTTGAAGGCAGGGAAACCATGTACTGCAGAACTAATAAGTATTTGCAGAAAGACACCACAAAAATAATTGCAGCTTGCTGACCAACATTGGTTGTAGAGAATTAAGTGATAGATAAATTCTATGAATAACTTGGTATGATGTTATAAATCAAATCAGCATATATGCTGATACTTGAAGACTTAAGTACAAAGATGGGAAAAAGAAGTTGATGGGAAGAAATATGTAGGATAGCATGATACAAGAGAAAAAAATAAAATGAAAGACTTTTAGATTATACAGAAGCCTAGCACCTCTATACACGAACACTTTTACATGAATACTTTTACCCGAATACTTTCTATTAAAAAAAAAAAAGAAGTTAGGTGATGGACATAGCAAGTCCCAGATAACATCACAAAATATGAAATTGACTACATTTCAACAGATATGAAAAGACTTATTATTGAGATGGGAGTTATTCCTGAGTTGGCAGTCTGTGCAGTCAGAGCTAAGCTAAGGATTTATAATAAACAAAAATAAAGAATAAGAATGTGAAAAAGATATGGCATACAATTAGGAAGATTTAACCCTGAATTATTTAAACATAAATAATGACATCAACATGGATTGTGATAATTTCATGCAGAAGTCTAGCTAATATAAATCTACATAAAGATATATATATATATATATATATATATATATATAATATAAATATGAATTGCTATACAACAAGAGACCAAAAGAGCCCAGAAAACACCTTAGCTTATTTACTTTCTAAATTGGGAGAGAGAATGTAAACTTGTCTGTAAAATCCTGTGAAGAAGGATGAGGGACAGTTATAGGCAGTATTGTGTCATAAAGCAGAGAAAAAAGCAGAATAAAACCAGTTTAAAGAAAGTCTGGTAAGATGACCAACTAGGTAAGCAAAATCATCTGAAGGACGTTCATAAATGAAAATAGGAAGATGACTACAAATGAAAGAAGGAAAAGATTGCAGAAACCATTTTAGCACACACATGTGCAGACACACTCACACCTCCTGCTCCCCCATCATGAATAGTTGAACCACAGTGCTTGGATCATAACATCACTCTCTCTCTCTGGTAGAGGAGATAGAAATGTCACTAAAGTGAACAAAGGTGTCAAAAATAGCTGAATTGTATCAGGTATACAGAGGATATCAATGCTGGAGGGGATGTAGTTGTGAGCACATTGAGAGATTGATATTCATGCAGCATACCTGAAAAATCACCAAAATCATGGAAAAAAATCTTGAACTAGGTGACATAGTGGATAGAACACCTGGCCTGGAAATCAGGAAGAACTGAGTTCAGATCCAGCCTTAGACACTTAATTAACCATGTGATCCTGGGTAAACCACTTAATTTCTGTGTGTCTTATTTTACTCATCTGTAAAATGGGGATAATTATAGCACCTTCCTCCTAGAGTTGTGAGGATCTGTAATGCTAATGGTAATTTGAAGATCTTCCGTGCCCCATAATAGGCTGAATGTAATCACATGGAGCCTGTGGTAGGAAGAACTTACTGAAGGGTGGAACAGAGCCCACAGAAGCTGGGAGTCAGAGTAGTTAAAACTGGAGGGAGAAGAGGATATACCCAAGGAGACAGCTAGGCTGTTTGTTTGCCCCCTGCTGTGACTTATGAGTGTTTGTTTGTGGGAAGGCTCCCTTTTGTATTATGGATATTAACTAGTTTATTACTATGATTGATTTGACTTTCTGGTGTTGAGAGTTGGGTTTCTGGTGTTTGAATAAATGTTTTCCTTCTGTCTTCCATATGGAGAGTCTGTTATATTTTGTTATTGAGAACTATGCCCTCATATTCATAGTTGCTGGTTGTTGGTGCTATGAATATTGTGTTGGCACTACATTTGGCGATGAGTATGGGATAAAATGTATACCACTGATTCTATGTTACCTAGTGGAGACGGACCATGATACTCACTTAGGGACTGTATGAGAAAGTTATAGGAGGAGATAATGAAGACTGCTATCGTGATTGGAGATGCAAATGTGTATCATGATATGCCCTTAGGAGTTTCTCTTAGAAATATCGTAGTGAAGATGTCTCTTCCTGCTTATAATAATTCTGACTCTACTAATTGGTGAAATAGGGAACCCTTTTTCAGAGGTGCTGGATAAGATTTCACAGCTAAGTGACTTATGGGAATGGGAAAAAGATGAGATAATAATGTAAAGTGCTTAGCACAGTGCCTGGCATATAGATTGCTGAGAGATCATCAGTAACTATTAATCTGTATGCCTACATTCTCATCTTGACCAAAATTTTTATGAAGGTCATTTATGCACAAATTTAGAACATCCTTTATGAAGTATATTAGAGAACAAGAGAGTTTTTGCAAGAGATATTCAACAGTTGTGATCACGTCACTGCCATCCCTTAGTTGACCAAAAGATACGGAGAATATAACAACCTATTAGGCTTATTGTTTGTTCGTTACAAAATAAAAAACAAAAACAAAACCTATCATGTAGAATAAAGTGTGGCCTTATAGGGCCTTTTATAACATTGTGTCTTCCATCTGCGTATCAACACTATATAGGATTCCTCAGAACAGGCCTGCACAATCTGCAACCTCTGGTCCACTTATGGACCTCTGCATACAAAGCATGTTTTTTTTTTGGAGGGAGGAAGGCAAGGCAGTTGGAGTTAGAGTGACTTGCCCAAGGTCACACAGCTAGTGTGTCAAGTGTCTGAGGCCAGATTTCAACTTAGGTTCTCCTGACTCCAGAATGGTGCTCTGTTCACCGTGTCACCTAGCTGCCCCAGGATGTTTTCCTTTACATTTTTCACAAGTCACTTGAAATTCTTTGACAGGCCGCAGGTTGTGCAGACCTGCCTCAGAGGATGTAACAAGAACCATTTTCAATAACTCTCTGATAATAAACAGTCATGGCACAAAACAAGGAAATGCATGCCTGCCACAAGTATTCACCACTGTCATAGAGGAGATCCAGTACAAGAGTCTAAGTAGGAGATCCTGTGGATTGTGAGGTCTTCCAAATCCTACTTTTTGCAGTTAACATTGTCTTCATTGCATCAAGCTGCAAGACATTGGGAAGAGATTTGTGATCATTCAAACATATATATATATATATATATATATATATATATGTATATATATACATCCACACAGGAAAGACTAGATAAAGAATGTCTATTACTCAGATTTCAGCATTCATTTGAATGGATACACTCCAGGGTTTGCTCAGCACTGTGGTATACTTGTGATAGACCGTAAGGGTATGAGTGAGCTAGGCCTAGAGTCGAAAAAGAGAGTGGGCTGGATTGCTTCTGATTCAGGTCAGAGCTTTTTCCCCACCTCAGACTTCCCATAACCACCAAGGCCTTACCTTTTCAATACAAATACTTACTGGTTTTACTCTGTAGAAATGGGACCCTGGAGTTCCACCCCCTCCAAAGGACTCAGCGTGGAGCACTGCACAGAATGTGATGGAGAGGCCCCTGGTACATGGAAGCAGGCTGTGTAGAGCCAACGGGGAATTTTGAAAAAAAAATAGACGTAAGGGATGTCATTCATGAATTTTATGATGGAAAGAGAAGATGAACTATTCAAGTGGAAAGAATTTGCAAGAGCTTCGTAGGTAACCTCACAATGTTGGGAGAAAGTGAGGAAGGCCTCCAGCAAATTGGGTGGACCCTCTTTCGAGAACTTTTAGGTGAATGTGGTTGTGAGTCTCATAGGATAAGTATGGATGGATTGCTGTCTGCGTCATTGGAGGGTATGCAGTTAGTGAACTCACAGACCCATCTGACTTATTTAATTTGTTTATATTATTCCCTAGATTATCTTTCCAAGTAGATTAAAAATTCCTCCAGGCTAGGAGTTGTTTTGGTATGCTTTTTTGGTTTCCATCAAAGGAAGTTACAAGCCAATGCAACAAGCATTTATTAAGTGGTTGCTACATAGAAGGCACTGCCCTCGGATCCAGCAATAAAAGGATAAATAGAAAAAATATTCTCTTCCATAAAGGAGTCTACATTCTTCAAGGGAGGGGAGAGATATAGCATGTAATTTGAAAAAGTAGGAATTGAATCCTTACACCCAAGGAGATCCAGAAAGGCTTCTTGTAGGACAGAGTAACAAAGTTTTCCAAACTGAGGTAGTCCCCCTATGAGGAAGAGTGAAACAATGGCCATTTAAAAAAATACTTTCAACTCCTGGGTAAATATAATCCGCCTGGTAAAATTAAAACAAAGTTCAAATCAAAGACAACAGAAGTAAGAATTAAATTCAGCAAATTCTTGCAACTATTGTGTAATTCTGAATGTGCAAACTCAGTGAAATTTGAGTCAATAATATGTTTCTCAACGTCATTAATTTTAGTAATAGAATATACATAATAAAATGGTTTCTTCTCTTGCTGCCTACCCTCTGCCAATGGCAACATTTAAAAATTATCGTATTTTATTGCTTAATTTTTTAAAAGTTAATATATCTTTGTGATAGATAATTAAATAACTTATTGAAGAGAAAACCTATTGCAGTAGTTGAAAATTGTATAAAGAATGACAATAGAGAATTACTAGCTAAAAAACACACAGAAACTAAAAAAACCAAATCCATAAATTTTCATATGCTAATTTTTCATTGGATTCACAGGTGATATTACTGAATGGAGAGAGAATGGCCATTGTTAGCTCAGTATAAATGCTTTAGCTTCAGATAGCACGGACTCAAATAATTTGAAACGGCGTCTTGAAAGTGTCTATGCAGTATACAGTGACAACACAGGATATTTTCCTAGAAAATTAAGTTCTTTTACTTAGCAAAAACCCAACTTGTTCAAAAACCGTTTTGGGGACATCTCAATGATTGCTTCATCACATAATGTTGCTTACAGAATTGCTAAGCATAAAAACCCTCATTTGACAGAAGAAATTCTGGTGCCACCTGCAGCTATTGACATGGTTAAAATGAGTCTTGGTGTTGGTTTGACTTGTAGATAATGCAGTGGGAATGATAATTCAAGCCTATCACTTAACTCAGTGGTTCTCAACCTTCCTAATGCTGCAATCCTTTAATACTTGTATGTGGGCATATCTGCATGTGGGTGGACCCGCCTGGAGATGGATAGAGGAGTGGTGACTTGGTTCCTAAGACCATCAGAAATATGTGTTTCCTGATGGTCTTAGGCAACCCCGTTCGGCCCCTAAAGATATTGTGACCCACAGATTGAGAACTGCTATTAACTTGTCATTGTTCAAGTGGATAAAGCAAATGATGTATTTGAAGATATGTTGTTGAACTTTTTGTTGAGGATGTGGGGTTTGTTACTTTATAAACCTATTGATGACATTGCCATGTCTGGAGAAATTTTTAGTATAATTGACAGATTTTAAAATTTATATGAATAGTATTGGACCTCTGCACTTTATTAGTGATTAAGTTATTATTACTAGTTATTAAGCTCTGTTAGCTTATTTGATATCAGGATGATATGAAGGTCTACAAACACAAGTAGCAAACATGGAAATTAGACTTGCTTTACAATTGCTTTTTTGGGGGGGTAAATAGAAATAGAGCTATGTGTTGTTTTTCAAGTATTACAAAAATAAGCCCCCAAAATTCCATTAATAAGACATGACATTGCCTTGCTTGAGCTAAAAGTCTCTGTATTGGGCAAATTAATCACTTAGCCTTAGGTTCAGACTCTGATCTAGAAACATAAAGGTATTAGATTTATAGAAATATTAAGGCAAAGGTTAATACATTTACTTTTTTTTTCAGCCAAAGAAAAGTAAAGTTTATTGGCAGTTCATTAAAAGTTTAGCATATGGGATAGACTCTCAAGGAGCCAGTCTGTGCTAGGTCATTCTATGGCGCTTTCACACCAGATGGAGAGGAGATTGGATTCTATATACAGAAAGGTTGTGGGAGGAATCTAGGAATGGTCTAGAGGAGGAGTTTGGGGAGGGTCTTCTGGAGGAGTCAGATGAGGTCAGACTCCAGTAGGGTGGGTCTTCAGGAGTCAAGATGAGGTCAGACTCCAGTAATGAGTGATTAAGGGTGGGAAGTTGCTAGAGGCTACCTGGAGACCATAGACAATGGTGGGCCAGGCCAGTTCTAGGGTGGGAACAGGAACATTTGAGGGTGGGACACTATTGGAACACAGGAGGGCTAAAGCCTTAGGCAGAGGCACAACTTAAGGCCCATAACCTTAGGCAAATACCTTCCCTGGGAAGATTTACTTTCCCAGAGCCTGTACCTCAAAGGTACAAGGAGAGCTCAAGGTGGGGAGGGGGTCCCAAAGCCTGCACCTCATCATTCCCCCCTCAAACAAATGGGACCCAAATTCCTTTGGGGTAAAGGGCAAAGGTCTCAGCTTTTGAAAGTGCTTCCTGCTGGCAAAGGGCGTAGAGCTGTCTCTATCTCTCTGGGTCCCATTCAAAGGGGTCAGACTCTGGAACATACCTGATGCCAGGTCCAGTAGGCTGGGGAACTTGGGGCTTAAACCCTGGAGGAGACAAACCTTCAGCCATGATGCTTGCCCAGAGTTCATTAAGAGATGGAGAATGTGGGCTTCTCTGCGACAGTATAATTCTTTTTTTTTTTTTTTGCAGTAGAACTATATTAAATAAACTCAGGAGATAGGAGACAATTGTAGCAGATAAATGGATTGTTTCTTATGTGGAGTAAGCCAAGCCCAATCAATAATGTTAGTATCCCAGGTTGTCTCCAGCGGGTGTCCTGGAGGGGATGAAGAACTACAAGAGAGTTTTTTGGGAGGAATATTTTCTTCATGACTGCACTGTAGAATGGGAATTTTCTTTTTTTTTAAATTTATTTTATTAAATGTTTTTTTGAGTTACATATTTTCTCCCCGTCTTTCCCCCGCCCACCACCCCAAAACAACCATCCCAGTGTGTACCCCCTCCCCCAGTCTATTCTCTCCTATGTCATTTTTTGGTAGGGCAGGATGGATCTCCCAACTGCAGTGCCTGTGTATCTCAAGTTCCAGTTGGATGTAGTCAATAATAATAATAATAATTGCATATATACATATATATATGTATATATATATGTGTGTGT
>CM053583.1:338811576-338844230 GCA_028627135.1 Pseudochirops cupreus
TTTTGGAGTTCTAGGATTGGTTTAGAGTCCTATTTTATGGGTATTTTGGGGTGGCTATGTGAGAGCTGCGATATGTTGCTGCTGCTACGCCGCCATCTTGGCTCCGCCCCTCTAGTCACTTTCTTAGTGTAACTTCAGATTGCTTTTCAAAATTTTTGTTGTAGTAGCAGTGTGTTAGTTTTGTACATTGAACATTCCCATCTTTTGTCATTCTTGCTATTTGGTTGGGTTTGAGGTAAAACCTTTAAGTTGTTTTGATTTTCGTTTATCTTAGTAGTGATTTTGAACAGTCTTTTACATGATATAGTATATAGTTTGTAATTCTTTCGAGAATTGTTTTATCCTTTCATTATCTATTTATACCTTTGCGCTGAAATCACTGAATGTTTAAATTATATTTGATTAGGAGATTCCTTACTCCTTTGTGGAAATTCTCTCTATTTCATAAGCTGCAATTATTTTCATTATTTGGCTAATTCTTATGAGAAATATAATATGAGATCACTAAATGTCTTATGAAATAATATTTTTTGGAGAAATTATATTATGTACACATGTAAGTATATATAGAATGAACACAAGCTGGTTAAATAGTGTCTGTGAGAAAAGGAAGATACTAGCAAGTTTGAGGGAATTGGGATTTATTTATTCACTTTTTCAAGAAGAATCAGAGTTACCCTTATATTTTGCTATAAGTTTCTTCTTTGTTTGGCCTTTGTTTATGGTGAGAAAGTAAAGATCTCTTTAAGATTTACTTCCTCTAATGGTATGTCCACTGTAGTTCATTGGACAAAGATCTACTATTTAGGGGTTCCAATAGCAATTATAAGCTGCATTTGTAAACTGTATAGAAGCTTCATAATTTTAGCACTGCCACCATCACCACCTCCTTGCCTCTATCCCCACAAATAAAAGAGGGCTGCAGAGGTTTCAAAGTAATTTCCCATTTATTTGTCTTGTTTTGTGGACTGCCAATGAATTTAAGTGGCCAGCCTCATAGTGATATGCATTTTTGTATTTAAATAAGTGGATACTTGAAAAACTGACTCGGTCTTTTTCAGGACCACAGTTAAAGAAACCTTTCTGGGCACAGCACACTCTTTTAAACTGTACTCTTTTGGCATCCCTCTGAGAATCTTAGTTCATTTCTGCACCAATAGGAGGCATGGAATTGGATTTTGTGGAGTGGCATTGAAAACAGCCCTCATTAATAATAATTCATTTGTCTCATTCATTGTTAGCCCCAGAATAAGTATTCAAGAATACTTATTGATAGAACTGGAATACTGTATGCTCTGTATTAAAGAAAAATGGGAATTTTACTGTAATTTTTTGTAATTGTAGTTAGTAATGCAACTACTGGAGAACAAAATGTTCTTAAATAGTTTATCCAGATAGCTGTAATTGATAAGATCATCTTTTAATCAACACAACATTTGTTAAATGTGTATATTTAACTTTTTGACCTATAAATGAAAATTGCTAAATATTTGAAAACTATAAGCTATTAATATTTTGTCATAGTTTGGTTTTACTAGTTATATTTGACATGTCTGTATTTTTATAAAAATATACAATTATCCAAGACTACCTTTTTGATTTTTCATTTCAGGAGCTATCACAGTGGCATGGCATAATCCTTTAGTAAGCTGGTTTAGTGCTATGATGCACTGCTTTGGAGGGGGAATTTTGTCCGCTTTTCTGCTTGGAGAGCCTCCAGTAAAATTCCTTGAAAATGACACCAATGTCTTATTGGCATCTTCAGTCTGGTAAGTAACAACTGTAGTAGAGTAAGACGCATTCATAAAAAATGTTTTTAGAACTGCTGTTATATTGAAAGCATCTCAAATTTGGAAAATCCCTAAGGAATCATAAAAATTACAAGTAAGAGTTCCACTAGTTACTTTATGGGGTGCTCTTTTTCAGTCTGAAGTTTATCTTCTTTTAATTTTCCTGTGGAAACATTTTACAAATTCATTCAAATTGATAATAATTATGTTAATTTACACTAAGCTACATCAGAATTAACTCCTATTTTATTGATCATTGCATTGATTTTATATTTCAGTGTTTAAACAGTCACATTAGCTGTCTCATTGCTTAAGGTAAAGATACTTCATATAATATTGCTCAGACTAGTACAACTTAATAATATATCCATTAAGAAATTATAGTCAAAATCTGATATAAAATCATAAAACTTTACAACAATATTATTTGGCTGATTGTTTATGTATGACATTGTTTTGCTCCCTACCACCTTCAAACCCAGTTAATGGTGACAGGCAGTCCATGCCTATATTTATTAGTAAAACTTCTTAACCTGAAGAGCCAATAGGAAATACTTTTTCAAATGTGTTCAGACGATATGAATACCAAACCCTGAGTGGTACCGAGTATCCATTTAAGTAGAATTGCTTAGCCTTTAGTTAGGAAATACTTCAGTGTTCAGTGAGTTTTGAATTTCATTGATATCTTTATACCTTTTAGTTTTGCAGGTAGTAGTCTATTTACTTTCTGTCATCCTCTGCTATTTTTGTTCATATCCTCCCCTAAAATCCCCCCACAGACGTGATACCTAGTATGAAGAAGGATTTTTCGAGGCCTTTTAAAAATTTAATGGTTGTGAGAAGAACACATAAGATTTCCGTTATTTGTCACTGATTCTCATTATGTGATCGAGCCACCTCCTTTTCTAATCATACTTTATATAATTTTACTTGAATATAGTATTGTTTCTTTTTTTTTTGGTTTGTTGTAAATATTATGTTTTCCTGTTTCCTATTTCTGCTTACTGTGTTCTGTACCAGTTTAAGTCCTTTCAGATTTCTCTGAATTCTTCGTATTTGTAATTTTAAAAATATTACATTTTTTATTATCATCAACAAACGTGGCATACAGTAGGCACTTAATAAATGTTTATTGAACATTAAACATTTATTAAGTGCCTACTATATGCCATCAACAAACATTTCTGTATATAAAGAACAAAAAGGAGGCTTGTATATGGAATCTTAAACTTTGGTTACATAGTTTGTTTTTTTAAGTATATATTAAATTTAAAATGATGGTAAGAAAATTGCCCTGTTTAGATGTGTTTCCTTCTTATTTTTTTGTTTTTTCCATTTATTTTGAATGTTTTAATTGATCCTCTTTTATTCCTTTTTGATCTTTATCACTACCCCCAAAACCTTCTTCCTCTCAGTAGAAGTCTCTCATATAATAAATAAGTGCAGTCAAGCAAAACAGTTCAATACATTGGCCATGTCTAAAAATGCATATCTGATTTTACACCTTTAGTTCATTACCATTTTGCCAAAAACAGGGCGGCATGCATGATTCATTATTAGTCTTCTCAAGTCATGATTGCATTGATAAGAATACTGTAGTCTTTCAGAATCGTTTTTCTTTACATTTTTGTGGTCATATTGTAATTTTTTTTGATTCTGTTAATTTCCTTTTGCATTAGTTCATATAAGTTTTCCAAGTTTCTCTGAATTTGTCCTAACATGTGTTTTCTTATGGCATAATAATAATTGATCTTAGTCATACACCATGATTAATTTGTTTAACAATTCCTCAGTTGATGAGCATCTATTTTGTTCTAATTCTTTGCTACCACAAAGTATGCTATTGTGGATGTTTTCATATATGTTGGGGTATACCTACGAGTGGGATCTTGGGATCAAAGAGTATGCATATTTTAGTCATTATTTTAAAAACATAATTCCAGATCGCTTTCCAGAATGGTTGGACCAATTCATAACTCCACCAACATTGTATTAATGTATCTGTCTTCCTTTAGCCATTCTAACATTGATCATTTTAATTTTTTGTCTTTTTTATCATTTAGCATGGAGTGAGGTAAAACTTTGTTTATTTATCTTTTACTTACAATTAGTGATTTGGAACAATCTTTCATAGAAACGATTGTTAATATATTTTAATTCTTTTAAGAATTTCATTTCCTTTGAGTACTTTTCCATTGGGGAATGGCTCTTGGTCTTAATTTAATGCTCATTCCCTATATGTCTTGGATATCAGAACCTTCCTGGAGGTGTTTAATGCAAAGATTTCCCCCCCCCCCCCCCCCAATTGACTATTTCTCTTTTTAACCTTGCTCTACTGATTTTGTACTTGCAAGGCTTTTCCATTTTGTGTAATAAAAGTTATGTATTTTATCTTGTGTGATCTTCCATATCCCTTATTCAGGTATAAGAATTCTGCACTTGTTCTTAACTGTGAAAAGTACCTGGTCTCATTCTCTTCAATTTTTCAAATAGTTTGACTTTTTATATTTAGATCATTTTCATTCAGGTCATTTGGATCTTATTATGATATATGGCGTAAGATGTTAGTCTAAAGCTAAATTTCTGCCATACTGCTTACCAACTTTCCAAGTAGTTCTTGTCAAATAGAGAATCCTTCCCCTTGTACTTTATGTTTTGGGGTTTTATTGAAAACTGGGTTACTGATCATAGGATCATAGATCTTGAGTGAAATGAGACTTCAGAAACCACCTAGTCCAGCTTCTTAATTCTGCAGATGAGGAAACTATGGTTCATAGAGAGTATGTCTTACTCAGAGTGACATGGGTAAATAAAAGTCTAAGAAAAGATTGAATTCATATCTTCAAACTCCAGAACCAGTGTTTTTTCCACTGTACTGCTATAACTAATCAGTTAATCAATAAACATTTATTAAATGCTTAATATGTACTAGGTACTGTGATAAACACTGGGAATACAAAAAGAGACAAAAGGTAGTTCCTGCACTCAAGGAACTTATAATATAATGGAGAGACACCATGCAAACAAATATATACAATGTAAGCTATATTCAGGATAAATAGAAAATAATCAGCAGAAGGAAGGTGTTCCATTTAAGAGAGCATGGAAAAGGCTTCCATTAAAAGAAAGGTTTTAAAGGAAACTAGGGATGTCAGTAGATGAAGCTGAAGACAAAGTGTTTTCCGGCATGAGGGAGAGACAGTCAGTGAAAATGTCCAGAGTCTCAAGGTGGAATCTTGTTCATGGAACAGTCAGGAAGCCAATGTAATTGGATTGAAGTGTATGTGTCTGGGAGTAAGGTTTAGACTAGAACCATAGTTGAGTGTGACTTTTTTTTTCTGATTCTTGCTTTTATCTAGTCGGTTCCAGTAATCTATTTTTCTGTTTTTTAACTATTGCCTAATAATTTTGATGATTACTGCTTTATAATATAATTTGAAGTATAGAAGTGCTATTCTCCCTTCATTCCTGTTTTAAAGAATGATTTCCTTTAATACTCTATAGACCTTATTTTTCCTCCAAATGAATCTTATTGTATTTGCCTTCGTAAAGTAGCCCCTTCATAGTTTAATTGGTTTAACATTAAATTTCTATATTAATTTAGGTAACATCATTTTTATAATATTATCACAGCCCAACCAGGAATGGTGACATTTTATTTGTCATTCTTTAATTAAATAGTATTCTGTAATTGTTTGTATATAAATCTTGTGTGTTTTGTGGATTGACTCTCAGATATGGGGAAACTTCTTTTTCCAAGTTACTTATCTCCTAATTGCCAGAAGTGATGATGTCAGAGGTCTTCCCGATACCATGGCCGGAGCTCTGTCTGTTGCGCTGTGGTGGTTGTTGACCTCTGGTAAATACGAACTAAGCATTCACTTGCTCATGGAACTCCAGGAGCCCCTGTTACCGGTAGCAGCAAATCTGAACTCTTCTGTTTGGTTTTTAAAGCCTATTAAAACCTGGCTCCAGCCTTCCTTTTCTTACCTTATTGTGCATTGTCTTCATTCATTCTGGGGTCCAGCCAGATTCTCCTTCTTATTGCACATGCTGCTCTATTTCCTTTTCTTATACCCTTGCACAGACCTTTTCACTATGCTCATTTCTTTCTTACATATAACTAATAGAATCCCTTGCTTTGTTCAGAATTTACATTGAGTGCCAACTTCTGTGTAAAGACTTTTCTCATTTCCCTTGTTCTCTGTAGTGTACCTTGTACTTCTTCTTCTTCTTTTTTTTTTTAAACATATCGTATGGGAGGCAGCTTATTGTCACCGACCTTGAATTCAGGAAGACCTGGGTTTAAGTGCTGCCTCTGACACATATTGGTTGTTTGACATCATGGAAGGCACTTTAACCTTTCAGTCCCTCCCTCCCCCTTTTCTTTTTTTAAAATTAAATTGATTTAGTTAGATTTTAAGTTCCAAAATGTCTCCTCTCCCTCCTGACCCTGAACTAGAGAAGGCTACCATTTGACATATACATACACATAAATACACTTGTATTTATCAGTTCTTTCTCTGAAAGTGGATAGCATCTTCCTTCATAGGTCCTTTGTGGTTGATTTGAATATTTATAATTATCCTTTATAAGGGTAATTTATGATTATCCTTAGAGCAGTATTGCTGTTACTGTCTACAGTATTCTTTTGACTCTTCTCATTTCACTATTCATTATTTTATGCAAGTCTTTCCATGTTTTTTAAAATCAACCTGCTCATCATTTCTTACAACACAGTGGTATTCCATCACAGTCATATGCCACAACTTATTTAGCCATTCCCCATTTTTGAGCATCCCCTGAATTTCCAGTTATTTGCCACCATAGAGAGAGCCACTGTAAGTATTTTGGACCAAATAGGTTCTTTTCCTTTTTCCCTGATCATCTTGGGAAACAGACCTAATAAAATGGTGTTGCTGGGTTAAAGGGTACACACAGTTTCATAATTCTTTGGGCATAATTCCAGACTATTCTCCCAAATAATTGGAAAAGTTCACAGTTCTACCAGCAGTGTATTAGTATCCCAGTTTTTCCATATCCTCTCCAACATTTGTCATTTTCTCTTTCTAATCTAATAGTCGTGAGGCGATATCTCAAAAGTTGTTTTAATTTGTATTTTTTAAATCAATAATGATTTAGAACTTTTTTAAATGACTATACATATAGCTTTGATTTCTTTCTCCAAAAACTACCTGTTCATAGCCTTTGACTATTTATCTATTGGGGAATGATTAATATTCTTACAAATTTGACAAGGTTTTCGATATGAGAACTTTATCCAAGGAACTGTCTATGAATTCTTTTCCAGTTTTCTGTTTTCCTTCTAATCTTGGTTACATTGGTTTTATTTGTACAAAACCTCTTAAACTTAATGTAATCAAAATTATCCTTTTCATATCTTATAGTGCTCTATTTCTTGTTTATTCATAAATTCTTTTCTAGTCTATAAGTCTGATAGGTAACATGTTCCATGTTCTTCTAATTTACTTATCTCTAGAAACTAGGTCATGTATCCATTTTGTCCTTTTCTTTGTAAATGTTTGTTTTGTGAGATATTGCTCTGTCCTTAGTTTCTGCCAGACTGCTTTCCAGGTTTCCCAATAATTTTTACCAAATAGTGAATTCTTATCTCAAATTTTAAATCTTTACACTTGTCAAACATAAACTTACCATAATAAATTACTACTGTGTATTTTATGTCTACTCTGTTCCACCAATCCACCTGTTTCTTAGCCAGTACCAGATAGCTTTGATAATTACCACCTTATAATATAGTTTAAGATTTGGTATTGCTACACCTACTTACGTTACTTTTAAAAAATTAATTCCTTTGATTTTATTGAACTTTTGTTTTTACAAATGAATTTTGTTATACTTTTTTTCTAGCTCAATAAATTTTTTTTTTTTTGGTAATTTAGTTGGGATGGCACTGAATAAGTAGATGAACTTAGATAGAATTGTCATTTTTCTTATATTGGCTTTGCCCACCCATGAATGAGTACTGTTTCTCCAATTACTTAAGTCTGACTTTATTTTTTTTTAAAGTGTTTTATAATTATGTTCATGTAATTAATTCCTGGGCTAATCTCGGCAAATATGCTTCCAGGTATTTTATGCTATGTACAGTTATTTTAAGTGGAGTATCTCTTAGTATTTCTCCTTGTAGAATTTTGTTGGTGATATACAGAAATATTGATGATTTAGGTGGATTTATTTTATATTCTCCTACTTTATTAAAATTATTAAATGTTTCAACTAGTTTTTTTTTTAAATTTAATCTCTAGGGTTTTTCAAGTATATCATGATATTGTCTGTAAAAACAGATACTTTTATTGACTCATTGCCCATTCTATTTCCTTCAGTTTCTTTTTCTTCTCTTACTACTATTGCTAGTATTTCGAATACAATATCAAACTATTGGTGATGATGAGCATCCTCGTTTTACTTCTTATCTTATTGGGAAGGCTTCTAGCTTATCCCCATTATAAATAATGCTTGCTGATGGTTTTAGTTAGCTGACTTCTTATCACTTTAAGAAAAATCCGTTTGTACTAATGCTTAGGGATGAGTGTCGTATTTTGTCAAAAAGCTTTTTCTGTATCTGTTGATATAGTCATGCGATTTTTGTTCCTTTTGTTATTGATATAGTCATTATGTTAGTGGTTTTCCTTATGTTAAACCATCACTCCATTCCTGGTATAAATCTCATTTGGTCAAAATGTATAATCTTTGTGATATATTGTTGTAGTCTCCTTGCTAGTATTTTATTTACAATTTTTGTGTCTGTATTCATTAGTGAAATTGGTTTATAATTTACTTTCTCTTTTTTTGATCTACCTGGTTTAGGTATCAGCACCATATTTGATTTATAAAAGGAGTTGCCTGTTACTACAAATATTTTATTTAATATTAGAATTAGTTGATTTTTTTTTTTGAGAGAGGAAGGCAGGGCATTTGGGGTTAAGTGACTTGCCCAAGGTCTCATGTCTGGTAAGGAGGCTAGATTTGAACTCAGGTCATCCTGACTCCAGGGCTGGTGCTCTATTCTTTGTACCACCTAGCTGCCCCGAATTAGTTGATTTTTAAAAATGTTTGGTAGAATTCACTTGTAAATCCGTCTGGTAGTGATACTTTTTTCTTAGGAAGCTCATTTATGACCTGTTGAATTTCTTTTTCTAAAATATTTATTCTAAAATATTTCATCTGTTTCCTCTTCTTTGAATCTAGGCAGTTTATATCTTTGTAAGTATTCTTCCATTTCACTTAAATTGTTACATTTATTGGCATATATTGGGCAAAATAACTCCTAATAATTGCTTTGATTTCATCTTCATTAGTGGGATATTAAGCTTTTAAATTTTTGATATTAGTGAGTTGATGTTCTTTTCTCTTTTTAAAAATCATATTAACCAATGGTTTATCTGTTTTATTGTTTTTTTTTTTCAAAAAACCAATTCTTAGTTTTATTTATTAATTTCCTGGTTTTCTTACATTCACTTTAATTAATCTCACCTTTAATTTTCATAATTTCCAGTTTGGTATTTATATGGAAATTTTTAATTTGTTCTTTTTCTAGTTTTTTTAAATTGTGTACCCAATTCATCAATCTGTTCTTTCTCTATTTTACTGATGTAAGCATTTAGTGATATAAATTTTACTCTGATTACTGCTTGTGTTGCATCCCGTAGGTTTTGGTATGTTATTGATAGGTACTCGGTGTGTCTCTAATTTTTGAATGTGTTTATTGTAAAAAAACATGTTGAATTCTAGCTTTTGATCCATTCTGCTTTCTATTTACGTTTCATGCAGAGATCATCTCATTTATAATCAGAGTTATAATAGTGGTCTGTGATTGCCATTCTCTGTAATAAAATTATTGATTGTTTCTATGATTTGCTTTTTAACCCACTCATTCTTTAAGGTTAGATTATTTATTTTCCAATTAATTTTTAATGTGTTTCCACAGTCCCTTATTAAGTATAATTTTTTATTGCATTATGATCTAAAAAGGATACATTTAACATTTCTGCATTGTTGCATTTAATTGTAAAGGTACCATGTACTGCTGAGAAAACATTATGTTCCGTTGTATTCCCATTCAGTTGTCTCCAGATATCTATCATATCTAGCTTAGCTAAGAATCTATTCATATCCTTGACTTCTTTCTTATTTATTTTTTGATTAGATTCATCTAATTCAGAGAAGGTTGAAAGTCTTTGCTATTATAGTTTTGTTATCCATTTCCACCTGTAATTCATTTACCTTTTCCTTTAAAAATTTGGATGCTGTAACATTTGGTGCATACAGGTTTAGTGTTGATATTACTTTTTTGTCTATGGTACCTTCTAACATAATGTAGTTTCCTTGATTTTCTCTTTTATTTAAATCTATTTTAGATTTGACTTTGTTTGAGATCATGAATACTATCTGTTCTTTTTTTCATCAGCTGAAACATAATAAATTCTTCTCTAGCCCTTTATTTTTACTTGGTGTGTCTCTAATTTTTGAATGTGTTTATTGTAAAAAAACATATTGTTGAATTCTGGATTTTGATCCATTCTACTATCCATTTACATTTTATGGGGAGTTCATCTTGTTCAGAAAGTTATAATTACTAGTTGTGTATTTCCCTTCATCCTATTTTCCCCTAATCTTTATCTTTTTTCCTCTCTTTTTACACTATCCCTTCTCAGATGTATAATTTACTTATGTTCACTGCCTCCCTAATACACCCCTTCTAAGAGTCCCTCCTGTGTCCTCTCTACTTGAATTGCTATTTCTCTGTAAGTTAAGAAGACTTTTATACCATTATAAATGTGTATGTTATACTTTCTTTTCCCAGATCTAGTTCTACTAGCCCTCCAACCACTCCTATTCTACACTGTAACAGTTCTTCCATTCAAGCCTTGTTTATATGAGATCCTTATCATTTTACCTTTCCCTACTCAAATTTGTTTTTTAGAAGCATCCCATCATACTCAACTAAACTCATAGCTTTCTTTCTATGTCCACTTTTCCAAACTATTCAAGTAATGAGAACTGTCTTAAAAGTTAAAGATAACATGTTTCCATATAAGAAGTAAACAGTGTGATCTTACTAAAAATCCTTTATAATTGGTCTTTCATGTTTACCCTCTTATATTTCTCCTGATTTTGCACATCTAATTTTCTGTTCAGTTCTGGCCTTTTCCTCAAGAATACCTGAAAGGCCTTTAATTCATTAATGTTCTTTTTTTTCCTTGCAGGATTACACTCAGCTTTGCTGGGCAAGGTATTTTTGGTTACAAACCCAGCTTCTTTGCTCTTTAGAATATCATATTCCATGGCCTTTGATCTTTTAACATAGAAGCTGCTGAATCTTTTGTTATCCTGACTGTAACTCCACAATATTTAAATTGTTTCTTTCTAGTTGCTTGTAGTATTTTCTCATTTACCTTGGTGCTTTAAAACTTAGCTATAATGTATCTGTGAGTTTTCATCTTGGGATCTCTTTTAGGTGGTTATTGGTAGATTTTAAAAAAATTCCTGTTTTACCCTTTAGTGCTAAAATGTCAGGGCAATTTTCCTTACTACTTTTTTCTCTTTTTTTAAAGCAAAATTTTATCTTTATTAATTTGTTTGTTTTCTTTTAGTTTACAAGATTCAGTTCCACCTTCCCTTGCATTCCCCCTCCCCACCCCAATCGCCCCATGGTAGCATGCAGTCAAGTATACTATCTGCAAATACTTTCTCATTAGACATTAGCCTGGTTGTAGAGAAGGATTATAACTGATGGAATGAACAGTAGGAAAGAGGAAACAAAACCAAACAAGAAAAAGAGAGAGAGCAGGTAGTTTGCTTCAGTCTGCATTCAAACTCTGTTTTCTCTAGTTCTTTCTAGTTCTTTCTCTGAATGTAGACATCTCCTTCCATCATGAGTCTTTTGGGGTTGTCTTATAATCTTGCATTGCTGAGAAGGGTCCAGTCTATCAAAGTTGGTTGTTACACATATGTTGTGTTAGTAATTATGTACAGATTTCTCCTGGTTCTGCTCTTCTCACTGAGCATCAGTTTGTATAAGTCTTTCCAGGTAAACATGAAGTCCATCTGCTTCTTATTTCTTATAGCACAATAATATTCCATTACATTCATATACCACAACTTATTTAGCCATTTCCCAATTGATGGGCATCCCCTTAATTTCCAATTCTTTGCCACCACAAAAAGAGCTGTAACAAATATTTTTGTACATACAGGTCTTCCTCCCACTTCTATGATCTCTTTGGTATACAACCCTAGAAGTGGTATTGCTGGATCAGTTATTTATAGCCCTTTGAGCATAGTTCCAGATTGCCCTCCAGAGTTGTTGAATCAGTTCACAACTCCACCAACAATGCATTAGTGTTCCAATTTTTCCATATACTCTCCAGCATTTGTCATTTTCCTGTTTTGCCATCTTAGCCAATCTGACTGGTGATATCTGGTATCTCAGAGTTGTTTTGATTTGCATTTCTCTAATCAGTAGTGATTTCGAGCATTTTTTTGTATGCTTATAGATATCTTTAATTTCTTCCTCTGAAAACTGCCTGTTTATATCCTTTGACCATTTATCAATTGGAGAATGGCTTGTATTATAGATTTGACTCAGTTCTCTCTATATTTTAGAAATGAGGCCTTTATCAGAGACATTGGTTGTAAAAATTCTTTTCCAATTTCCCTCGTCCCTCTTAATCTTGGTTACAATGACTTTGTACAGAAACTTTTCAATTTAATGTAATCAAAATGATCCATTTTGCATATTATAATGCTCTCTATCTCTTGTTCAGTCACAAAGTCCTCCCTTCTCCATAAATCTGACAGGTACACTATTCTTTGCTTTCCCAGATTGCTTACAGTATCACCCTTTAAGGGCAACTAGGTGGTATGAATAGAGCACTGGCACTGGAGTCAGGAGGACCTCAGTTCAAATCCAGCCTCAGACACTAAAAAAAAAAAAACCCTATTACAAAACTAGCCATGTGACCTTGGGCAAGTCACTTAACCCCAATTGCCTTACAATTTTCCTCCTCCAAAAAGCAAAAAAAGAAAAAATAAAACAGTATCAGCCTTTATACCTAGATTGTGCACCTATTTAGACTTGATTTTGGTATACACGGTGTTAGATAATGGTCTATGCCCAGTTTCTGCCATACTATATTTCAGTTTTCCCAGCAGTTTTTCTCAAGTAATGAGTTCTTATCCCCAAAACTTGGGTCTTTGGATTTATCAAACAGTAGATTACTATAGTCATTGACTGCTGAGTCTCGTGTACCCAATGTATTCCATTGATCCACTACTCTATTCCTCAGCCTGTACCAAGTAGTTTTGATGACTGCTGCTTTATAATACAGATTAAAATCTGGTATGGCTAGGCCACCTGCCCTAGCATTTCTTTTCATTAATTCAACCTTGATATTCTGGACTTTTTGTTCTTTCAAATGAATTTTGTTACTATTTTTTATTAGCTCTAAAAAGTAATGTTTTGGTAAACTGATGGGCATGGCATTAAATATGTAATTTAATTTTGGTAATATTATCATTTTTATTATATTAGCTTGACCCAGTCATGAGCAATTGATGTTTTTCCCATTAGTTAGATCTGAATTTATTTGTGTGAAAAGTGTTTTATAGTTGTGTTCATATAGGTCCTGGGTTTGTTTTGGCAGGTAGATTCCTAAATATTTTATATTGTCTACATTAACTTTAAATGGGATTTCTCTTTCTATCTCTTGCTGTTGGATTTCATTAGAAATATATAGGAGTGCCGAGGATTTATGTGAGTTTATTTTATATCTTGCAACTTTGCCAAATTTATTTATTGTGTCAGGTAGTTTTTTGCTTGATTCTCAAGGATTCTCTAAGTATATCATCATATCATCTGCAAAGAGTGATAGCTTAGTCTCTTCTTTGCCTATTTCAATTCCTTCAATTTCTTTTTTTTTTCTAATTGCTACTGCTAACATTTCTAGTACCAGATAGAATAAGAGGGGTGATAGTGGGCATCCTTGTTTAACCCCTAATCTTATTGAAAAGGCTTCTAACTTATCCCCATTACATATACTACTTCCTGATGGCTTTAAATAGATGCTACCAGTTATTTCAAAGAAGACCCCATTTATTCCTATAGTTTCTAGTGTTTTTAATAGGGATGGATGTTGTATTTTGTCGAAGGCCTTTTCTGCATCTATTGAGATAATCATATGGTTTCTGCTAGTTTTATTGTTGATATGATCAATTATAATGATGGTTTTCCTGATATTGAACAATCCTTGCATTCCTGGAATAAATCCAACCTGATCAAAGTGTATTATTCTTGTGATAAGTTTCTGTAGTCTTTTGGCTAATATTTTATTTAAAATTTTTGCATCTATATTGATGAGGGAAATTGATCTATAATTTTCTTTCTCTGTTTTGTCTCTTCCTGATTTAGGTATCAGTACCATATTTGTGTCATAAAAAGAATTTGGTAGGACTCCTTCTTCACCAATTGTCCCAAATAGTTTATAGAGTATTGGGGTCAGTTGTTCTTTAAATGTTTGATAGAATTCACTAGTAAATCCATCTGATCCTGGAGATTTTTTCCTAAGGAGTTCATTGATGGCTTGTTCAATTTCTTTTTCTGGGATGCCCAGTTAATCTGGGCAACTTATATTTTTGTAAATATTCATCCATTTCACTAAGATTGTCAAATTTATGTGCATACAGTTGGGCAAAATAATTCCTAATTATTGTTCTAATTCCCTCTTCATTGGAGGTAGAGTCATCCTTTTCATTTTTGATACTTATAATTTGGTTTTCTTCTTCCTTTTTTTTTATCATATTGGCTAAAGGTCTATCCATTTTATTGGTTTTTTCATAAAACTAGCTCTTAGTTTTATTTAGTAGTTCAATAGTTTTCTTAAATTCAATTTTCTTAATATCTCTTTTGGTTTTTGTTATTTCTAGTTTAGTATTTAATTGGGGATTTTCAGTTTGTTCTTTTTCTAGCTTTTTCAGTTACATGCCCAGTTTATTGACCTCCATTTTCTCTATTTAATTAATTGATTAATTTTATTATATATTCAGGGATATAAAACTTTCCCTAAGAACTGCTTTTGCTCCATCCCACAAATTTTGGTATATTGTCTCATTATTGTCATTCTCTTGAATGAAGTTATTGTTTTTACAATTTCTTTTATAATTTCTATAATCCTTCTTTAGGATTAAGTTAGTTAGTTTCCAGTTAGTTTTTAGTCTATCCTTCCATGGCCCTTTATTACATATAATTTTTATTGCATCATGATCTGAGGAGGATACATTTAACATTTCTGCCTTTCTGCACTGAATTGTGAGGTTTTTATGCCCTATTACATGGTGAATTTTTGTGTATGTGCCATGTATCACTGAGAAGAAGGTATATTTCTTTTTATCTCCATTCAGTTTTCTTCAGAGGTCTACCATATCTATCTCTCGAAGATTCTGTTTACCTCCTTAACTTTCTTGTTTATTTTGAGGTGAGATTTATCAAGTTCAGAGAGGGGGAGATTGAGGTCCCCCACTAGTATAGTTTTGCTATCTGTTTCCTCCTCTTAATTCCCTTGACTTTTCCTCTAGGAATTTGGATACTGTACTGCTTAGTGCATAAATGTTTAGTTGTGGTATTGCTTCATTTTCGATGGTACCTTTTAGCAGGATATAGTTTCCTTCCTTATCTCTTTTAATTAGATCTATTTTTGCTTTTGCTTTGCCTGAAATAAGGATGGCTACCCCTGCTTTTTTTACTTTGGCTGAAGCATAATATATTTTACTCCAGCCTTTTATCTTTACCCTGTGTGTATCCCCTTGTTTCAAATGTGTTTCTTGTAAAAAGCATATTGTAGGATTATGGTTTTTAATCCATTTTGCTATCTACCTCTGTTTTATTGGAGAATTCATCCCATTCACATTCACAGTTATGATTACTCTTTGTGTCTTTCCCTCCATTCTATTCCTTCTTCTGTTCATACTTTTATTTTTCCCCTTCTCCCTTCACCTCCTTAGGAGTTTCCCTTTTGACCACCACCTCCCTCAGTATTCCCTCCTTATCAGCCCCACTCCCTTTTTCTACCTTTCCCCCTTACTACCTCTTCCCTCTTTTCTACCCTTCCCCCCTTTTCTCAGCCCTTCCTCCCTCCTATGGCCTGTAAGGTATGATATATTTTTATGCTTAATGTATTATGTTATTTCTTCCTTGAACCAAGATTGATTAGAATAGATCTCATGCAGTTCTCTCCCTCCCCTCTTTCCCTTTATTATGATAGGTTTTTCCCTCTTTCCCTTTATTATGATAAGTTTTATGTCTCTTCTGGATAGAGTCCTATACTTAACTGATTATGTTATTCCCTCCTTACACCAGGACCAATGAGGGCAAAGATCATATAAAGTTCATCTCTTTCTCTTCTTTCCCTCTAACATAACAGATTTTTATGCCTCTTTGTGTGGCATAATTTACCCTTTTCTTCTTTGTTCTTTCCTCTTCTTCCATTGTGGTCCCTTTGCACCCCTTAATAAGGTTTTTTTTATCATCATTTTGTTTAATTTATACCCACCCCGCTATTTATCTATATCCTTTTTAAATGTTGCAGTAAATATACAGTTCTCAATATTAACAGGTATTGGCTTCCTATATAGGGATATTAACAGTTTGCTCTTATTAAATAACAAGGGGTGTGTGTGTGTGTGTGTGTGTGTGTGTGTGTGTGTGTGTGTGTGTTGTCCCTATTTACCTTTCTATACCTTTCTATGTCTCTCTTGAGTCTTGTAATTGGAAACTGAATTTTCCATCGAGCTCTTGGTTTTTCATCAGGAAGGTCTGGAAGTCCCTTATATCACTGAATAACCATCTCCTCGCCAGAAAGATTATGCTCAGTTTCGCTGGATAGCTGATCCTTGGTTGTAACCCAAGCTCTTTTGCCTTGTGAAATATCATATTCCAGCCCCTCCCATCTTTCAGTGTAGAAGCTGCCAGATCTTGTGCGATCCTCACTGTAGTTTTGCAATATTTGAATTGTTTCTTTCTGGCTGCTTGCAGTATTTTCTCCTTTACCTGATAGTTCAGGAATTTGTCTACAATATTTCACAGAGTTTTCAATTTGGGATCTCTTTCAGGAGGTGTCCAGTGGATTCTCTTGATTTCTATTTTACCCTCTGGTTCTGGGATCTCAGGGCAGTTTTCCTTGATGAGCTCTTGGAAGATGTTGTCCAGGCTCTTTTTTTTAATCATGATTTTCTGGTAGACCAATAATTCTTAGATTATCTCTCCTGGGTCAGTTATTTTTCCATTGAGATATTTTACCTCTTTTTCTAATTTTTCATTCTTGATGTTTTGTTTGACCGATTCTTGGTGCCTCGTGGAATCATTAGCTTCAATTTGGTTGATTCTAATTTTTAGCAAATTATTTTCCTCAGTGTTTGAAGCTCCTTTTCCATATGTTCAGATTTCATTTTTAGTTTCACACATTTTTCTTTTTAAGGAGCTGCTTTCTTCATTGAAAAGTTACTGTTTTTGTATTTTTGATTTTAAAAGAATTAGTCATTTTATCTTCTACCTCTCTAATTTGGTTTTCAAAGTCCTTCTTGAGCTCTTCTAAGAAGACTTTCTGGGCTTGAGATCAATTCATATTCCCTGTTGAGGATTCAGCTGTGGTGGAGTCAGTGCTGTCTCCTTCTGAATTTGGTTCCTTCTGCTCGCAATAATAGGATTCTAGAATCTTTGTCTTTGTAATCTATCTTTTACCCATTTTGAGACAGGTCCTTAGCCATGCCCTTCCTCTAGGACTCCTAAGCCTTCACTATTTTAAAATTTTGCTCTGAGTCAATAATTTCTGTGTTTTCAGGGTCTAAGGGAGGATTGGAGTAGTTGGGGTTCACTCTGCCATCCTGGTTCCTGGAAGTTCAGATAGGTGCTTTTTAAATTTCCAAGGTGTGGCTTGATAGTCTCAAGAGTAGCTGTTGTCACTGCTGTGGGCCCTGCATTTGTCTCTTACCCAGCTCTGACAGATCCCAACCCTGCAGTGATAGTTCTGGGAATGGCCCTTAGGGTTGGTGGATCAGCTTGCCTCTGCTCTCTGCTGCGTGTGACCACACAAATAATTCTTTAAGCCTTACTACTTCGTGAAGTAGAGTGTCCAGACTCTTTCTTTTGATCATAACTTACTCTCTACTTGATCTGTTTTTTTGAGTAAGTTGTTTTCGTAATGACAAATTTAACATTTTCTATTTTCCCATTCTTTTGACTTTGTTTTTATTATTTTTTGAGTCTTACAATGTCATTAGCTTCCTCTTACCCAATTCTAATTTTTAAGAAGTCATTTTCTTCCATAAGTTTTTGAAACTCCTTTTCCACTTGGTTGACTTTCAGTTTTCTTGATTTTTTTGCATTACACTTATTTTTTTCTAATTTTTCCTCAGCGTAGCTTATTTGATTTTTAAAAATTTCCTTAAAGGATTCATTTGAACTTGTAGCAATTTTACATTTTTTCTTTGAAGCTTTAGAAGTAACTGTTTTGACTTCACTGTCTTCTTCTAAGTTTGAACCGTGATCTTCTCTGTCACTGTAATAGCTATCTATGGTTGAGTTCTTTTCTTTTGCTTACTCATTTTAATTTTTTTAGCAGCCTTTCTTGATTGTAAATTTTATGTTGGAGTTGGGCTCTAGTCCCAAGGTGTGGGGATAATGTCTCAGGCTTTAGGTCTTTCATGCTGTTGTTTTCTGAGCTCTATGTAGGAGGCTTTGTCCTTTTGGTTGTTCTAATGTTTAGTAATCCAAGCCAGATGTGATCACTGCTCTTCTTGCTCATGCCTTCATATATAAGTGACATCAGGTATTCCTTTCTACCCTTGAGCTGTAACCTGGGACTCCAGCACTGCTGTTACCTCAAATACTCTTGTTCCCCTTGGTTCAGTGGATGTAAGCTTCAGCTCACCCCTCTGCCCTGGAACCAAAACCAAGGTCTCTGTTCCTTTGCAAGTGACCACAGGCAGCACAGACTCACAAGCTTGTGCTTTTTCTCTCTTCATCCACAATCATACCCTGGAACAGTGGTACCTCCACCAACATAGCTGCCCAGGAACTTGTTTGTTGATGTGGAGGTGTCTGCACTTCAGTCAGGCCAGACTATGTAACAATAATGCAATATTCACAATATCCACGGTGGTTATGAATATGCTGGTATAGTTGTGAATCACAAAATGTAGCAGACTCTCCACATGGAGGGTGGAACCAAAGCCTTTATTCAAATACCAGAAAACCAAGTGTAATGCCAAGCAAAGGGAACTTCTAAGGTTCGAATTACCAGCAGAGTAAACCCCATTTATTCAGCAAACATTCACAGAACAGAGAAAGTCAAAATACAGTGTAACTTGTTCCTTTAGCAAGTAAGTTCTCAATTCAATCCAGGTACTACTCCACCCCTAGACAGTACATTCATTTAGTCAGTCAGAAGTCTCTTCTCAAAAGAAATTAGTCTCCAACCATAAACAAAGTACATCCATTTAGTAACTCAAATCATTTTTAAGGAGGCAAGCCTCCTTAATTGACACAAAGTACAAAGGGCAAAAGCTTTCCATCCATAGGTAGTACATTCATTTAGTCAATCACAAAGTCTTCCCTCTTCTTGATTGGAGATTACTTTCCAATGATCCTTAATTAGTAAGTCCTTAACTCAATCATCTAATTGTGAAAGGCCAAAGTACTCCAGCCCTAGCAAATCATGATCTTTTCAGTTTGCATTAAATACCCAAAGAGAGGTCTTTTCATCTTAACTGAAGCAAGCTCTCAGCTTCCACAGTTCCTCTTCTATGGTCCCAGCTACTGCCTGAATCTAACCAACTGCCACTTGAGTTCAAAGGCAGATAGCTCCCAGTTCTTTGTCCGGTTCACATTCCACATTGAATCTCACAGTGTATAATCCATCTCAGGTCCTTCACAGTTTCTGTTCCTGGGAAGACAAAGCTTAACCAAGACACAATAACATTCACACGCATTGCCAGCAACCTCATTAATTCAGTTTCTGACTGTGAAATCAACACAGACCCAAAACAGACAGACAAAATACCGGCACCACAGTCATGCTTCCTCTAGCACCTCCAGCTAGCCCTTGAAAGTCTTTGGTAGGTCCCAGAAGAAGTTGGTAGCTCCTCAGCCTGGTTCTCAGAAGCTCTCAGAAGAAGTTCCCAAAAGAAGGGTCTTAGCAGAAGCTCCATCTGGCTCTCAGAAGAAACTCCACCACCATAAGCTCCATTCTCAAAATAAAAATCACTTTCTCCAGCCTGGGCCTCTCCTCTTCAGCTTCCATGCTACTTGCTTTAAGAAGTTCTGACTCTCCAGCTGGTGCTTTTCCCTTATATAAGGTATTAGCTCCTCTCTGTTCCTGCTCCTTTCTGTTACATCAGGTAGTCCATCCCACTCTGTTGAAGCTTTTTGAAGACTTTCATGGGGTGACACAAGAAATATCTTCTTTTCTAATTTGTCTGCCACTTTATTTGCTTCTTGTATTTTCTGTTCACAGCTTTTTTGAGAGTTTAACAATGTTACCTCATAAAATTCTTGAATATCTTGGCAAAGATCCTCCTCTCTTCACTCATGCAACTGCTCAGCATCCAGGCAGCTTGCTCCCAGCATCTTTGGCCCCCCCACAGTTCCTGTCCCTGGCAGTCCGCAGCAGGAGTCCTCAGCAGAGATTCTGGCTGGCTCAAAGAAAAAGGAGTTTGCGCTGCAACCACAGCCGCTGCCTCTGCCGCTGCTTCCAGTCAGCACTGCACAGACACTAGCTTGGTTCCGGTGTTTTCTTGCTCCACCCCTTCCTGCTACGTCAGCAAGTTCAAGGCACATGGAAGATCTTTAAATCCCAGTATCATTACACCAAATCCCAGAACCAGAAAGTCAAAGTCATTGCAGTATCCACGAAGTTGGTACACATGGTTAATGCAGTGAACACCCACATTCCCAAGCCTTCACAACAACAGGCTCCCTCAAGCAGGGATGCTTGTTTCTTACTCATGGTAGCTCCTCAGTCTGGTTCTTGGAAGTTCTCAACAGAAATTCCCAAAGGAAAGGTCTCAGCAGAAGAAAGGTCTCAGCAGAAGCTCCAGCCTCCAGATGTTTACCCCAGGAAATTCTGCCATTCCCAGCTGGGGCTTTTCCTTATATATGCCTTAGCTTTTTCCTGTTCTGCCCCTTTCTGTTACATCAGCAACTTCCTCCCAAGGTATTAACTACTTCTGTGTAAATTAAATAGCTTAAACAAGGTGTTAACTTGAAACAAGGTGCTAAGTACCTGCTTACTTGCCAATACAAAGGGGCATGGAAGATCTTCAGATTCCATTAACATTACAGACCACCACTTCAGGAGGTCGGATTTTTTCCTAATGTTCTCCCAGGTTTTCTTAGGCTTTACCCAGACTTGTAATTATTTCTGCCACTCTAAAATTCACTTTGAGACGTTATTTTAAATTATATGTGAGAGAGTTTGGGAGAGCCAGGTAATTTCCTGCCTTATTTTGCCATCTTCCCAAAATCCAGTCTTTCAGATTCTAAGATTATTCTTTAAGACTATAAGTTGTGGAATAGTTGCTGATTTGCATAGGTAGAGAGAGCGTACTCATTGGAAGTTTCCTAAACGATAAAATCACAGATCTAGACAAAAAATATACCTTGGTATATCATATATATATATCATATAGTCGTAGATCTCAAGCTGGAAGAGACCTCACTGGACATCTGTTTCAATGCTTTCATTAGAAAGATGAGGAAGTGGAAGCCCAGAGAATTTAAGTGACTTGCCCAAGTGAATGTTGTTATTTTTGTATGCACTTTCTCCTTCAATATATTAGGATCTCCTTGAGGGCAGAGACTTTTCATTTTTGTCTTTTTATTTCTGTTACTTTGCAGAATACTTATGCTTAACAATATCTTGGTGATTTATTTTGTATCCTTGCTGCATTACAGAAGCCATTAACTGTATTAGTTTCTTTCTTGATTCTCTGGGGTTTTCTAAGTAAATCATCATGACCTTTTCATAGAAAGATAATTTTGTGTTTTCCTCAACACTGTTTATGTCTTTAATTTATTTCTCTTGTCTTATTACTCTTGCTAGTATCTCTAGAACTATGTCAGATAATAATTGGGAGGATGGAGTATCTTTGCTTTATACCTCTATTTATTGAGAATGCTTTGAATATTTCTCATTCTTATGCTATATTTTTGGTTTGAGAGATTTTTAAAAAACATTTAGGCTTTTTCTACTTATGTTTTATGGATCTTTTTTTCTAAGCATGAGTGAGAATAATACTTTGTCAACAGCTTTTTTGGTATCTGTTGGTAGAATCATGTGATTTGATTTCTTAAATCTTTTTTAATATGACTTTTAATTGTGTTCCTAATATTGAAGGATCTTTTCATTCCTGTTAGAAATCCAGATTTGGTCATAGTGAATAACTTTTTTGGTTATTTGGTTACTGTAGTCTTTTTTTTGGAGTTTTATTGAAATTTTTTGAATAATATTCATTAGTGATGATGGTCTGTGGGAGAGATTCCTAAAGTTATTTGGCCTGTTTCCCCCTTTAAAAAAATTATTCAGTGTCCTCCTGGAAATCTTTAACCATTTGACAGTTAAAAAAATTGCATCATTTCAAAGAAATATAAAATATATTTTTTAAAAATGACATTAAATTTAATAATTTATTGTACATTTGTGATTTTTTCTTTCATTGAAATTTTAATGATGCAATGTTCTGTCGTGTAATGGTATAGTACAATACTGTTAAAAAGTCATTTCATGCACGCATTCCTGCTGATGCTTTCTAGACTTTTTGATAGTGTTTGATACACTACCCTGCCAATGCCTATTTGTTAAGACTTGTCAGTAGACTTGACCTCTGATTGGTTATAACTTGCATTTTTTGCGTTTATTTGGAAAATACTGTAATCGCTATGACTTTAACTCTGTTAAATAACAGATAAAACATCTGCTAATGGTTTTTCAAATTTTTCTTCTTTTCTTTCCTTATGCTTTCCTTATGCAGTATCACTCATTTTGGGAACCTCTGAATGGTCTTTTTCTTTACTGTTAACTTTCCTGTTATCAGTGGAGTATAATTTATCTCATAAAAGGAGTTTGGTAACGTGTTCTTTCTGAATTTTTGAGAATAATTTGTGTGACATAGATATTAGTTGCCTTTTACATGTGTGATAGACTTGGTAATTCCTTCATGATTTTTCCACTTTCATTTTCTGTGCTTAGATTTAAGATATCTATTTCATCTTCTGTTAATTTGGGGATTTTATTTGGTAGTTAATCTTCTATTTCTTTTACATTTTTTCCCCTAGCATCTAATTATGCAAAATAATTTCTGTTAATCCTTTGTTTTGTCATTTTATTTTGTTTTTTATTTTGGTAATTTGATTATATATTTTCTTTTAAAAGTCAGGTTTGCTAAAGTTTATTGTTTGTTGAAAATTAGCTTTAAGTTTTACTTAGCATTTTCTTTAGTCTTTTTCTGCTTTGTCTATTTTTGCTTACCTTTTCAAGATTTCCTGTTCGGATTTTTTTGAGTTAATTTTCTAGTTTTTAAAAATTCATACTCAATTCACCAATAGTATCTTTTTAATTTTGTTAACATATGTTTTTCAGAGATAATTTTTCTTCTTAAAATTGCTTTAGCTGCATCCCATAAATTGTAGTATGTTGTCTTATTTTCATTCCTTTCTACTAGCTGTTGTTTGTATGATTTTTTTTTCTATGCAGCTATGATCTCTTTATCAGGAATACTTGGAAGTCTTCTATGTCATCAAAGATCAGTTTTTTCCTCCTGTAGAATTAAATTCAGTTTCACTGGTAAGTTATTCTTGACTGTAAGTCTATATCTTTTGCCTTCTGAAATATTGTATTCTAAGCTGTCCATTTCTAAATAGTGGTGGCTGCTAAGTTATATGGGATCCTAACTGGTTCTTTGGTACTTGAATTCTTTCTGACTGCTTGCAGTATTTTTTCTTTTACCTGGAAACTTTGGATTTTGGCTTTACTGTTCTGGGAGTTTTCACTTAGGGTTTTTTTTCAGGAGATGACCAGAAGATTCATTCTGTTTCCACTTTGCTCTCTGGTTCTAAGGAATTTGGGAAGTTTTATTTTGAGATTTCTTGAACTAGAATGTCTGGGCTCTTTTTTTAGTTCTGGCCTTTATGTAACAGAATGATTCTTAAGATTTTTCTCCTTGATCTGTTTTCCAGGCCTATTATTCTTACTATTCAGTACTTTACATTTTCTTCTATTTTTTTCAGTCTTTTGATTTTGTTTTAATATTTTTTGTTGTCTCATGGGATCACTGGCTTCTATTTGGCCCATTCTGATTGCCAGGGAGTTTGATGCTTAGGCAAAATTTTGTACTCCTTGTGCCAAACGTAATTCCCTTTCTGATTTTTTTCTTCTATAGTTCTCATTTCTTTGCCATCTTTTTTTTTTCTTCTTGCACTGTCATTTCAGTGATAAAAACATTTTAAAATTATTTTTAAAAACTCTTGATTCATCTTTTCCAAGAATTCTAGTTGAATTTAAGTCCAAGCTGTGTTTTTCTTTGAAACTTTCCTTGTATGTATTTTGGAGTCATTCTCTTTTTCTGGATTTGTGTCTTGAATCATTCCTAAAACCGTAGTAGCTTTTGTTTGATCCTTTTCATTTTGTAGTTTGGGTAGGTTGGATGGTATTAGTTCGCTTCCTCTGCCATAATTCCTGGCCTATGCCTTTCTCAGCTTGTGGCCCAGTGTGGGTTTTGGTCATGGCTCTGAGTACCATTTTCTTTGTGTAATTGCTAATTAGGAGTTGGCTCTATTCTCTGCTGTGTCCATGACAAGCCCCAACCAGTTGTTGGAGATCATGTTGATAACTGGCTTCCTAGAAACCTCACAGTGCATTGGCTCCATATCCTTCTATGGCTCTGATATGAACACTGACTTCTGCCCTCTTGGAGCCTACTCTGTACCATGGCCACTTTGACCTCACCTCCTAACTTCCCTCTCTCCCCCTCCCCCAACCTAGCATGAAGGCCACTTGAGTACTGGGGGGTATCCTGTCTCCCTCTGTGACTCTGGCAAGAATTCTGACTTAAGGTCTTGTAAATGCCCTTGGCTAGGTGCTACACTGGCTCTCTTTTCTGCTATGCCTATGAAAGGAGAGTTGGATTCAGGTGTCTTTTAAATTGTCTTCCTTCACTCACACTCCCTTCACTGACCCTATCTTTTGCTGTGGCCTTAACAAGAGCACTGACTTCTGCCTTTTTGGGGTACCCCAAAATGTATATTCTCTAGCTCCTTCTCCTTGCAAAATGACCTATTTGAAGATAATTCTGTTTCTTCTTGTTGTGTCCATAAGCTGGGGCAACGGTCCTGTTGGTCTGGGTCCCCATTATGGGGGTTTTTGCTGGTTTTTGTCTCCACTGGCGTATCTCTTCTTTTAAGCATCCACAGGTTTTTGACTATTTTGTGCAGTCCTAGACTTGGTAAAGGAACATATTGACCTTTTCCCCTTGGTCTTTTTTTTGATCTTGTTCCATCTGGTGTCCTTTTAGTTTTCTGCTGAGGAGTTTATGGGAGGGCTGTGCTCATTCATTACCGCTTACTTTAACTCTTGCATTAGTCTTTTAAGTTTCACTGCTTCAAGCCTTTTCTCTTTCCAGTCTCTGACAGCTTCCATACTCATTTTCCTTGTGCACAGATCTGATTATGTCATGTGTGCTCAAAACCCTTCAATAGTTCTCTTTTGCCTTCTGAATAAAGTCTAGACTCAGTCTGGCAATCAGGCCTTTTACACTTTTTTGCCTCCCTACCATTGTTGCTTTTATCTTGTTCAACCCTGGAATCTCTATGCAACTTGTTGGCTCACAATCCCCTGTATAAATTCTGTCCTTTGCTGCTTCTGTGTCTCATCTCAAGCTATGTGCTGTATTGGAATACTGCCTTCTTCCATCTCTGCCTTTTGAATTCGTGTCCATGCTTCAACCCTAGCTCAAATGCTATTTCTTTCATGAAGCCTCTTTGTTCTCCGTTTTTGGAAATGGGTTTTTCTTCCTAAGACCTTATACAGTACTTTGGACCTTCATTATGTATTATGATACTCTCTTTTCTGTTATAGATATTTGTGTATATTTCTAGGTAAGTTCCATAAGGGCAAGTGTGGTGTCTTCTGTGTGTGTGTATGTGTGTGTGTGTGTGTTTCTGTATCCCCTCAAGGATTAGCACATTGTTCTGAAACCTCACAATAATCTATTAAATAACACTTCTGACATTCATTTCTTTTATTTCTAAAAATAAAAATGGCATGATGATGTGTAAAATTCTTTAGAGTCAAGCATAGTACTGTGGAAAGTGCACTGAACTTGGAGTCAGAGGACCAAGGTTTGAATCCTAATATTTCCACTTGCCAGCTATGTGACCTTGGGCAAATAACTGTGCTTTAGTTTCATGATCTGCAAAATGAGTCCTTATCTGTAAACTTATGACCCTGTGAACCTTTCGGTTCTTAAGTACTGTAGAATTATGCTAATGTTTTAGCTGAATACATATGCTGGAGATGAATGTTCTTTTTCTCATTTGTTTATATTTAAAAATGTTTATTGCTATTTTCTTCTTGCATATAACGTTACTTTTTAATTGTATCCCTTTTTCCTTCTCTACCCAGTGATCTGTCTGAGAGAGAGAATGTAATTCAAAGTAATTCAGATATCAAAGGAGCCTGATAATTCCACCCCCATAATTATTTCCCAAACTCTGTAAAGAAGGGAGGGAAAGGTAGCCTAAGTTTTTCATTTCTTATTTGATGCCAAGCTTCCTTATTACAATTACAAAGGAGTCAGAGTTTATAATTTTTCTAAAGCAGTTTAAAAGGAGTATTAGATTACATATATTTTCATTTTTAAACTATATAAATAAAAATTGAGATAATTTTGATTCCAAGCTTTTTGTTGTTTTCATTTATGTGATTATTGTCTGTTGTGTATATTGGTTTTAGTCATTGTATATTTTGATTTATAATTTATGGTTCTAATAAAATTTGTCACTGGTATAGGATTAGAGAGATTGTGAATTGCAATTTTCATTTTTTTATACTGTTGCAAAACTTTATCCCATCTTTGTATCAACTTAGGAAATTTTTGTTATTTGTGCTAGTGGACCTTGTGGGTCCTCTCCCTCACAATACTTGTTTTTGTAACAATTCACGAATACAGTGTTGTTGAATGATGTGAGACTGAGATAATATGTGTGTCTAAAAAACTTTCCTGACGAAAATTAAATTGAAATTAGTATTTAAAACAAAATATTCTGTGTTATTATACTTCTTCATAGCTACACTTATTTTATTTCATAAAGTTTAGATGTTACAGTTATTTTCAAACATATGTAGGTTGTAGAGCTCCTCTAAGGTGGGGACTGTCACATACCTCTTTAGATCATCCTTAGTATGTAAAACAGTACTCAATAATTGTTGCTTAATGATAATAATATTACTATATTCTCTCTTGTTTTGTATTCTTAGTTTGTCATAACTTTTGCATCATCTAATTCTAGCTTGTGAATGCTAATGTGGTACTTTGGCTGGTGGATTGTGACCTGCAGCTGAGCCTCCATGGGGCCAGATTGAAAAAGATCTGACTGTCTTTAGTAATAACAATCACATGACTTAGGTTTGTGGAGTAGCACCATCTACTGGTAATGAGGAGCAATAATTTATGATAACTAATGTTTGGAAGATTGTATGTATTTCTGATGTTTTATTCTTACTAATTAAATATCTGAGAAATATTATGAATATTTCATTGATATACATGGTAACCATTTTACTTATTAGTTTATTTGCCATTTACTGATTAGTTTATTTATCACACCATTTTTATTCCCTCAACTGCCATACCTGTTACGTTTAACATTACTAAGACTGCAGTTGGATTGAATGTGTGGTGGGCCTGTCATTCTGTGATGGCCTCATAATGAAGGATGGGAATATTTAAAGAAACCATTATTATAATTATTACTGTTATTATTGATAGTAATAACTGAGTTACACTTTCATGTTATTTATTAGTTTATGATTATTATTATTGATAATTTGCCCGAGTAAGGACTTTCATGTTGAACTAACATGAAGTCTTTTTGGCAGACTGAACCATTTAGGGCCTGGATAGGAGGATAAGGAGCTATGATTTCATTGAGCTCTCAGATGAGAGAACTTCCTCTACCAGTGTAGATTAACACCTTCTTTGTAATTTATAGTCTTAGAGAATTTTCCACAGCATTGAACAGCTAAGGGACTTGCCCAGGGTCACACAACTAAAATGTGTTAGAAGTGAAAATCCGATTTAATGACATTACTTGCAAAAGCAATTGGGTAGAATTTGTGAAGGTAGTTTAAAAAAAACACCTTAAAAACTGATTCTTAAAAAAGAAAAGAGTTTGCAGTTATGGGATATTTTAAATTCCCTTTTAGCTTTAAGATTGGATTAATCTAATTCTTTGTGGTCTAGCCCTTGGGCCCATCTTCCAACCCTTAGTGTTAAATGCAATTCTTATTACAACTTCAGCTTATAATGGCCTAGTTCTCTCTGTACCATTAGTTTGGCATCCACTTCTCCACTGCCTGTATCACTTATCCCAACTGTATGTTCATAGTCCTATTTAAGATACTCATTCTTAGATTCAGCTTTTATTGTATGATTTTTAAAAAAATTATGATATATCAAGGAGACTTTAGGCAATACCCCTTTGTTTGTACTTGAAGAACTCTAGTCAAAGATAATCCACTGTGGCCTTCTAGGGAAGCCATTTTCACTTTTGGATGACTCCTAATTGTTAATACATTTTTCTTTACATGAAACCTCAATTTGCCTTTTTGTAGCTTTTACTCCTTGTTGCTATCTCTGCTAGAAGACCAAGTATATTCTTTTTTTCCACATTACATTCCTTCAAGTATTTGAAGACAGCAATTGTTCTCCTCCTTGCCTTTTAAATCTTTCTTTCCAGGCAAAAAAAGCCCAGTTCTTTCAGACATTCCTCATATGGTATGAACTCAGAGTTCTTTATCAACCATCCTGGTTGTCCTTCTTTGGGTGATCTTCAGTTTATCAATGCTGATCTTAAAATGTGGCATCTCAAAGTGAGTGCCATATCCCAAATGTGATGTGACTAAGAGAGAATACAAGGTTACATGCTTATAGGGTGGAGATTCATCCACAGCTAAATTTTTATGCATCTGTTTGTTGCCACAGAGGTTTTTATTGTTTGTCCTTCATTTTTGAAGAGGATCAGTGACATCACAATTGATGTCTTTGCTGATGTGTGGATTGGATTTAGGTGAGGCAGAGTTGCACAAGTTGTCAGCCTCATTGTGTCTTCCATAGTCCTCAAAGTCCATTGGCAGGACAGAAGTCAAGATGACTGGCAGTGGTCTGGGATGCAGTGAATGATGTCTGACTAAACTCCAAGTTTTCCATAGTGCCTACTTTAGCCACCTTTATAGTCATTCAGTGAAGCAAATTGTTCTCATCTGCCCATTCCACCAAGGAACATCTTCACATACTTGGAGTAGACATCCCCTTAATTCAGTAGACTCAAGCTTTGAGTCCTACCAGTTACCCTCTATCTGGTTTATCTGGTCTACTGAGATGACCTGATTGTGGCTGCTGTGCATGCTACAATGTCTTGGAGCCACAGGTGAGAGAGAGTTGGTGAAAGGACACCAAAGGTGGATGAGCAGCCCTGAAAATGACTTGGCAAGCCCTCATGCCAGAGGTGTTAGTCCTCCTGGAATACACCATAAACCCACTGAGATAGTAAGCCACTGGGCAGCTTGGTGGAGGGTATTGAGAAAAGTAACATGATGAAATGGGAATTTTAGGAAAATTAATTTAGTAGCAGTGAGATGGATGGATTGGAGCAGATAGAGACAAAAGGCAGGGAAACAAATATTAACCTAAAAGGAAAAAGTTTTGAATTTAGAATGTTTTTCCTTTAAAACACACACACACGTATATGAAACACTTGGGGTATATGAAAAGGTAACTTATATAAATAAGCTATTCACTAATGATTTGTCCTAAGTTAATCTTTACTTCTCTTATGCTTTATTACTATACCTCATACATTTCTTCTGTCATTCTTCAGTTTCATCATTTCTGCTGTCTTCATTATTGTCAGTTTTCCAACTCGTAAGAAATTATTTTTATGTCCACCCACGGAATTTGAAATAGATAATGTGCAACTTTTACTCTGAAAGGAGAGTTATTTGATTCCATGGTATCTTCACCTAGTTAGCAAGTAATTTTCTTCTTTCTCCACTAGATGGTTCTTATATACACATTTGATTCATTCAGTCACTCATCAGATATGTGTGGGAGGATGGATACAAAGTATTTTAAAGTTGAACTAATTAAGAGTAAATAAATATTATAATGTAGTTCAGGCTCTGCACTAACAAGACATGGTGATTTACTAAACTCTGTGTCTCAGGACCTCAGTAAACGGGAGAATATTTGCATTCATTCATTCAGTCAGTCGGCAAACATTTATTAAACACTTACTATCTACCAGCCCTACTCCCTTATCTCCACCTTATCATGGTGCGGAGGCTTGCGTAGCTCAGGGAGACTGTGAACTCTGCTGAAAGTGTAAAAGCTGGCTTGAAGCATACTGTTAAAAAGGGCCAAAACCTTAAAGACTAAGATCTGGGCAATCGGTCCCATCACTTCCTGGAAAATAGAGGGAGAAGAAATGGAAGCAAGTGTCAGATTTTGTATTCTTGGGCTCAAAGATCACTATAGATGGCAGTTGCAGCCGTGAAGTTAAAAGATGCTTACTCCTTGGAAGGAAACTATGGCACATCTAGACAGCTTATTAAAAAAGCAAGGACATCCTAAGGTCTGTATAGTCAGAGCTTTGGTTATTTTCAGTAACAATGTATGGCTGTGAGAGTTGCGTTATAAAGAAAGCTGAGCACCATAGAATTGATGCTTTTGAATTGTGGTCCTGGAGAAGCCTTTTGAGAGTCCCTTTGACAGTAAAGAGATCCAATCAGTCAATATTAAAAGAAACTAATTCTGGCTGTTCACTGGAAAGTCAGGATACTGAAGCTAAAGCCTTGGCCACATAATGAAAAGATGGGACTCATTGGAAAAGACTCTGATGTTGGGAAAGAATGAAGGCAAAAGCGAAAGGGAATGGAAGAGGATGAAGTGGATAGATAGTGTCATGGAAGCAATGAATATGAACTTGAACAGACTTTAGGGTAGGAGAGCTTGGTGAGCTATAATGTATGTTGTCGTGAAGAGTTGGACATGACTGAACAGTAACATGTGCCAGGCACTGTGCTTAATGATGAGGGCAGAAAGAAAAGCAACAAATTTTATTATATTGATTTGGTCTATTCATAAATAATTAATATCTCTCCAGTTATTTAGATTTGTCCTTATTTATGTAAAGGCTGTTTTGTAATTGTGTTCATATAGTTTTTATGTGTGTCTTGGCAGGTAGATTCCCAAATACTTTATACTATCTGTAGTTATTTTAAATACAATTTCTCTATTTCTTCCTGCTGGATTTGGTTGCGAACATCCAGAAATTCTGTTTATTTATGTGGGTTTATATTATGTCTTGCAACTCTGCTAAAGTTGTTAATTGTTCCGCTTAGTCTTTTACTTGAGTGTCTAGGTTTAAGCAAACCACCATACTATCATCCTAAATTATACTTCTGTTTACTCTTTGACTACATATATTTCCTATTTCTTTTTCTTGTTTTATTCCTGTAGTTATCATTTTTAGCACTATATTAATGGTAATGATGATAATGGACGTTTTTACTTTACTCCAGTTTTATTGGAAAGTCCCCTCGTTTATCCTTATTACAGATAATGCTGGTTGTTGGTTCTAGAGAGATACTACTTACCATTTTAAGTAAAGTCACCATTATTCCAATACTTTCTTAAATGTGTGTGCGTGTGTATGTGTATGTGTTTAACAGAAGGGATGCTGTGTCTTGTCAAAAGTTTTTCTGCATCTGTTGACGTGATTGTGTTATTGTTATTGTTGTTACTAATATGGTCAGTTGTGTTTATAGCTTTCCTAATATTGAACCAATCCTGTATTCTTGGCATAAATCCAGACCGATCATTATGGTAAAAGATTAAAATCTTTGCCAGATGTTGCTATGGTTGCCTTGCTAATATTTTATTTAATATTTTTCTTATCAGTATTCATTAAGGATATTTGTAATTTTCTTTCTCTGTTTGGCCTTTCTAGATTAGGTATCAAAACCATAGTTTTGTAATAGAAGGAATTTGGTAGGATCCCTTTTCCAGTTTTTCTGAAGCAGTTTTTGTATCTTTGGAATTAATTATTATTTAGATGTTTGATAGCATTTATTTATGAATCCATTTGGTTTTGGGATTTTTTTTCTTTTTCTTTGGGAGTTCATTTGTGGATTTATGGATTATTTAATTTTTACTTTTAAGATTATGTAAGTACTCTTTTTTGCTCAACAGAGTTTATATTTTTGTAAATTTTGTAAATTCTCTTATCTGAGAATTGAGGAAACATTAGAAGTATGGAGATGAAAGAGTATAATTTTGTAAATTTTGGACAGTTTATATTTTTGTAAATATTAATCCATATTAGTTAAGGTGCTAGTTTTATTGGTATGTAGTTAAGTGAAATACGTTTTAATAATTTCTTTTATTCTACTTTGGTAATAAATTAACCTTTTCATTTTTTTCTTTCTTTTTTTTTATTTTTAAATTTTATTTTAGTTTGCATCATTCATTTCCACAAGATTTTGAGTTACGTATTTT
>CM053583.1:338844730-338873619 GCA_028627135.1 Pseudochirops cupreus
TTTTTTTTTCCTAGCCTTTAAAAATTGCCTGTCCAATTCTTTGATCTGTTCTTTCTCTTTTATTCGTGAAAATGTTTAAACATATCAATTTCTCCATAAGTACTGCTGTGGCTGCATCCAAAATGTAAATAAATATGAATTGAATGAAATTTTTGATTATTTCTATTTGTTCCTTGACATACCCATTATTTAGGATTAAATTATTTAGTTTCATGTTAATTTGTAATTTTTGCTTCAAAGGTTCTTTATTGAATGTCATTATTATTGCATTATGATCAGTAAAAGATTCATTTAATATTTTTGCTTTTTTGCATTTGTTTGTGAGGTTTTTATCCCTTAATGTGTGGTCAGTTTTTGTGAAGGCATCATTCACAGCTGAAAACTATGTCTTTTCTATTTCCATTTCATATTTCGCAGAGGTCTTTTCTGTCTAACTTTTATAAATATCTATTCAGCTCCTTCATTTCTTTTTTGGTTAGATTTTATTGTTTGTTTCTTCCTGTACCTTATTTATCTTTTCCTTTATGGATTTAAGTGCTATGATATACCATAAATATATATTTAATATTAATATTATAAATCAATGTCAGTGGTACCTTTTAGCAAAATGTAATTTTCCTGTTTATCTCTTAGGTCTATTTTTGCTGTTGCTTTGTCTGCGATAATAATTCCTACCCCTACTTTTTTTTTTTTTACTTCGGCAGAGTCAGTTAATAAACATTTATGAAATATTTACTGTATGCCAGACATTATGCCAAGTACTGAGGATACAAAGAAAGGAAAAAGAGAGCTCTTGCTCTTGAGGAGAGACAACATGTAAACAACTCCATACAAGCTATATACAGTTTCCCTCATTAGATTGTGACTCCTTGAAGGCAGGGGACTATCTTTCACCTCTTTAGATATTCCTAGCACTTAATAAATGATTGATTGATTGCTTGATTGCAGGATAAATAGGAAATAATAGAGAGAAGGCACCATAATTTATTGGCATTGGAAAAGCCTTCCTGTAGAATGTGGAATTTTATCTGAGAATTGAGGAAACATTAGAGGTATGGAGATAAAAGAGTATTCCATGTATAGTGGAAAACCACTGAACATGTCCAGAGTTAGGAGATGGAGTGTCTGGTTTGAAGAATAGGATGGAGTCTGGTGTCACTGGATTGAAGAGTATATGGAGGGGTATAAGATGTAGCAAAACTGGGAAGCTAAAGAGGCACTAGGTTATAAAAAAACTTATTTAAAAGACCTTAGAGCATTTTATATTTGATATTGACGATAGGGAGCCTGTAGAGTTTGAGTGTGGGAGTGACGTGGTTGGACCTGTGCTTTAAGAAGATCATTTTAGTAGCTTAAGTGTAGGGTGGACTGGAGTGGGAAATACTTTTTTTTTAAACATGTTTTATGCAAAACATATCCATGATAGTCATGGTGTGAAAGAAAACATAGACAAAAAAAACTCTCAAGAAAAATAAAGAAAGTAAAAAAAATATACTTCAATCTGTATTCAGACACTGTCAGTTCTTTTTCTGGGGATGGATAGCATTTTTCTTCATAAGGCCTTCAGGGTTGTCTTGGATCATTGTATTGAGAGAATAGCTAAGTCATTCACAGCTGATCATCTTACAATATTACTGTATTTTGTACCCAGTACATTTCACTTTGCATCAGCCCATGGAAGTCTTTCCAGGTTTTTCTGAGAGCATCCTGCTCATCATTTCTGGTAGTACAATAATATTCCATCATAATTACATACCACATCTTGTTCACCCATTCCCCAATTGATGTGCATCCCCTCAATTTCTAATTCTTGTTTTGGCTTTTTTGGTTTTATTTTGAAGGGGGGAAGGTAGGGCAATTGGGGTCTCCTTGACCTGGGAGCTCTGGAATTTGGCTTTCATATTGCTGACAGTTTTCATCTTAGGATCTCATTTAGGGGGTAATCAATGGATTCTTTCAGTTTCTATTTTACCCTCTGGTTTTAGAATATTGGGGCAATTTTCCCTGACGATTTCTTGAAAGATGGTGTCTAGGGTCTTTTTTTTTGATCATGGCTTTTGGTAGGCCAGTAATTTTTAAATGATTTCTCCTGGATCTGTTTTCCAGATCAGTTGTTTTCCCAGTGAGATATTTCACATTGTCTTCTATTCTTTCATTCTCTTGGTTTTGTTTTTATTGCTTCTGAGTGTCTCATAAAATCATTAGTTTCGATTTGCTCCATTCTAATTTTTAAGCAGTTCTTTTCTTCAGTGATCTTTTGGACCTCCTTTTCCATTTGGCCAATTCTGCTTTTAAAGGCATTCTTTTCGTCATTGGCTTTTTGGACTTCTTTGCCATTTGGGCTACTCTGTTTCTTAAGGTGTTATTTTCTTCAGTATTTTTTTGGGTCTCCTTTAGTAAGCTATTGACTTGTTTTTTATGATTTTCTTGTGTCACTCTCGTTTCTTTTCCCAATTTTCCCTCCACCTCTCTTACTTGATTTTCAGAATCCTTTGGAGCTCTTCCATAACCTGAGACCAATTCATATTTTTCTGGGAGGCTTTGGATGTAGGAGCTTTGATTTTGTTGTCTTCTTCTGAGTGTGTGTTTTGATCTTCCTTGTCACTATAGTAACTTTCAATCGTCCTTTTTTTTTCCTGTTGTTCACTCATTTTCCCAGCATGTTACTTGACTTTTAACTGTTTGTTAAAGTAGTACTCTGCTTCCAGGGTGGAGGGTATACTGTCCCAAGCTTCAGGGTTTTTGTGCAGCTGTATTCAGAGATACTTCTGGGGACCTGAAAGTTTTCAGTTCTTCCAAGGTTGTATGATCTAAGGAGAGGTGTTTTCTACTGTCCTGGCCTGTGGTTTGGTCTGTGAATAACCACCTGCACTCTTTTCTACCCTGGAACTGTGAGGAAGGTCCCTCCTCCACTGTGGCTACAAGCTCTGCTGTGCTAGTGCACCTCCTCCCCACCTGGGACTGCCACCCAGGTCTGCGACCTGGATCCTAGTGTGGGCAAAGCAACAGAGTCCTCCCTCAGGGCTAGCAAAGAAACTACTATAATCTCCTTCTGACCAGTTGTTTGACCTCTTTACTGTCTGTTGGCTGAGAGCCCTGGAAGCAGCTGCTGCTGCTGCCTCTTCAGTAGTTCCCAAGGAATGCCAGGGCCTGGTCCTGGCTGGTGTGGCCTGCACTGGCATGTGCTCCACTTCCACCCTGGTGTGACAGATCCTTCCTGCTGACATGCTAAGTTGTCTCTGATGTCTGTGGGCTGAGAGGTTCAGAAAGCACCACTGGTGTCAGCAGTTCAGTCACCCTGAGGCCTGCTCCAGGCTCAGGGATCCAGGCTGTACTGGTGTGGCCTGCACTGGGCACTCCTCTCTTAGCCTGGTGCAATAGATCTTTCCTGCTGACCTTCCGAGTTGTCTTGGGCTGGAAATTTGTTTCATTCTGTCTTTTTATGGGTTTTGCTCCTTTAGAATTTGTTTAGAGTCATTTTAAGAAAGGTATTTGGAGGGTTTATTGAAAGAGAGCTCAGGTGAGTCCTTATTTTTACTCCGCCATCTTGGCTTCTTCATCCCCTGTAGAATATTAGAAAGATTCTTGGGATAGGCAGACCAACCAGTCATGTGTTGTAGTAGTCTAGGCTTGACAAGAGGAATACCTATACCACAATGATGTATCAGAGAAGGCAGCATATTTGAGAGACATTACAAAAGTAAAATTTGTTAGACCTTGACAAGAGATTGCATATGAATGAAGAGAAAGAATAAGGAGTTGAAATTGACACTTAGATGGTGAGGCTGCGGGAGTGGGAGGATGGTGGCATCCTCAACAGTAACAGGGAAGTTAGTAAGGAGAATGTGGGGGAAAGTTGTTGTTTGTCCTTTGTTTTTGAAGAAGACCATTGACATCATGGCTGATGACTTGCACATGAATTGGATTTTAGTGAGGCAGAGTTTCACAGAGCCTTTAGGCTCACTCTCTCTTCCAGAGTCATCAAAGTCCAGTGGCAAGACAGAAGTCAAGATGACTGGCCATGGCCTGGGATGTAGTGGATGACCTTGATGTCTGCGATGTCTGACCAAGCTCTAAGCTTTCCACAGGCCTACTTCAAGCCACGTTCCATTGGAACAAATTATTCTCATCTACTTATTCTGCTGGGACACATCTTCACCAACTTGGGGTAGACATACCCTAACTCACTGACAGGTTTGAGGCCTGTTGGTTACCTTCAACCTGGTTTAGCCTATCTGCTGAGACAGTTTACTGAGGTGTGGCTGCTGTGCTTGCTATAGCTTCTTGGAGCCACAGCTTAGAGTTGGCTGAAGGTAGACACCAAAGGTGAATGAGCAGCCCTGAAAATGCCTTGGCAAACCCTCACACCAGAGGTGCTAGTTCTCCTTAAATACCCCATATGGAGGTGAGGGAGAAGAGTGAAGATGTTTAAAATCTTCCTCCCAACTTCAGAAATGATCATGCTCAGAACTTCCATGACCCCTTACTAGAATGAAGAATGTAGCTATTTGACATTACATTATTTGCTAAAATGTCATCTCATTTTATATTCCTCTGCTATGCATTTGTCTATTTTTTTTTTTGCCTGTTCTTCCTGATCCTTTGGTGGAGCACATGCCAGTGCAGGCCACACCAGCTAGGACCAGGCCCTGGCATTCCTTGGGAACTACTGAAGAGGCAGCAGCAGCAGCTGCTTGCAGGGCTCTCAGCCAACAGACCCTCCCTCAGGATAAGATACATATCAATGTCACTTGCTTTGTGGCATCCCTAGTATACAGTTGTAACCATGGACACATTTAGTCAATTGTATTTGAAGCTGATGCTGGTGATAATGAAATACATCTTTAAGCCACCAACATGCCCAGCAGTGTAGCTGGCTAATAGCAGATGACAAAATTTGACACTGCACTGACTCAGGCCCACTTCAGTCTTCTAAAGCTAAGCCAAAGAGGCATAGATAACCAGAACCAGAAATACCGATGACCACTGGGACAAGAAACAACTCTATCCTACGCAGGGTGAAGATTATTATCCATTTTTATATATTTCAAAGCCCATACCAGTATCTTGAATGTAATATGCTTCCAAAAATATTTGTTGAATGAATCATAATATATTAATTGTTGGAAGAAACCTTATGTCCTCTAGTCTTCCCATCCAGTTCTTTCCAAGAGTTCTTGGTCTCACATCCCCAGTCATTCAGGTTCTGATTGTACACTTCCACTAATGGGAGCTCATTCTTTTGGACAGTTCTTGGACTTAGTTAGATACTTCCTCCTTATTTTACAGCCAATATTTACCTCTGCTTAATTTCTACCAATAAGACCAATTAACCTCTCTTCCATATGACAACCCTTCACATATTTAAAAATAGTCTTTTTGTTCCCATCTAAATATTCCTAGTTCCTTCACTAGTTCTACCAGCCTGCTTACCCTCTTTTAGATGTATTCTTTTCTAATTCTGTTGAATTTAAGTCCTTTTCCTTAAAGGCAGCACCCAGGACTGAACATACTACTTCATATATGCTCTGACTGGTAAATAATATAATAGAACTATCACTTAATATGATCCATACATTATCTTTTTATTAATTCAGCCAAAAATTAAGAGGCAGAGTCATGTAGCAGAGAAAAAGCTGGCCTTAGAGTCAGTAAGATCTTGGTTCAAATTCTACTCTCTCACATAGTAACTTCAGTTTTGGGTATATTTGAATTTCAGAGGTCTAGTACGTAGTTTGAGATGTGAGACTGGAGGTCAGTAGAGAGAAGAGAAGTAGATTTGAAAATTATCAGCATTGATATAATTTAGTCAGTAGGAACTGATGAGATCACCAAGTGAAATAGTATGGGGGAGAAGAAAAGAAGGCTCAGCAGAGAGTCCTGTGAGACACCCACAATTAGTGGGAATGACCTGAATGAAGATCCAGCAAAGAAGACTGAGGAATGGTCATATAGGTAGCAGGAGAACGAAGAGAGAGTAGTGTCTTAAAAACCTAGAGATAAGAGAGTGTTAAGGAGATCATCAACAGTGTTAAAGGCTGTAGAGAGGTCAGGAATGATGAGAATTGAGAAAAGACAATTTTATTTGGGAATTAACTTTGGAGAAGAGCAGTATCAACTGATGATGAGGTCAGAAGCCAGACTGAAGAGTTAAGGAAAAAGTGAGGGAAGAAGAAATGGAGACATTTGTTGTAGATGGCCTTTTCAGTGAGGTTAGCTACAAAAGGCATGAGAAATATGGGATGATAGCAGGGATCTATAGTTTAAGTGATGGTTTTTTTTTTTTTTTGAGGTTGAGGGGAGACAGGGGCATGTTTATAGGCAGTAGGGAAGGAGCCAGTAGAGAGAGAGAAATTGAAAATAAGTGAGAGTCTGGATAACAAAGGGAGCAATCTGCTTGAGAAGATGGATGTAATGGGATCACTTTTGCCCATAAAGGAATTGGCTTTGGCAGGGAGAAAGGTACCTCTTCATGCAAGACAGGGTTGAAGGGGGATGTAGGGTAGAAGTCCAAGAGAGATGTGATATGAGGGAAGGGGAAAATAGGGAGTTCATGGCACATGGCTTCAATTTTTTCGTTAAAATTTGAGGTAAAGTTCTTAGCTGAGAGAATGGAAGAAAGGAGGAACCATGGGATGTTTGAGGAAGGGATGAAAAGGTTTGAAAGAAATACTGTGGTGAGTGGGATAGTAATTTTGATTATTGAGGTGTGGAAGAATTGCCTAGCATCAGAGAGGGCTCAGTTTAGGTTATGTAACATAAATCTGTAGTGACCTAGTCTGCATGATTTTTCTCCACCTTCAATCAGCAGCACGTGCATAATAGGAGCAAAGGCAACATACAAGATTATACTCTAGCCCCTTATTTTAACTCTGTGAATTCTATCTCAAGTGTGTTCCTTGTAAGCAGCACATTTTTGAATTCTAGTCTGTAATCTGTTTTGTTCTCCTTGCATTTTTATGGGTGAGTTTATCCCATTCATATTCAGTTGTGATTGTTAATCATGTATTTTCCTCCATTTTATTCTCTTATACTTTATTTTCTCCTTGTTTCTCACTTGATCATTAAATTTGTTTTCCTTTTGATTAATCTCTCCCTTCCTCTTATTCACCCCCATTGTCTCCTATTTCCTTTTGGGTTAACTATATTGTGTATGCGTGCATGCGTGTGCGTGCGTGTGTGTGTGTGTGTGTGTGTGTGTGTGTGTGTGTGTGTGTGTGTGTGTATTCTTTAAGCAAATTTCACCTGCCCCCCATTCCTTCCTCCTTGTTGTGTAGATTTCTATTTGTGCATCCCATTTATTTGAGATAATTTTCCTCGTTGTTTTTCTCTCCTTCAGGCTTTAAATTTTTTTTTTTTAACATTCCTGCTTTACTTCTTCCAGGAACTCTGGATGGACTTGTGTCTAAGCTGTTTTTTTCTTTGAGGCTTTGTTTATATACTTTTTTGAGTCATTCTTATCTTCTGAATTTGTTTCTTGATCTTCCCTGTCACCATAATACTTTTTTAAAAATTGCTCATTCTTCTGGTCCAGTTCTTGACTTTGGGCTTTATATTATACCTGGACTCCGCTTACTTCTGGGGTGATGCCTGGACTAAGATTTTGTCTTCTTGAGTTCTTTTGTTGCTTTCTTGGGATATTGAATGTTGTGTTATTCCAGGATCTCAAGGACATCTCTCACTAGGAACCTGTGAGTTTTCAGTGCTCCCAAAGTGTTGTGATCTGGGATGAAGTCTGTTAACTTCCCTCATGGTTTTGAGCTTTACCAGTTCCTGACCCAGATTTGGGTCTGAGCAAGATCTCTGTTGTCTTCTCCTTGGCTGACATTTTCAGTAGACTGCTGCTGGAGTCAGTCACTATTGGCTCCTTGGGAGGTTCTGCAGATTCAGGGTGATCAAACTGCGGGATCCCCTTTCGTCTGGAATATCACCTTGGGTTAATATGCTGCAGACTTCAGCCAGGGCTAGAGGGTAGAACTAAGTCCCTATTATGCTCCTGGGATTGGAGACAGACAATAACTCTCGCTTGTGAACTTGTTCCTTGTTCGGTATATAGTTGGACCTCCTGACTGTTTTACTACCCCTACATGCAGATCCGCTCCTTAGTCCACCAGGATCCTAGGAAATGAGTCGTGATGGTGTTGCTAGATGGCACCTATCCTGCATCCTGTTATACTAGTTCAGGGACTCCCTTGGGCCTCCTCCTGCCCTAGTGCTTGCTCCAGGAATGAGTTGGGTACTGAGTTCCTGAGTACTGGAATGCTCTACTCAGCCTCATGCTCCTGGCTGGGCCTCATACTCAGTGTCTGTAGAACTTTTTATGCCAATGTGACCTGACAAAATGATTCACTACGACTTTTTTTCCTTGGATTTCCCAATCAGATTTTGTCTGATGTCTTTTCTGGATCTTTGTGTAGGAGTTGTGGTGGAGAGCTGGGCTTCCTACTACTCTGCCACCTTATTAATCTCCTCCCCTACAATTTGTAAGATCTGAAAGGAGAGGAGCTATGTTTTATATTTTTTTATCTTTCTCATTGCTTGGTACTGTGCATATGCATATAATAGACCTCAGTAGACATAAAATCTGTAGAGATTCAAAATTTACCCATAAAACTGGATTATGATTTTTTTTGTCATTTACCTGTTTTGGCTGGCTATATCAATATTATATCTCCCTTGTTTTATGTATGTTTGAATTCTTTTTGGGTAGATTTCCCCCTCTGTAGACTTCTTGAAGGTAGGCCCCATGTAACCATTCATTTTGCAGTTCCAAATAGATGCTGAGTGTAGTGCTTTGCCACAGTGAGCACTCAGTAAATATTGCTTGATGATCATACATTGTGTTTTTATTTCTCTTCTGCTTCTTTCCCCATTCACATATAAAAATATTTAAAATTTTATTTCAGGTATATTGTATTTTATTGCCCATATGACATAGTTTCCGAGTGCTATCGTTCCCCGCCTGTTAAACTCTTGGCTGCAGGAATGAAGGAAGTGAGCAGAACTTGGAAAATCGTAGGTGGAATCACGTATGCTAGTAGACTTTACACAGATGCCTGGATGGTGTTGGTAGCTGTTGGATGGGCCCGAGGTAATATTAACATCATAAATTATTACCTAATATACCAGAACTGTTGATTAGTCTTTTAGCCACAGTCTTGGAATCACCTACTCTATTAATAGGAAAGTTTTAGAAATAAGAAATTTTTGTTTTTAGACTCTTTATTCTCTATGGCATGAAAGCATCATCTTATTTTGGAAATTGCCATAATCAGTTAGAAATACCCACAACCACAAAAGCTTATAGTGCTAGATATAAAGCCATTTTAAACATGTGACATAATAATTGGAAAAGAATGTATTTAGAACCACTTGAAATTCTTGATTTCTTCTGTAGTATAAATTGTGCTATCTCTGATAAATTGCATTTTCTTTTTGGGCTTTTCATTTTAATAGGAGTAGTGCAATTTCTCTGCTCAGGTACTTTGTAATTTCATTGCTCAGTTTGAGTTACAATTAATTTAGTACATTCTTACAGCTTCGCATTAGGTGATTAAGTATACATGCATAAATGAAAATATTTTATTATTATGAATTTTCAGTATTTTTTGAACAAAGAACATGTTGAAATAAACAACAAAATTTATAGGGAAGTTTCCTTTTGAAATATCTGGACAGTTCTTCCGATCAGTTATAAAACCCTACTTAGATTTGGACTTGTAGCCCTAACTTCTGCTAATGGAATGTGAAACCCAAGTGTTATGGCAGTGAAAGTGCAAGACTGCCATTTTCTCAAGACCTTAATATATTGGCCAATTTTGGATATGTTGTTATAATCTGGAAAGTATGGTAATTTGGGGTTTTAATTGTATGCTGATGCAATTAACCTTGCTTATTTGAAACTTCTCATTCGATTTTTCAGCTGGAAGATGTTATAGAATTATCTTCATTTGATTTTACTCAGTCATGTCAATAAAGCAGATTTAAATAACATTACTTTCTGGGTTTTTAGGTGCTGGTGGTAATGTAATCGTGAGTCTGGAGCAATTTCTGAGAGGGGCTTGGAAACCTGAAACTAGCAAATTGCTGAAGATATCCTAGTAAGTTGGTGTAACTACGAGATCTTATGATTAGAGTCATTGAATGTCTTTCATAGACGTGAATTAGAGAAATCTAAACCTGTGAAACTTAAGTACTAAAACCATATATAGGAAATAGAATAAGGAGGCAACATGGTATGGTAGAAGCAGCACTGGCCCTGGAGTTAAAGGACCTAGATTCAGATCCCATCTCTGATAATTGCTATTTGTGTAACCTCCCTGCCTTCAGGTTCCTCATCTCCAGAATGAGGAGGTTGGGCTGGATGCCTTTTAGGTCCTTTGCAGGTATGAAAAAAAAATTTTTTTTAGTCTCTGAAAAAATTTCTGAAGGCTTTACACAAAGATTTATTAAAATAAAAACAAATAAACAAAACTGTTGAGTTACAGTGGGGTTGGGAAGAATATTTTGTCATTAGATAGGAAATAAAAACATATAAGCATTTTTATAAGTGATCTCAATGACCGGTTACCCAGGGAACCCTCCCAGTAGTTAAATATTGAGTTGATGAGATAAGCGGTTATCACAATATATTGTGAATTGGTTTTTAAAAAAAGTGGCAGTTGAATTTCATAGTGGACGATTATGATTATACATTAACATATCTGGAGAAAAATAACCTGAAATGTGTTTATAAAATGATACTGTTTGAACAGTCATTTTGATCCCATTAAAGGGAGCTTGGAGTCATTGTCACATGTTCTTTGAAGATTTTGGCCCAGTGTGCTGCTGTAGACAAAAGGACCAGTGTTAGGCATCATCAGAAAAAAAAGAAAAAAAAGAACCTCACATTTATATAGCACTTTAAAGTTTGCAGGGGCTTTCCTCATAATAGTCCTGTGAGGGAGGTATTGCAAGTTTTATTGTCTTTGTTTTGCAGGTGAGGAAACTGAGACTCAAACAAGTTGAGTGGCTGTTTTAAGGTCATATCACTACAAAATGTCAGGACTAGCATTTGAGTCCAAGTCTGCTAGTTCTTAAGTCTAGTGCTCTTTCCTCTGCTATCTGCTGGCCCTAACCTTATATAAACCTATGGTGCAACTGAAAATGAAATCTTGTGTACTGGAGCATTACCCCAAGAAGGAAGAAGTTCAGAGAAGGAGAAATACAGAATAATCAAGGTGTTGAAAGGTTTCAAATGAAAACAGTTGTAAAAAACAGGACTCTGTAATATAAAAAAAGTGAAGTGTGAGGAAGTATAAGGTGGAAGTTCATAAAATTAAAAAATGTGTGGACAGTAAATAGACTTTAAAAAACCATTTCAGTGTTAAAAACCATTTCAATATTAGGGGACTCCTTAAAGCTTGAAAGAAGGTAGGATTAAATTAAAGGAAAAGCTACTTTTCATTGTTTACTATTCACAGCATACATTTTTATGAAGAGGCAGTATTGATATCTGTTGGTAGAACAAAGTAATATTAAAAAGACTGATAAAATTAATGAATAAATACTTCCACTATGGATTATTGGGGCTGGTGGCTATAACTTAAACTTTTGATCTAGTTATCTTAGAAAACAACTATATACTTTGCAATAGTAATTTGCATTTATATGAGACTTTAAGATTCCACAACACTTTATTAGCAGTGACCATTATCACACAGTTAAAGAGTTATCCCTATTTTGCAGACTCAGGTTAAATTACATCCCAAGATCAGCATATGTCTGAGCTGGGATTTAAGCCCAGGTCTCCTAACATCAGGTCCAATGCTCTTCCTACTATACTATGTTGTCTTATTTAAATGTGAGTTATCATCATCATTATCATCATCATCATTGTTCTATTTATGGAATGGCAGTCTAACCTGGTATGATATTTTTACTATTCTTTGTAAAATATGTCAAGATATGACTTGTCATTGTTTTTGTATTAATATTAAAATCTGTGGTCATGCATCTTCATGTAACATTAGAATTAGCATTCATTGAATATCAAAATGGTAAAAAAAAATTTACCATAATTTTATAATTCTTCACTAGTTGTTTCTATCTTGCTCCAAATAACTGGACCATTGGCTCATTCATATAGATATGGATCTAGATATCTATATCTACATATCTAGAGCTCACTGGGTAAATTTACTGTATACTTAGCATGCTTCTTTTTAATGGCATTTATCATATGCTGGCATAAACTTTATTCTCAGAGTCCAATGTCAATATTATAAGAAAAAAGAAAAGTTGAAATTATTCCTAAGAAATCTTAAGGCCTATGGTGCTGTTTATATGTATGCTTATAAATGTATATTGAGATTGTCAAAAAATGCATGTAAAGTAGTACTCAAGTATATAGTATCAGCTGTAATGTCAGCATGACCTATATTTTTATGCAGTTATCCTTGATAAGAAAAAGTGACAAAAAATGTTAGCAATTCTATTTCTAAATTGAAAGTTTTATTTCTTTTGTCAGCAGTTTAAAAATATTTTGCTTTATAGGTTTCTTGGCAACTGAAAATTTTATTAAGTTTTACTGTGATTTTATAATATTTACTGACTCACAAATGCATACTTTTTTAGTTATTTTTTCCATTCATTTTCTGTTTATTCTTCTAGATCTTCAAGATGACTAAAACCTTATATGTAAATATGCAAATATAAATTTTGGAGGAAATAGTGTGTCATTGTTTTCGTTAGAGTTAGTGTCCTTGAATTGGTTTTATTAACATTTCTTAGATGATTTGGGGTGGGTCCCTTCTGGTTGAAAAGTAAAGTGTATGAACCTTTTTTATTTTTAAATTCAAATAAAAGTAGTACAGTTTGAAATTTTGGTACTTTCTGTTCTGTTTTATTTCCCATGTCAGATAGCTTTTTCAGTGCTTTGAGTGTTTGATACTAATAATGTGAAACTTGTGTAGATCATGTAACTTCTTAATTTGTTTCTCAAATTGTAAATTAGGGATATTGATACATTCTGTTCTCTTTTGATGCTGTAAGGAATAATGATGTGGACATATATTGTAATGAATGAAGGTTTTCAAAACAAACATTATTTTCAGTGTCTGCTTCCTTTAAAAATAATAAATCAAATCTTTCTTCTCATACTAACTTACAAATAATCACTTTTTTGATCTATTTTTAGCTCCTTCTGGAGGCTTGAATTATTCCTTGAAATGTATTGAAATTAACTCAACTCATATGCCTTGGTCTCTCTGCATAAAGGCCTCCTTGATCTCTTCTCATCAGACATTTTACACTTCTTCCTTCAAGAAATGACTTTGCTACATTCCAATATCCAGATAGGATCTGTAGGCCAGACCTACTTTTATTTGACTTGACATCTCAGTTTTCAGTGACTAAATTACAAAACAATTCCAACTGTTATTTTCACACAGTAATAACACATATGGGTAACTTAGTGCTTATACAATATGATATTTTAGTAGTTTTGGTAATTTTTACTTATTTACATAAAGTTTATCCTTAGTTGCAAGTATAGATAAATAAAATTTTATTGTAGTACTATCATTAAAATTCTGTACAAATAAAAAATATGACAAGAACGCAATTTTGAAAATATTAAACTAGCTTTGACATTCCTGTGGGTACCCATCCATAAAGTGGGGATGATAACACTTGTACTACCTGTCTCACAGGATTGTTGGGGGAAAGAGCTTGGGAAATCTTAATGTGCTATATAAATCTGAGTTCTACCCATGAGTTATTAGTCTGATTTCTCTATTCTAAAGTTTTGCAGCACCATCAAACCATGTCTTTAAAGTTGTGATGAATTTATGATCTTAGATATTATTATATGCTGAATTAAAATTCATTTTATTTTCAGCCCTGTGAAGATAAGTCTGGTGGGAGCAGTTCTCTTCACATTACAGCATGCAGAGAAGCTGCCGATGGAAAAACATAATCTTATGTTTTGCTACACTGTTTTTATTGTTGTCACGAAGGTAAGAGTCCGAAATACCTTTTAATTAATTTTTATAAATCCTGTATCAGCCATTCTCTTTCTTAGGAGAATTGCATGAAATTTAAGCATTGGCAGTATTTTTTGGTGACTCAACTAGCTCAACAGGACAGTGGTAGTGGCAGATGGGCACCAAGACAGTTATTAGAGTTTCATTCTTACAGCATTATTTTTCCCTTAGTACCATTCTGCTTTTGTAGGGACTAGAAGAGAAGAGATCTGGGAAGCTTGACACAGGTCAGGTCCACACTGCCTAATGTGCAAAGGGCAGTGGTGTAACACCATTCAGGCACATGTGCTATCATTTGGAAAGAGAACACTGGAGCTCCAGGAAGCAATTAGGGGTGGAGCATTGCATCATAAATCCACAGGTGGACAGAACTTTAGAGGTTGTCAAGATCAGTGCTCTTATTTTACAGAGGAGGAAACCTAAACCCAGAGAGGTTCTGTCGGTAACAAGCTGTAACCAAACTGGGATTTGAATGCAAGTTCTTGCTCTCAAAATCTCTTTGTTGTTAATGCTGTCAGCCTTCCACAGATTTTCTTGTGCTTCTTAGTAGTATAACTTTTGCATCACCAGTAGAATTTAATTTTCTTAAGGACAGGGACAATTTTTGATTTCTTGTATCTCCAGTGCTTAGCATAGTGCCTTGCATGTAATAGGTACTTAAAAATGCTTGTTAAATGAATGAATGAAAACTAGTGCTCTTTCCATTCCATCACCCTGTTTCTCTTTTTGTAAAACAAATTGCAAGAAAACATCTTTCCCCATTCTTTGTCAGCAGGAATCATGTTTTAGTGTACGGAAATTTGCCTAAACCAAGAATAATTTCACAATTGTATCTCAAATGAAATAGAAACAGTCTTTCTCAATTAAAAAAAATTATCTGTGGGATCTTGAAAAATTAATGCATTTTATACTGTTTGGTATATAAGAGTAGGGAGCAGTTGACATAAGACTTTTAAAATTTCTATATTGATATGGTCTATGGTACAAATACTCTAAACATCTAAGGAATATCTAGGTGAACTATGAAAATGCGATCTGTTTTTCCTTTTTCCAATGATACATATCATAATCCCTTTAAAATAAGGTTTCATGATGCCTTCAGTTTTTACATTGCAAGTATTTTTGGATATACCCCTTAAGCAAAACCCGTTAATACAGGAACACCACATCAGACACTGTATGCAACACTCCAGTATGATAGTTCCTGCTTTTCTGGATGGCATCTTCCAGATATCCAGAAGAGAGCAATGTGCTTTTTTGTGTGTTCTCCTTGCCACAATTTCTTATCTATACTGTGCAGTTCTTATCTGTCTTTTACCACAAATCTTCTGTAGAAGATCTTCACAACATATTGAAGGCTTTCCTCCTTTTTTAAAAAGAATTTTGGGAGGTATCTACTTGGTTTTCATCTCTTGTCATTCTTGGTACCTAGAATATAGATTTATTATTATCCCTTTTAAAAATTAAAATAAACAAAAATCTTTTATTTCTCTTTCTTCCTCTCATTGAAAAAGAAAAAAGAAAAACATAACCTTGTAACAAATATGCATAGCTAATTAGAACTTATTTCCACATTAGCCATGCCCAAAAAATATGTCAGCTTCTTCATCCTGAGTCTATCATCTCTCTGTTAGCAATGAGTGGCATACCCTCTTTGGTCCTTCAGAATCATGGTTGGTTATTGGGTCAATTAGAATTCTTAAGTCTATCAAAATTATTTGTTTTTCCAATGTAGTTATTGTATAAATTATCCTCCTTGTTCTGCTCTCTTCATTCTGAATCAGTTCATATAAATATTTCTAGATTTCTCAGAAACCATCCCCTTTATCCTTTCTTATGGCACAGTTTGTTCAGTCATTCAGTCATGTCTGACTCTTCAAGACCACATGGACCATAGCATGCCAGTGCCGTCCATAGGATTTTCTTGGCAAAGATAATGGAGTGGTTTGCCGTTTTCTTCTCCAGTAGAGTAAGGCAAACAAGTTAAGTGACTTGCTTGGACTCGCTTAGTAACTGTATGAGGATGGATTTGAATACAGTTTTTCCTAACTTCAGGCCTAGTACTATATTCACTGAGCCATCTAGCTACCTAATTATGTAACATTAATATTCTATTATATAGGGATTTGTTTAGCCATTTCCCAATTAATGGGTAATTCTGGTTCTTCGCTACTACAAAAGGAGCTGCTGTATATATATTTTTTCGTACATTTGAGTATTTTCTCCCTTTCTTTGATAGAATTTAGAGCTGGTAGGAACTTTATCCAGTTCCCTTATTTTACAGATGTGGAAATGGTGGCCTGGAGAGATGAAGCAGTGTTAGCTCAAGGATGTAGAGACAGGGACAGAATTAAGCTCAGTCTTGTTCTAAACCTACCACTCTTTACAATGCACCATAGTGTGCCTATCCTGCCTTTCTTGAAGTCCTAGCAGAACATCCAGGTCAAAATACTCCTTTGCCATTTAGAAATGTAGGACTAAAGCTTTGGGGACAGTTGAGGATGAAGATGGAGATCTCAGAGTCACCTGCATAAAGGATGGTGAGGATTAGGTCAAGGCACCAAGGATATTTAGTTTGTAGAAAAGAAGATTTAGAGCAAATATGATAGTCTTAAAAGATTTAAAGAACTGTCAAATGAAAGAAGGATTAATTCTGTTCTGTAGTTCCGGGAGGGCAGCACTAGGAGTGATGGGTAGGAGGTGGAGAGAGATGCCAGATTAATAGAAGGACAGACTGCCTTATAATTAGAACCATCTAAAAGTAAAGTGGGCTGCCTCAACACTAGTGAGTTGCATTTCACTACAGGTTTCCCATCCATTACTTGTTATGGATTTTATGGAGGAATTTCTTTGTTATAAGCGGGATTCGATTTCCCTGATTATCCTTAACACCTCTGAGATTCTTTGAGGTAATTATTGATGCCAGAGGAGTTGATAAGGTCACTTATATTACAGTAATACCATTTTTCCATATCATTCTTTGAGGAATGGGAGAAATTATTTTCAAATGAGAAGAAAATCCAAATTAAGTACATCGGTCTTCTACCCTACTAACTTATTATTTTCTCCCTCTGATATGTCTCTCATTCTCACCCAGATTTTGGGGAGGCATGTTTTTGTCATTTTATAACTTTGGGTTTGTAGATTTAACTTTTAAAGAGTTTCATTAATCCTTAAAAAAATACCAGTGAAGATGATTTTTTCTTCCAGATAGAATGGCACCCTACTTGGTTTGGAAGTCAAGGTGAATGTGTAGACAAAAAATGTATGTGTCTCTAAACACAAATCCTTATAGCTTCTCTCTCATGATTGATTTATAGTACTAAATTTTAATATATGATTTATAAATAGTATAGATCAGCAGTTCTCAAACTGTGGGTTGCGACCCCTTTGGGGGTAGAACGACCCTTTTACAGGGGTCACAGGGGTTGCCTAAGACCATCAGAAAACACATATTTCTGATGGTCTTAGGAACCAAGACACAGCTCCTCTATCCGTCTCCAGGCGGGTCCGCCCACATGCAGATACCTCCACATATGAGTATTACAGGGTTGCGGCGTTAGGAAGGTTGAGAACCACTGGTATAGATCTTTATAGAAATAAAATTTTAAATTAATTGAAATAATCTCTAGATATTCATTGAAATGAAATATTAAAAATTGTTTAGCAAAGTGCCATTTAAAGCAAGTTATGTAATAAGTGGATATCAGTGCCGAAATAGGTCTCTTCTACTGAGATTCTGTGATTCTTTCAACTTTGCCGATAATGTTAAATATTTTGCTTATAGTTTGTTCCAGTTCACATCTTAAACACAAACTGATTGGAATATTTTTGATTCATACTGTTCATTTTGCTGTGGAGTACAGACTCTTGTGAGTTCTTTTTTCTGGTTCCTGAGGTGCTAGACCATGTGGGTATCTAACTGTCTCTTGGTAATTTCTTTTAATTTCCTGTGATTTCTGCTGTTTTACTATCTCTCAGGTACTCCAGAAAAAAACCAAAGAGGGGAGAGAGAGGCATTTCTTTACTTTTAGCTCTCAACTCTTCTATAGCCTTGATTTCAAAGGAGCGAAAGAGTCTATAGCTATTTTTCCCCATATAGGAGGAGCTAACTTTTCCCACTTTTACTCTTTAAATATAGTGAGTCTGCCCCACTTCCCTCCAGAACTCTGACTAGGACTAATTTATTTGGTGGGGAAAAATAAAATTATTTATTGAATATGAGATTTAAACTAGGTTCCATATAAGAAGGCATCCAAGGGCTATTTTTCTACCAGAACTTAGACTTCAAAGGAGATATTCTCAAGCTTTGGTTAGTAAACCTGGAACTGTAGGAAAACAGAGGGCTATCTCTGTACCCATTCAAGAAGAGAAATTTCAATGCAGTGCAAGTAGACTACTGGATCCTTCTTTAGAAAAATCTGATATGCTGAAAAATCCACATTTGCAAAATACATATTAAGGAGTGACAAAATGGGTCATAGAGTTTCCTGAATATAAATCTAGCTCTTTTTCCAAGTGTCCACAAGACACCTGGGCTTATTCCAGGGATCCCTGAAACTACCCTGGAATATCAGTCAGGGACACATAAGGACCAATGAGTAATTCATTTTCTGCCAACTCTGAAGTGCTTGTTATAAATTATGTTTTCTCTTCTTCCCTTCCTTTGAATCTTGTAATCTGTCTATAGGAATAAGGACTGCAGGTGTGAATCTATTGATTTAGGGAACTTTCAGGACTGTACCTTCTCTACAACTTATTGTGTTAGAGAGTTTTAAGAGCCCCGAGAGGTTAAGTGACTGGGTCACACAGCCTGTATGTGACAAAGGTGGGATTGCAACAAAGGGGTTCTTTGCTTTGAGGCTAACTTTCTATCCACTACAACTTGCCTTTCAATCTGTATGTGTACAAATAAAATAAAATAAATTAACAAAGTTGTAAAAGTAAGCAAATATAAGGGGCACTATAGGGAGTTACTCACTTTTAAAGTTTAAAATGCATAATTTACACAAACATTTACACTATACCTATCCACTTATGAGAGGGAGATTATAATTCTGTATATAATAATATAATTTCCATTGCAAATGATGGGAAGTAAGGATTATATGTGAGGAAATGCAGGTGACAAAAAGGAAGTATTGCCTTCTGCTTGAGAGGGCTGCTACTAGCCCTTTAAAAGTGGCATTGTAGATTATAATTTCTTGTATCATGTAAGAATGTTTTTCTGAGTTAAACGTAAAAGATTCTATTGTCATCATTTTAAATCGTTTTATATTGATGAAATAAGTGTCTTCCTGCTCACTTGTCTTAAGACCTATTCTTCCTTTAGGGCATATGTCTACTCCAAATTTCTCCCATCTCCCACCCAGGGGTTGTGCCCTCTTTTGCTGGTACCTCAACACCAGTTAGAGCTTGCCTCTTAATACAGTGCACAACACAATCAGTACATATTTGCTCTTACTTTCTTTGCTGTTGTTGATGATAATAAACACATTTTGCATCATTTTTACTTATCTCTTTTCAGTTATGGAAACTACCAAATTGTTGTATTTAAATTTCACTGTATTTTTTCCAGATAACCATGATGCTTACTGAGTCTGAGTCTTCTCCCCTCACTCCTTTTGAGGTTATGCTGGGTCGAATACTATTTGGCTTTTGGCAGTGTGATACTTCAACAGTACCGTGTAATACTTCAACAGTACCGTGTAATACAACTTTGAAATCATCTTTCAATGGTGCAGGTGCAAGCTCAAAACCCTGTGCAACCGGTATTGAAAATAAGAAGAAACACAATAAGAAGACGGAATAAATTCACTTGGCAAGCTCTAGGTTGCCAAAAATATTTTCTTACTTGCTTACCTCGCAAATTGTGATAAATATTTCTATTGCAAATGATGTGAAGTAAGGATTATATGTAAGGAAATGCAGGTGACAAAAAGGAAGTATTGCCCTCTGCTTGAGAGGGGTACTTACTAGCCCTTTAAAAGTGGCATTGTAGATTGCAATTTCTTGTATCATGTAAGAATGTTTTTCTGAGTTAAATGTAAAAGATTCTGTTGTGATCATTTTTAATAGTTTTATATTGATGAAATAAGGCTAGCATTTTTACAAGTGCTAGGAAAATAAACCTAAAAGGTACTTACAAAATAACAAAAAAATAAATGCTTTCGTTTTCCTTTAGCATTTTTCATGTACCATTTTTATTTGCATATGAAGTGTACCTTCAGTTTGCATTGCTAATTACCTTCTGTAATTTAAAGGTGTGAAAACTTGTCAGTCATTTAATTTGAGCAATGAAGGGGGAGAATAAAACTTTACTAAGGTATTTCACATTATGAGTGAAACTATATTACCAGTTTTTTCAGATAAAGTTTTCTATCTCTTATCCATAAAATGTGTCTAAAATTTTAGATAATTATATTATTGAGACTGGATGTTAGTGATGTGGAGTCCCTAGCTAAAATCTGCCTTTTCTTTAAAAAAAAAATCTTATTTTTTTCTTCCAAAATAAATCAGGCATTTAATTTTTCATTAATTATTAATCTCATGTTTTTCATTCTAAGAATTTGTCACTCCTTTTCTTTAATAAAGTACATCTGTACTCCCTATAGGAGAAATTATTAATTGTTATCAACACTTCACATAACTAAGGACAAAGAAAGGCTAAAGAATTTAAGCTGAATACATTGTAGTAGTTACCATTTTAAAGGAATTATCTCAATCCTTAAGTATATCATATTTTTAAAATAGCAATAAAAAATCCCTTTTAGATATCTTTTTCTGTTGTGGCCTTTTTGTTTTTAGTTGAATATTCCTTACTACCTGTTTCCAAAACCAATTGTTATGAGTCTAATGTTTGTAATATATAGGGAAATATATCATTTAAATAAAAATAAGTTGCCTGTATGTGAAAATGTAGCACGCTCCCTCCCTGATGTAAGTTATTTCTTTAAATAACTCTTGGATTTTGAGTTATAACCAAATACCCAAACAGAAGCAACAAAAACACATGATAATCCATTTGAACACAGAATAATGGCATTAAATCTAATTCTCTTTTGGCAAAACATTTTTTTAAAAGTAATGTTAGATTTATATGCTTTATACTGTAGTTTCAAGTGCCAGTTAACACTTTGAGGCTTAGTGATAATGGTTTCATCTTCTAAGACTATGAAACTATTGCTATGAGAGGATTAACAAGTACTGGCATTTTTGGGTGGCTCAGAAATATTAAAATTCCATCCAAATAACTGGTTTACAGATAGCCAGAATGTTTTGTTATCAAAATATAAACACTACAGGTACTATACTTTAAGAACTTACAAAAAAACAACATAGCTTTTTGTTATGTATGGAATGGTAAGAAGTATATATATATATATTTTTTTTTTTTTGTTATAAACTATTTATTAATAGACAAGGCCAGTGAAGTAGTTTACTTCTTCTTGGACACACCCACAGTGAGACCCCTGCGGCCTGTAGTCTTGGTGTGCTGGCCTCGGACCCGGAGACCCCAGAAATGCTGAAGCCCACGATGTGCCCGAATCTTCTTCAGTCGCTCCAGATCTTCACGAAGCTTATTGTCCAGACCATTGGCCAGAACCTGGCTATATTTTCCATCATTTATATCCTTCTGTCTGTTAAGGAACCAGTCTGGAATCTTGTATTGCTAGGGATTCTGCATGACGGTGATCACACGCTCCACCTCATCTTTACTGAGCTCACCGGCCCTCCTGGTAAGGTCAGTGTCTGCTCTCCTCAGTACTACATGAGCATATCTTCGACCCACGCCCTTGACGACTGTGATGGTAAAAGCTATTTCCCGCCGTCCATCAGTGTTGGTGTGAGAGCCTTCTGTGGAAGAGCAAGAAGTATATTTTTAATATTTTGATTTTAAAAAAGGCATTGAGTAAGAGTCCTATGTAACATTTGATACTCTTAGTATTTTAACATTTTGTAATAATACAAGAGATCTAGATGTCAGGCTAAATAACCTGATCATTTTTATACCAAGTTAGTGTGTGACAAAGTGTTGAAAATTATTCTTGAAGTTTGCAAAATTACTGTAGCTGAAACAGTGTGCTGTTTGTGTGTTTGTATTATATACAGATTTTTAATATTAAAGTAATTTGTTCCTCATTTATGGCATGCTGAAAGATTTTTCCATTTCCTTTTTTTAAATGTGTGAAATTACTCCTGTACACCTACGTGGCTTTTCATTATCAATCTCTTCTTTAAATCACAAGCAAATTGCAGTTGACTAAAAGGAGCTGAATTTGAAGTCAGAGGACCTGAATGCAAATCCTGGCAATGCTACTGGCATGACTTTGAACAAGTGAATTCAGTTCATCAAGCTTGTATTAAGTACCTATTAGACAATTTTCTAGGTGTTGGAGATACGAAAACAAGAGAAATGCTTTCTTCCTTCAAGAAGCTTACATGTTCTACTCAGAGGTGGGCGGGATAGAGAGGGAATGACAAATACTTATAGAATAGATGCAAAGTAATTTTGGCCATAGGGAGAGCCACTAACCACTTGGGGGCAGGATGAGATAAGGCTTCTTGTAGGAGATGTCACTTGAGATGAGCCTTTACAGGATTCCTGTAAATCTCTAGGAATCCTAGAGGTTTCTATTAGTCAACAAGCATTTATAAAGCACTTATTTTCTGCCAGCCATTGTGCTAAGTGCTGGGGAAACAAAGAAAGGCAAAACTATATCCCCTTCCCACAAAGAACTCTAGTTCTGTGAGTTACTAGTGAGTAAGACAATGTGCCAATACTTATGTACATATAAGAGCTATACATTTGTGAACAGGAGATGATTTCAGAGGAAAGGTCCAAAGGTGAACTAGTGGGGAGACCAGAAAGACCTTCAGAATGTGAGGTTTGAGCTGACTCTCAAGTGTGGATGAAGAAGTGAAAAGGAAGAGTATTCCAGGCATCTGGAATAGTCCATGAAAATGCCTGGAGTCAGGAGATGCTGTCCCATGTCATGAATAGCAGATAGGATGATTTGGTTGTACTGTTGAATGTGAGGGGGAATAATCTGAATCAACTGGGGAATGGCTGAACATGTGAAGGACTTCTAAGGTCAGAAGTTTGTATTTTATACTAGAAATGATAGGGACCTGCTGAAGCTTTTTGAAGAGGTTTGAAGTTGTCAGAATTGTTTTTAAGGAATATGTGGCTGTTTGTGGAAGATAGATCATTGAGGAGGGACCTCTGAGCCAAGGAGCATGTTGTAAAGCTACTGAAATAGTCCAAGTGAGGGGTGATGAGGGCCTGAACTACAATGGGGGCCATGTCATTGGAGAGAAAGGGGGAGGGTTGAGTTATGGAGGTAGAATAGACAAGATTTGGAAAATAATTGGATACATCATGGGGCAAGATTGAAGAGCCAAGGATGATGCTAAGGTTGCAAATGTAGGTGATGATGAGGAGCATGATGCCTTAGACAGAAATAAGGAAATTAAGATGAGGAGTGGGTTTTTGGGAAGATAAACATCTGTTTTGGACATGTCACGTTTAAGGTGCTAATGGAACGTCTAGGTAGAGATGTCTGGCAGTTAGTTGGTGATGTGTACTGGAACTGGAGAGGACTGCATGTTCCCAAAAGATAGACCTAAGAGTCGGGGGATTCTTGTTCTGAGGTTCCTTCCAAATCTGAGGTTCTGCAGTTCAGTGATGATAGATAAGCACAGAGCCATATAGACATGTTCACACAAATAGGGAAGGCCTGAGAGAGAAAGCGTCTAGTGTATTTCATTGCCTTGATCACTGATTTCCCTCTCATCAGCGAGAGGAATAAATTATTGTAGGAAGCCTAAACTGAGATCAAAGAGGGCTTCCCGGAAGAGGTCTAACAGATTAGTCCGGCCCAGGAGGAGATACAGTTTGGGTTTTAATCTGCTTATTCCTGGTCACTGATCTCTGTCTGTGCCTGTAGGGGTCTACTTGTTGGTGTCTTATCTGTATGTGGGTCCTGGGACCCCAGGCCTAGTCTCCTCTTCTCCTTCCCAGTTACATGTAAAAACAGTTTTTGATATCATCCTTTTTTAAAATTTTGAGTTCCAGATTCTCTCCCTTCCTCCCTCCCCACCCACCTCATTGAGAAGGCAAGTAATTTGATGTAGGTTATACATATGCAGTCATACAAAATATATTTCCACATTAGTTGTATTGTAAAATAAAACCCTCAAGAAAAATAAAGTAAAAAATATGCTTTGATCTGTATTCAGGTACTATAAGTTCTGTCTCTGGGGATGGATAGCATTTTCCATTGTGACTCCTTCAGAGTTGTCTTGGATCTTTATATTGTTGAGAATAGCTAAGTAATTCACAACTGATCATCCTACAGTATTGCTGTTACTGTGTACAGTGTTCTTCTGGTTCTGTTTATTTCACTTTGCGTCATGTGAATCTTCCCAGGTTTTTCTGGGAGCATCTTGTTTATCATTTCTTCCAGTACAGTGGTATTCCATCACAATCATGTATTGCAACTTGTTCAGACATTCCCCAATTGATAGGAATCCCCTCAATTTCTAATTCTTTGCCACCAGAAAAGAGCTGCTCTCAATATTTTTGTATATATGGGTCATTTTCCTTTTTTTCTTTTTTCTCTCTTTTGGGATATAAATCTAGTAGTGGTATTGCTAGGTCAAAGGGTATGCATGGTTTTATAGCCCTTTGGGCATAGTTCTAAATTGCTTTACAGAATGGTTGAATCAGTTCACAACTCCACCAGCAATGCAGTAATGTCTCAATTTTCCCACATCCCCTCCAACATTTGTTGTTTTTCTTTTTTGTCCTATTAGCCAATCTAATAGGTGTGAAGTGGTACCTCAGAATTGTTTTAATTTGCATTTCTCCAATCAGTTGTAATTTAGAGCATATTTCCATGTGGCTATAAATAGCTTTGATTACTTCATCTAAAAACTGATTGTTCATACATATTTTTTGATCATTTATGAATTGGGAAATGGCTTTTATTTTTATACATTTGTCTCAGTTCTCTGTTTATTTGAAAAATGAGGTCTTTATCAGAGAAACTTACTTCGAATTTTTTTCAGAGTTATGATTGCTAAATTACTAAATCATAATCCTTCCATCCTGGCCTAGTCTTTTAGAGGTAGGGCCAGAGTATATGGAGGGGAGTGAAGTATAAGAACACTAGAAAAATGTAGGAAGTGCGCAGATTGTAAAGGCTTTGAAAAGTCAAATATGCTTTTTTGGGCATGCCATGGTGCCACTGGAGTTTATTGGGGGGGGAGGAGGGAGGACTGGGGAACAGCAGGAGCAGACCATGCACTTTAGGAAGATCAATATGAAAGCTGAGTAGAGGATGTTCTGGAGTGGGGAGAAGTGATCCCAGGTTACAAGAACAGCTTCATAGACCTAGAACAGGTGACATGGCAGTGTCCATGTTACCGTCAAGAAGGTACTCTTCAAATAGAAAAGGCAAGTTACTACATTTCACATACCTTGACTGTTGCATATGCATAATGTATGGAATTGTGCTAACTTAAAAACCTCAAGGAGCTGTGGTTTCATTGGCATGTATATACACCTTCCATCCATACAGGTTATAGCCCTTACATGCTTTTGTGAATAACTCAATGGATGACTAAATTGACCCTTTAGACTAGTCCCTAGACAACAAGTCTATGCCTGGCCTTGCATTCAAACCTTGTCATATTGGTAGGACCTGCTAGTAGTTCTTTCAAGACTTTTCAAGACTGAGTTCTTATCTCTACCACAGGGATACTTTGATTGGTGGGTTAATTTGGTGGGGCTTAGCATAGTGCTTTGCACACAGTAAGTACTTAAGAGGTTTTTCATTGAAATGAATTATGATCACTAGCAAAGTTAAGAATGCTTATAAAAACCTAAGCACATAATATGCCATTTTAATGAGATCAACCATGGTAACTTTACTGAACAAGTAATTTTGAAAATCAGCATAAACGATTGATTCCCTAAGATTAGAACACCTCCACTTCCACTCATTTCCACCCTAAATGGATTGCCTTTTGTTCTAGGAGAACAGATTCATGGCATAATGAAGAAAAAAAAATAGCTAGTGGTTGGTGAAGTACAAAAATCATGAGTATGCCATGGAGGGAAAACATGTCAGACAAACTAATTAGTTTTAACACTTTTTCTCTCTGTTGAATTGTATTAGTGAAAAGTGGAAAGGATATAGTGTTTGGACCTTTATAAATTATTTTGTACAATGATAATAAGGTTTGACTTCAAATTTCATTTTGACTTCCATAAAAATAATGACATGAAACCTTTTCCAAAAGCCTTGATGATACACCAAGGAAGAAGTTGCCTATTTAGGTATCACAGGGCTGGTCTTTGACATTATATTTGACATCTTAATGAGCTTAATGAAGAAGTATGCTGTATCTTTTCTTTTGGTAAAGGTATATTTTTAATTTGCTGGTTTGTATCACTAACCAGGGTTTTGTTTTTGTTTTTGTTTTGAAGCAAGGCAGTTGGGGTTAAGTGACTTGCCCAAGGTCACACAGCTAGTATGTGTCAAATGTCTGAGGTCACATTTGAACTCAGGTCCTCCTGACTTCAGGACTGCATCACCTAGCTGCCCCCAGGGTTAAAAAAAAAAGTTTAAATTTGTTTTTTAAAAAACCCAACACTTTGTGTACCAAGTAAAAATATCTGGAATATTACAACTGTGTATCTAAATAGTTACAGTTTTAACCATTTTTAAAGGTCAGTAGTTTTAACTAAAACCAAGTGACATTTAGCATGTGCTGCTGAAAAAAGAAATGACACTCATTTCCCTATGAAAAAATTGACCTCTTAAACAACTATGTTATGTATGACTGCACATGGCAACAATATCCAAAGAGTTCTTGACACTTGTTTTCTGGAATGCTACATTTGAGACCAAACAAAGAAATAAAAAATTCTTTTGAAAAAAGTGACGAAAATGTCCCACAGAATTATGTTTACAAGACATTTCTGCAGAAATAATCTCTAGGTGAAGCTTTTTTATACGCATATACAAAATTTAAATAGCAACATACATGGAATCACAGTGAAGATGTTGACAAATTCACCAATCTAGTATCAATACAAAATGCAAAGCAGTCTTCAGAGAGAACAGCGCTACACAGCAAGCATCATTGGCAGCAGCTCCCGAAGTATATAGCATCTTCATGAAGTCTGCTGAGGACACTGGGTGCTGGAAATACCAGTGGTGGGAGATATAATTCAAAGGACAGATACAGCATATTTGTAAAGTGTGAGTTTAGAGTGAGAAGAGAGTGATTTAAGACACAAATATTCAGAATCTAGGAGACACCTAGTAAGTGGTAATTAACCCCAAGGGACAGAACGGACAGACCATTAGATATGTTTGGAATTTTATAGCAGAAAAGGCCAGTGCTATTTTCTACTGCATACAAAAAGAACTCTGCTGGATCATACCTGAAATTTAGTACATAGCTTGGGGGCATCTTGGTAATGACCAAAAAAAGTTGGACCAATGATATGAGGAACATGAATATTTTAATGCTTCAAGGATTCATGACTTTGAGTGGTCATACCCTAAACCCATAGAGATGGCAGCTCCCCCATACCTTACTGGATGGTTTAATGAGTTGTGGTCAGAATGATTGATTGGTGGCCAATTTTGGTGAATCTCTCTACTCTTAGCTAGCTCTCAGGAAACATGTAGTCTGTCAGAAGAGCAAGGCATGAAGGCTTTCCAATTTAGTCAGGCCGATAATCTGCCAACACAGCCTATAAGACCTTGAGGTTATCCACATTCTGTGGTGAGGCATCAGAGAAAGAACAGTGAAAAAGGAAACTTGACCACTAGGTGAAGTACTTCAGTGGGATTTGTGGTCTTATTAAAGGAGTCATTTCCACCATCTCTGTTGGTCAGAAACAATATTTAGATTATAAATAGAAGTAATGTGTATTTTACAATATAAAAACACCTTGGGAGTGGAGCCAAGATGGTGGCGTAGAAGCAGCAAGGTTTCACAGCTCGCACATAGCCACCTCAAATACCCATAAAATATGACTAAACAAATTTTAGGGCTCCAAAACACAGACAAAAATACAGAAAAACACATCTCTCGCTGAAGGCAACTCTGCACAAAGGGCTCATTGCAGCATGCTGGGAGCTGAAACCAGCCCATCCTGAAACTACAGCTTGGCCCCCGGGGAAGCCAGGATGAGCTACAGCTGGAGCATTCAGGAGAATGGATCAGCGGCAGCTGTGGCAGTCTCCAGAATTATCAAGCCATAAGAAACAAGGACTAAGTAAAAGGTCAGTGGATCTCCGCTAAATTTGGGGGAGAAAAATGGTGCGGCCAAACTGTCTCCAGGGCAAGGAAGTGGCAGAAATGGTGGCCCTGCAGCTGCCTCCACATGGCTGCTTCAGAGTTCCTGGCCTGCAGACTGAAGGGGGGCCAAGCAATTGATCAGAGGCTAAGTGCTCTTGTGTTGAGTGACCTGGATCCAGATCGTGGTCTTGGGTGGTGGTCCTTGGGTGCGTTTTCAGTGAGCCAAAGCTGGTGGGGGCTGCAACCCCCTCCTAATAGCTCTGGCAGCTGCAAAAACCCCAGTGATTTGGGACAGAGCTTTCCCCCCTGGTAGCAGAGTTCCACAGAACTAAAAAATCAAGTAATTCACTGGTGACATGAGCAGGCAAAGGAAGCAAAGTAAGAACAGCAATCAAACTCTAGAATCCTTTTTTGGGGATAAAAAGGATCAAAGTATGGAAGGGGAGGAAGACAACACAGTCAGAACTCCCGCACCAAAAGCTTCCAAGAAACATGAAGACTTCCTAAAAGCCACAGATCAGCTTAAGAAGGATTTTGAAA
>CM053583.1:338874119-338895318 GCA_028627135.1 Pseudochirops cupreus
TTGAATACTGTGGAAACACAATTAGGATAATCCAGGATCTGGCAGCTTCTACATTGAGGGACTGAAGGGCCTGGAATATGATATTCTGGAGATCAAGGGAGCTAGGATTAAAACCAAGAATCACCTACCCAGCAAAATTGAGTATAATATTCCAGGGGAAAATATTGTCATTCAGTGAGGTGGAAGACTTTCAAACATTCTTGCTGAAAAAACCAGAACTGAAAAGAAAATTTGACACTCAAATACAAGAAGCATGAGAAGGTAAACATGGAGAAGAAATCATAAGGAACTTATCAAAATTGAACTATCTACATGCTAACATGGAAAAATGATAATTGTAATTTATGAAACTTTCCTCAGTATGAGGACAGATGAAGGGAATACAAATGTATATATATGTATACATACACGTATGTCTATGTAGGAGGGTTTATATATGTGTATGAACACATCTGAGTATGTGTATATATGTGTACATTGAGGGCACAGAATCAATTGAATAGGAAGGGACGATACTTTAAAAGGTGAAATTCTGAGGTGAGAGAGGATTGGAATGAGAGGAGACAGGGAGAGACAGAATGGGGTCAATCATCTCATATAGAAGAGGCAAGGGATAATTGTTACAATGGAGGGGAAAAACAGGAAGGCAAAAGGGAAAGGGTCAACCTTACTCTCATTGAATTTGGCTTAGGGAAGGAATGACATAAACTCTAAACTGGGTGTCTTGTCACACAGGAGAGTAGGGAGGATGGGGATGAGAGGTAGGATGATGGAGGGGAGGGCAGGGTAGGGGGGAGGGTTGCTGGAAACACACACTTCTGTAAAGGGATGGACAAGGTAGAGAATAGAACAAGGTGGGGCAGGATAGGAAGGAGGGATATATAATCAGTTTCTCACAATATGTCCACTGTGGAGGTGTTCTGTGCAATTACACATGTACAGCCTGTATTGAATTGAAATTATCCTTCCAGTAGGGGTGGGTGATGAGGGAGGAAGGAAAAGAATCTAGAATTTAAAGTTCGAAAATCAAATGTTAAAAATATGTATGTATATATATAATTATTATCATTAACTACATGCAACTGAGAATTAAGATATACAGACACTGGGGTAGGGAGACCCATCCTGCCCTACTGGAAAGTCAGGGGGCAATGGGGGAGGACATAGGAGAGAGCAGGTTGGCGGAGGGGCTATACAGTGGGATCGCTGTTTTGAGGTGGTGGGCAGGGGAAAGATGGGGAGAAAAGTAACTCAAAATCTCATGGAAATGAGTGATGTAAACAAGAAAATAAATAAATAAATTAAAAAAAAGAACACCTCAGGAAACCAGATAACACTTTTGTAACAGCCTTGGCTGTCCAGAGCATAATGAAAATGAAGAAGGAAGCAAGAAAAGCCTGAACATCCAAAACTGATATTATGAAAATGACATGATAAAGCTCACAAGCTTAATTCCTTAAGACACCCCATTAGGCTCTCCCTCAGAGATACTGATTCTTAGTTGACTCGTAATTTTAACAAGGTTGGCTATTAAACAATCTGAAGAGAGGAAATGCTACCAGCAGGAAGTTATTCCAGTTAAGAAGTGACAACTCCAAGTTTCACCAGAAGGAAGGAGACAAAAATTTTGAAAAGCAAACATCTCAAAGCCATTACCATACAGGGGCCATCTAGCATCAGGAAAAATGGGCTGGTTCATTTCAACAGGCCCTGAGGGTAACACTGTATTGCAGCCAAATATACTTAATGTTGTAAATGATGATCCTGAGCCATCATAAAAAGGTTAAATTATGTGCAGTGACTTTTGCTTTAAAAGAATAGGACTCAAGTGTAACAGATTTTAGAAAGGTTTTAATCCAAAATGTTTAAAAAAAAAGCCAGGTTACTTAAAAGGGATAAATTTATACGGGCTATATGAAGTATTAGCATGTATTCATAGACTGAGAAAAGTTGTATTTTGTTTTATTTTTAAATATCTTTATGGATATCTTTTGTTTTTTATATTACAAATAACTTTTTTTTAAAGACAGAAAAAGAAAAAATAAGCATAACTGAACAGTGTATGGAAAAAGTCTGAAACTACGTGTAATGTATATTGTGGATTATCTACTTCTGCAAAGGGTCAAAGTAAGACTCTCTTGTCATCTTCTTTTGAGCCATGCTTGTTCTTTGCGACGTTTACTTTTTATTTGTGTATGTGTGTGTGTGTGTGTGTGTGTGTGTGTGTGTGTTTGTATGGTTGTTCTTTCTGTTGATGTTTGTTATCATCGTTGTGTATATTCTTGGCTCTGCTTTCTTCACTCTGCATCAGTTCATGTAGATCTTTCCATACTTCTCTGTATTTATCATTTTTGTCATTTCTTACACCATAATAATGTTTCATTACATTCACGTATCATAATTTATTTAACCATTCCCTAATCTATGGGCACTGACTTTGTTTCCAGTCTTTTGCTAGCACAAAAAGTGCCGTTATACATATTCCAGTGTATATGGGACTGTTCTGATCAATGACCTTCTTGACGTATAAGCCTAGAAGAGGAATCTCTTTGCATCAAAGATTATGGCCATTTGTATCTTTATTTTCATAGTTCTAAGTTACTTCCAAAAATAGTTGAACCCATTCATAGCTCCACCAACAATTAATATACCAGTATGCCTATCTTCCTACACTCTTTCCAGGGTTGATCATTCCTATCTTTTGTCATCTTTGCCAACTTGTAGGGTGTAAGGTAAAACCTCAAGGTTGTTTTGGTTTGTATTTATTTACCTTATTATGAGTAATCAGGCACATTCTTTTATATAGTTGGGAATAGTTTGCAATTCTTTTGAGAAGTGCTTGTTCATATCCTTTCCTTATTTGTGGGACAATGGATTTTGGTTTTACACACAGACACAGGAATATCTATATATACGCATACATACATACATATACACAGACACAGACACATAGATAACATTACATATACTTAATACATATATACGTACATATGTATATGTGTGTATATGTGTATGTATGTACCAAACCTTTTATCAGAGAGATAAAATACAAAGATTTTTTTTTCCCACTTGACCACTTCCTTCCACATCCTAGGAACATGGATTTTGTTTGTACAGCAACCTTACAATTTCTTCTATCCAATTATCCTTATTCTAGAATTTCCTCTACCCTTGTTTAGATAAGAATACAGCTCCTACCCATAGCTGTGAGACGTATGTGATCTGCTTCTCTTCTAATTCTTAAATAGCACAATCTTTAATGTTAAGGTCACATATCTATCTAGAATATATTGGGTGATATAATTGAAGGCATTAGTCTATGCCTCATTTCTGCCAGACTGCTTAGGATTTATCTTGTATCCTGCAACTTTGCCAAATATATTAATTATCTCAATTAATATCTTTGCTGAATCCCTGGGATTTTCAGATCATTTGCAAATAGAGATAATTTTATCCCCTCTTTACTTATTTTTATTCCTCTAATTTGTTTCTGTTGTAGTATTTCTATTACTAGGATTTCTATAACTATGGGAAGCTATATCTTTAAAAAGTTACCCATTTGATCACTTATTAGCTACCAATGAGGAAAGATAATTATTGCTTTTTTTTTTTTTAAGAAAAGGACCCATTTCCCACTATCAGACCTCTTCTAGGGAAATACTCAAAAGCTTCTTTCAGTCTTGCTTTCTGCACATGCTCTAAAGCAGGGGAGTGGTGGGAGGGGGCAAGGTGTGGAAAGACTCTATCACTCCATCTGTTACTGAGCATACTTCAAAGTGGGGGTGGTACCTGTCCTGTCAGTATATCTCCTAAAACATGGCACCCAGTTCTGAGCATGTTCCAGATGTGGTCGAACTGGGGAGGAATAAAGTGAGGCTTTCACCTCCCTCAGTCAGGACCCTATGGCTTCTTGTAACCCAGCATTCCTCATGACAACACTGTGATGTGGACACAGAAACTCAAGTGGTGATAAGACAGGTCCAGAGCAGCTGACCCATATCTGTTTTGGCTCTTGGATCACTCACTTTCCACCACTACCAACTGCTATCTTTTCCTTCAAAGACTGTAAGCTTGGATCCTCAGCCTTTCTTTCTCCTCTCTGGATCCTAATGTGTTCCTCTTCTGCTGTGTCCTCTGTAGAAGAGCATGAGGAATGATTTAAAGTGCAAATACTCTGTTACTGTGGAGTGTAGAGATCATGGGGTCCTAGAGTTAGAGATAGAAAGGCCTTCAGAGCTCAACTAATACAACCCCTTATCCTACAGATAAGGAAACCAAGTTTAAGTGACAGAGGCTGTTAAGGTGGTGTAATAAATAGTGTTGGATTTGGAGTCAGGAAAACTTGAATTCAGATCTCACCTCAGAAACTTACTAGCTGTTTAACTTTGGGCATGTCACTTAAAAACCCTCAACCAACCAACCAGCTGACCAACCAACTAATCAAACAAGCAAATAAGCAAATCCTGTATGCTTCAATTTTCCTATCTGTAAAATGAGTCTATAATAGCACCTACCTCCCAGATTGTTGTGAGATTCAAATGACACAATAATTTGTAAAGCACTTTGCAAATGTTAAAACACTATTTAAATGTTAGCTTTTATCATTAGCTATTGCCCCCAGGCCACACAGGCAGTGAGTGACAGTTGAGATCCTGGGAAGATCAGGGGCAATCCTAAAATTCTGCGATTTTACATTTTTAAGGAGCATTGGGATATGGATCAAGAGGCACAGATCCTCTTATGGGACCAATCTGCTTTCAAACTCTGTTCCCTCGGGTGACTTGTTTCCCTTCTCCATCTATAAAGGTAGAGTCTGAGTTAGTCATTGGATGATCTCTAAAGTTTCTTCCAGCCCTAATAGTACATGCTTCTATGATTCTCTGTCTTTAGTGTGGCAGCTTCAGCACTTAAGGAGATGAATTTTGACCCTTGGGTCCTACTGTCTCTGCAGTTTGGTCCTTGATACCTGGTATTCTGGTAATGGCCAAGGAGTCTGAAGCAGAGGGGTGTGATAGAGACTAAGCCCTGTCAATTGAAGTGCTTTATTTTTTATCCATAAGGCAAATACAGTAGAGTAGAATTAAAACTTTATTTCAAAGTAAAATGGTAGTCTGTCATTTATAGTTAAATTGCATTTGCACAGATTAGAGAAAGAAAATATTTATTATCAATATAATTCCTTGCCAATTGGTGGTGCCTCATCCTTCTAGGTTTAAGCCATATAGGCAGCATTATTCAAAATAGAGAGAGCTATGCATATTTTCCCTTTATTATTAGAAAAATGAATCTCAATATTAAACAAATTGAACTTAAGCTGCATTAGTCAATAAATAATTTTTTTAGATGAACTTATAAAATAAAATGAAGACTCTTAAGATTTGGAAGATCAAGATCTGGAAGGAAACTCAGAGGTTATAAACATGATTTCAGTCTGCCTTTTCAGGCTTATTATTGATGAATAATTAATGTGTGAAATTCCCTTCATGCTTTCTTGGGTCCAGAAGTCAAGCTTACTTGTTATCACGTGCCTTTCCCTTTTCTATCTCTGGGCTTTTTCTCCTATGGCCAGAGTGGACTCACTTCTTAAGATCCCTAGTTTCCAAGTTTAGCTCAAACACCACTTCCTATTTGACACCTCTCCTGATACCTCTAGGTACTTTACCTGGCATTAATTCTGAATATAATATGATATGATATATGATATAATGTAAATAATATATGGTGACAATATATACTATGCAATTATATGCAATATGTAATTATATAATAAATAAAATTACATATTAAATATCAATTTATGTATTTCCATATAAAATTAGTTATATAATAAATACACAAATACAAATTGTATAATCACAAATTATATATAAATTACATATGATACGTAATTCTATATAATTTATACATAAATATGTAACAATATAAATACATAATTATATTTGCATATAATATGTGCATATGTTGTCACCTTTGGGAAACTACAAGCCCCTTGAGGACTAGGCTTATTTGATTTTTGCCTTTATTCACAATCCCTAGCAAAGGGGCTGGCATGTAATATATGTTTAAAAATTACATATATTTGATTGGCAGCTGATCTAGTTGAACCTTCTCTTTATATAGATGAGTAAATTGTAGACCAGTGAGGTCAAAATGCTCACTCACGGTTAGACAAAAGTGTGTAAGTAAACCGGTACCTCAAGGCATACTTTGGAGTTTGCTTTCTCTGATTTTAGGTATGGTACCACGTAGTTTTGATCAAGATATGAGAGAAGTGATTATTTTTCTGTATATTAAAAACCAAATTAGGACTGAGGGTTTTTTCTTTTCTGTTTCCTTTTTCAGGGACCAGTCCTAGTAGGTCATTCAGTCTCTGAAGGACCAGGTTGAAGAAGAGATTGGCCTAATCCTTGAAACATCCTTTTCAATTTTGGGCAGGACCTCACCCAACTAGGAGAGTTTACATCTGATTAAAGTGTAAATAGAATCTAATCTAGGTGAATTCCAACCCTAAAGCATGAGGTTCATGCCCTTGAATCCCCAGCCCCCTCCACACTCACCCCCCTGCACACACACACACACACACACACACACACACACACACGCACACACACAGACAGACACAGACACACATACACACACACAGACACAGACACACAGACACAGACACACACACACACACACAGACACACACACACGCACACACAGACAGACACAGACACACACACACACACAGACACAGACACACAGACACAGACACACACACACACACACACACACACGCACACACAGACAGACACAGACACAGACACACACACACACAGACACAGACACACAGACACAGACACACACGCACGCACCTCCTCCTCCCCACCCCCAGCCCATTGTTCAACTTGAATGGTCTGGGTGGAGATGGATTCTTTTGTCTGGAGTGTTGGAGTCATGATCTAGCTTTTAGCCTGACCACTCCCTCATCATAAAAAGTCTACCTAATCATTAATCACTGATTAATGGGGCTTGATTTTCCCCTATCAGGGGCAACCCCTTTTCCAAAAGTATTTTAAGTATTCTGTGATCTCCATGGTTTTGCCTTTGGTTCCTGAGAGAGACCACTGACCATCCAATTATTGATTACTTGCTAGTCTAATTAATGCATTGATCATTCGTTGCCCAGAAACTCTGTCTCTTGGACTTTTCTTTTACCATACAGAACAACAGAGAAAAAACTCCTGGGAAGACTTCGGTTCAACCTAAGGCATAACCTATACCAGGAACTTCACATAAAAAGAAAAATGTGAAACTGGAGCTTTTAGTGTCCCGTTATCAGACATTAGGCTAATGTGCTTATTAGCTTCTGTATATCGTGTACTTAATCTCCTCCGCTAACCAACCTATTTCTTGACCAGTCAGTACCAAGTCGTTTTGTTGATTATTGTGCTGTAGCATTATTTGAGATCTGTGTTTGAGATGCTGCTAGGCCCTCTACCTTCCACTTAAAAAAATCCCTTCTCTTGAGATGCTTGACCTTTTTGTTCTTCCACATGAATGTTGTTACTATATTTTCCCAAGTTTATAAAGTAAGTCTTTGGTAGTTTTTGTTGGTATGGCACTTAATAAGTAGATTAATTTAAGTCATATTATCTTTTTATTTTTGTCGTAATGGCTTGGTCTAACCACAAGCAATGGCTATTTCCCCAGTTTTTTTTGTTTGTTTTTTGCTCTGTCTTTATTTATATAAAGAATGTTTTATAATTGTATTCCTATAGTTCTAGTGTGTTTCTTGGCAGGTAGATTCCCAAGTATTTTAAACTGTGTGCAGTTATTTTAAATGGAGTTTCTCTTTCTGTATCTTACTGCTGGATTTTTGTTGATAGCAAATGGAAATGCAATGATTTGTGTGGGTTTACTTCATATCCTGCAACTTTGCTGGTTATTGTTTTAGTTTATTTTTTAGCTGACTTTCTAATGTGCTCTAAGCAAACCATTATATCATCTACAACAAGAGATAATTTTGTTTTTATTTTGCTTGTGCTTATTCCCTCAATTTCTCTCGTCTGTCTTATTCGTACTGCTAGCATTTTAGTACTAACTATATCAAAAAGTAATGTTGATAATATAAATTAATCATTTATCCGTGATCGTTTTGGAAATGCCACTAGTTTATACCTATTACATATAATGTTGCTTCTTGGTTTAGATAGATACTACTTATTATATTAAGGAAAGATTAAGTTATTTCTTTGCTTTCCAGTGTTCTGTTTTTAAAAATAAGAATGGATTTCATATCTTGACAAAAGCTTTTTATGCATCTATCTGTATCATATGATTTTCATTCTTGTTATTAATATGTTCTCGTATGTTGATAGTTTCCCTAATGTTTACCTAATGCTGCATTCCTGGCATAAATCCTGCATGATCATAGTGTTTAATCTTTGTCATATGTAGCTGTAGTCTCCTTGCTAATATTTTATTTACAATTTTTACATCATTATGCATTACAGATTTTGGTCTGCAGTTTTCTTTCTTTGTTTTGACTTTGGTTCAGATCTTGAGCTCACATTTGTATGACAGAAGGAATTTAGTAGGATTCTTTTTCCTATTTTTTTGAAAGCATTTAGATATTAGAATTAATTTTTCTTTAAATATTTGATAGTATTCAATTGTAAACCTGTCTGATCTCCGATTTTTATAGCTTATTCAATTACTTTTTCCAAGATTGAGCTATTTAAGTCATCTATTTCCTGTTCTGTTAATTTTGGCATTTTATATTTTTGTAAATATTCATCTATTTTATTTAGTTTGTTAGTTTTCATGTCATATAATAAGCAAATGTCTTTTCTAATATTTTCTTTATTTCTTCATTTAGTGTGACTTCAACTTTTTCATTTTTTGATCTGATAATTTGGTTTTCCTCTTTCTTTTTAAAATCAACTTTATTTTCTTGTTTTCTTAAAACAAACTTCTAGTGTTATCAATTAATTTAGTGTTTTCTTTATTAATTGATTCAGTGTTTTCTTTATTAATTCAGTGTTTTCTTTGCTTGCAGTTTTGCTAATCTCTTCTTTTGACTTCTAGAATTTTTATTTTTGATGTTTAATTGGGCATTAAAAATTTTTTTAATAGCAATTTGTTGCATGTTCAATTTGTTGATCTGTTCTTTCTCCTTTTCATTACTGCAAGTGCTCAGATATACAAATTTTCCTCTAAGGAATACTTTGACTCCATCCCAAAAATTTTTGGATATCTCATTGTTGTCATTATTTTTAATGAAATTAGTTTTTTTTCCTATGGTTTTTTTTTTTGCTTACATATCCTTTAGGATTAAATTATTTTAGTCTCCAGTTAATTTTGATTCCTAAGTAGCTATTGAATATAATTTTTTTTGCATTGTTATTCATGAAAAGTGTTTAATATTCCTGTTTTTTTTTTTTGCATTTGTTGATGAGGTTTTTATACCCTATTAAGTGACTAGTTTTCAGAAAAATACTATATACACCTGAGAAATATGTGTATTTCTTTCTATCAGTTTTCACCAGAAATCTATGATATATAACTTTTCTAAAATTCTTTATCCTAAACTTCTTTCTCATTTATTGTATAGTTAGATTTATTTATGTCTGAAAGGGGGGAAGGTACATTAAGATTCCCTAGTACTATAGTTTTATTGTCTGTTTCTCCCTGTAACTCATTTAACTTTCCCTTGAATTATTTAGATGTTATACCATTTGGTGGATATGTTAGTTATGCTATGAAGTAATTGTATATAGTAGCTTTCAGCAAGATGTAGTTTAACAGAATTAAAATTGTGTATCTCCTTTTTTCTTCATCTCTAACAATTTTCCTTCTTTTTGTTTCTTGCCCCTTCTTTTTCTTTCTTTCTTTCTTTCTTCCTTTTTGGAGGGGGGAAGGCAGGACAATTGGGGTTAAGTGACTTGCCCAGGGTCACACAGCTAGTGTTAAGTGTCTGAGGCCACATTTGAACTCAGATCCTCCTGATTCCAGGGCCAGTGCTCTATTCATTGTGCCACCTAGTTGTCTCTTGCCCCTTCTTTATAAAGAGGAAAAGGGTGATTGAGAAAGGAATATGTTCAGTGCCCTATTTTAAATGCAATTTGCTTCTGTTCCTCTTCCCCCCTTCTCTTTTCATGGCACAGAACCCAACCACAGATTCTTATCCTTTCAAACACTTCTTCCCTAGGCACTCTCTGCAGGTTAGAACTAGTTTTGCTTAGGATTAATTCTTCCATTAGTTGACCCTCTCACTTACTTTATCCTCTCACTTATACCCTCTCTCCCATCTCCTTTTCCCTCCTGTCAAACAAAATGTATTTCTGTACACAACTGGGTGTGTGTATTCTTCCCTCCTTTGAACAATTCACATGAAAGCAAATGTTTTGGAGTTATTCTCTTTGTCTGGGTTAATATGCTGATAATCCCAATCACCGTAATAACTCTTTGTGGTAGGATTCTTTATTTTAGTTTGCTCTTTCTTCCAGTCTTACTTCTTGGCTTAAGATTTTGCATTAGAGTTGAGCTCTCTCTGTTTCTGGAGTGCCCCCCTCCCCTCGCCTCTCCTCACCTCCTTTTCCCTACCCCGTCCTGGAATGGCTCTTTGTTCCAGACCTCCACTCCTAGACACATGTCCCTTCCTCAATCCACCCTGGATTTGTGACTCAGATTTGGGGTTCCTGTTCCCTTCAAAACCTCAGATGCCTCTGTGCCAAATCTGGGCTGTAACATACAGCCACTGGCTCTTGTTCAGTATCCAAATTGGAAAGCTTGTCATGGCATACTCCTGACTAGACCTAGGCAGCAATATCCACTGACCTTTCTCTCTCCCAATGCTGACATGAACTGGAAAAAATGTTGATTTTTTTTTTCTTGGATTTCCAGATTAGGATTCAGTCTGGTATGGTATGTTTTCTAGATCCTTGTGGAGTAATTGTTGGGGAGAACTAAGCTGTATTGTTTCCTGTTCTTCCATCTTGACTGGTCTCCTCCAAAGCTTTTCCTTTTAAATTTCAAAAGACTCTTAAAAGATTATATGGGGAACAATGTTAAGCAAGTTTTTAGAGGGTTTTGTGGTATAAGCTTTTAGCTAATTCAAGTTTTGTACCCTTTGATTTCCACGGTTGATATTATGGCAATTTCTAGAGTAGTTTCTGCAATAATAAGTTTAAGCCATGTTATTATATATTATAATATATAATATGTAATATTTAATTAGTATATATTATATAACAGCTTTTGCCCTGTTATTGACCATAACATCAGCATCTTGAGTATAGAGCCTGCCTATGACCTTCTTTGTTCCCATAGTGTCAAGCACAATGCTTTGCACCTAGTAGGAGCTTATGGAATATTTTAGTTGATAAAAATTGGTTTTATTTTCTTCACAAGTGTTATTTTATTCACAATTCAGCTGTTTCAGTTCATCCATTCTCAGTAATGTAAGGATATTCTCCAGCCACCTGTGATTTGCGGGGTGTGTGTGTGGGGGAGGGCTTTCTCATAAAGGCACAAAGTGTCAGGTTTCAGGATATGGTATTTTCTATAAACATGTTTGTGTTACCTACCTGTTTTCCTTGCCCAGCTGTTGGCTCTGTTCTCTGCCATCTCTATGGAAACCATGTAAAGTGATGATTAGATTGCTTATAGGCTATTATTTTTCATTTAAAATTGAGTTTCTGTTCTCCTTGACAATTTTTATCAGCATGTCCATTACCATCAACCCTCATTACCACTTGTTATAGAAATAACCTCCAAATAGATCTTTCTCCTTCATATATATTATCCTATTTTTCTTCCCCTTTCTTTATTTCACTGCTAGACTCATCTTCTTTATTTACATATCTAATTATATGACTCTTCTACTCAAAATCTTCAGTGGCTCCCTATTACTTATTGTATAAAGTTTAGACTCAGACTGGCATTCAAGACTCTCCACAATCTACCCTCTTCTATTCATTCCGTGCTTCAGCCAGACTGGTCTGATTCTTGACTCTCCCTTCTCCCCACCATCACATAACCTCCATTTTTCTACTTTCATTGTTCGTATTTGTATTCACCTCCCATAATGAGCAATTGACTCCTTGACCCTCAGACAGTCCCTTGTTTTCATCTTTCTATTGCATTTCACAGGTAGAGCTGTGTATTTATCTTTTTTGGTACATTATTACCCCTAATAGACTATAAAATCTTTGAGGAAAGGAATCTTATTTTAACTGAATTCCCTATTTCCATGCACTTAGCAGTGGTGTGTGTACAGTAGATGCTTCATAAATGTTGATTGATATGACTGAATGCTTATTGATTGATGCCTATTTGTATATGGATGTGTACACAGAAATATGTATAAGGAATAGTGTGGCTGAATGATAGAACACTGGGCTTGGAGTGAGAAAGGTGGAGGTTCAAATCCTGCCTCAGACATTTACTAGTTATGTCACCCTGTACAAATTACTTAACATCACTGAGCCTCTATTTTTTCTGTAAAATGAATATAATAGTACTTACCCCATAGGATTATTGTAATGACAAAATGAGATAATATAGGCACTTTACCATCATTTAAGCTCCATACAAATGTGAGCTATCATTATTATTTCAGAGAAAGAGGATTCATATTTAAGAGGCACTATTGTATGGTGGGAAAGACTACTGGATTTGGTATTTAGGAATTAGATTTAAATGCTTGCTAGCTCTGTAACCCTGGAAAATTAATTTCATTTCTCTCATCTCCAGAATAAGGAGGAATTAGATTGTTGCTGTTGACCTCCAAGATCCTATAAAGCTCTCAATCTATGATCCTCTGACTGCTTTGAGCCTTAGTTTCCTCGCTTGTATGGGAATACTAATTGTACTATTTCCCTTCCTCTGTCATTGTGAGGAAAGTGCAGACCTGAAAGTGCTTTGTGACTATGAGTTATTTTTATATCTGTTTTGAGGCAGGAGGCTGATTTATGGACTTAATCAACCTGATCATGAAAAGCTGATGATATGGATGATATGGAAAATATCAGAATTGATCTGAATTTCAAATTAAGTCAAATCTGAGACTATTATAAAAATCCAAGCAAATTGAATCAGTGATCCCCTCCCACTCTATGGCTCTTCTCTAGTGACCTGTGATCTTTGAATTCCCTGTAGGGTGAGCTTGCCTGCTAGTTAGGGAGAGTAGATCTGCTCTCACCACACTCAGTGGGCAGATACTGAATGTGCCTAAAATGACTGAGCCTGTGAAGTATTGAAGAGTGTGAGGACAACTAGGGAAGTGTGGTATAGTGGGAAAGAATCACTCAGGTGTTTCATCAGTGTTTATTTCCTCTTCTGGGAAATGTGGGAGTTGGATTAGGTGATCTCTGAGGTTCCTTCCAGCCCCAAATCTGTGTTCATCTATGATTGAATGAAACAGAGGAAGAGCCCAGGGGGCAAAATGTCAGATTAAAGTCAACTGATTTTCCGAGGGACAACTAAAAGAGCTTTGGGAGATTGGTAGAGATGAATAGAAAAAGCCTTCTTAGATGTATGGAAGAAAAAGGATGGGGTGCAGGCATGGGAATGGTGAGTAGTTCAGTGAATGAGTAGATGCCAAAAATGAGGAACTTCTGATGGAAACTTATTGGTTACATTAGTCTCACTGTGGGATCCTGGACAAACATCCATTTTATATTCTGAGTCAGAAAGCAATTTTCTGAAAACATCTGCAATTTAATTAAAAACATATGAAATATCTACTAAGTGCCAGGCATTGGGAATACAAAGATTAATTCAGCAAGGTCCTGCTTTCAAGGAAGTTATAATCTAAAGGGGAAAAGGATAAGAATTACAAAAACATGGTACAGTGAAGTAGTGAATTTAAAGTCAGAGCACCTGGCTTAAAATCCTGGCTTTGCTATTGTATGACCTTGGCCAAATCACTTAACCTCTATGAACCTCAGTTTCCTTATTTGTAAACAGAATAGTTTGGACAAGATGACCTGTTAAGTACAAATGACTCTAAATCTATGATCTTTTGATCTATGAATTGTGATACAAGATAGAGTGATTTTGATAAGTGACAATCTCTCTGGGATTCAGTTTTCCCATTTGTAAAATGAATAGTTGGACTAGATTTCTAAAGCCCTTCTGGCTCTAAACCTTGTAAGTGCCAAATAGAGGTCCAGGCAAAGTGTTTTGAGAAATTTTAGGAAAGAGAGATCATTTTACCACAGCCAGACCAAGGAACACGCACACAACAGGAAGTGGCTTTCAGGTAAAAATTGTGGAGTTGAACAGAGAGGCTTTATAGGTCTCTTGATTTGTGTAGTAAACTGGAAAAGCTTTGGATTGAGATTAAGTTTGGATAAATGCATACAATAATGAATACATTAATAGAAAAACTTATTCACTGCAGAGACGAATGCCAAAAATCAGCTTCCAAATCCAAGCCTGCCTTTTCCCAATTTTAGGTACATCTGTAACTGATCAGATAAATGATACTGGCTAGCTTCTTCTGGGCCAAAAAAATAGATTTCTGGCTGCATTTATTCTCTATATTCTGGCATCAATATGTTAATGTTGTTGGGAAAGTGTATTGTTATTTATTAACATATAGGGAACAATGTGTTCATGGATGATAATGGTATTTATTGCATCAAAACCTAGAAATTGATAAGGTCTTTCCAGAAAGGTCCCTTCAAAGAGATTGAGCCCAATAATCTACACTGGAAAAACAAAATGGATGAAGGATACATATTGCCCATATTGACAGAGTGTATCAACACCTTAGGTATAGGAATTCTGGGCTTTGGCTTGATGCATGGCTGTTGGAGTTGCTATTTCAAGGCCTGCTGAGGTTGCATCCACTAGTGCAAAGAGCAGATAATTGACACCTATTCTTTGCATTCTTCTAATAAACTTAATTTCACTCTTAAGTCTCTCCTATCCTCTGTGATTTGGAACCAAATATTGACTGGTCTATTGGGATAATACAATTATATGTGTTCTATGGTATCTCAGAAGAATCAGAATTTTAGTTGACCTAGAGAGCAACAGAGAGTTGCATAGCGGGTGTAAGCAGGCTGAGACATATTAGCAGGTGGTTGTATAGCATAGATTCTGGAGTTACTTTCCCAAACCCAGACTTACATTGGCAGGCTGATTGTCTACAGGGTTGCTATTGCTTTTATCCCAACATTTCCAGGGGTTAGGTTGTCTTTCTAGTGCTATAGCTCATGAACCCCCACTGGTATGCTTCTATCCATGATTATCTATTGATGTTACTTAATCATGCAAACTTAATTAGCAATTACTTAGTGCTTCTTGGAGAAGATAACCATTGGTCCAATGAGAATGAGTCCAACCACTGCCTTCCATGTGTCAGAAGACATGAACCTGAAAGGAATTAGTTGGACACTGCAGAGCAGAGATGAAATTGAAGATGCCTTCTTAGTAACTCCACAAACTACTTCATATTCTGAAGTTTATGTCTCAACTTCCCGAGAGAGTATAGCCATCATTATGTTACTACTTCTGTTTGTTTTTCTGTCACCATACTCTTATGGGTCTTGTGTATGTTAAGCATTTCTTTTGTGTAGAAGAAATAAATAGCAGCCCTATATTTTATTCACCTTAGACACTGAGAACTTTTTTATTCCTTTCTTTAGGGGAGACCCTAGATGTGAATCAAAACCTAAGCATTAAATAATTTACATTAGGACTGTGGGGTGCAGGTGTTTGTGATAGAGAGTTTAAGAAAGAATCAAACTCCTCTCTTTAGAAGCCAACCTCCCCAAGGACTGAACCAAATCCATACTGTCAACTGGACTGAACCTCTTTGCCTGTGGAGGTGTAAAGCCACGCAAGAGCAGCCTTTCAGAAGAATGCTACTGTGAACAGCTTTTAAGGTTCTGATTACATAGTATAGTGAATGCTCTATTCCATAACAAATCAAAGCAAAATATTCACAGTAAATCAAAGTACAGCATTCACAATTGTGTGGGACAAAACGTCCTTTTGCCCAAATGAAATAAGCAGAGACTTCTCTAAGTAAAGACAGGAAGGATTTATTATACAATCTCAAGAGAAGGAGACGTCATCATGACCAGAAACAATCTGGTAGGAGAGGTGAAGGTACAGAAGGCAAAAAGCTGGTTTATAAACCCTAAATTCCTCCCAGCTGTTCCCCCTTTGTCCTGTCCCATTCCCATTAATTAGGAACTGAGGCTCACAATCTTAAAACCACAAAAATCTGCTGGCATTGCAGGTAAAATGTCAATAGTATAAAAAAGCAGAAGATACATGTCTGGAAGATATAGAAGCAGACAAAATATGTCATCAGTATCAACAGATAAATGTCAACTACATTAATAGAGTCAAAATATAGATATGAAAGCAGATGAAGAATATCAACTTTGTCAATGCTGATGTGAAAGCAGACAGTATATCATGAATTATGGGGATGTTGGGGACTTTGGCTCATGGTGACCCTCCTACTTGTAACAGGAAGGTAGAAGATATCTTATGAGTCATGGGGATTTTGGAACATGATGACCAGTCTGTAGGTCTTACAGCAATTTTTCTAAATTTGTGTTTGTACAGGTCAAGGGGAAACCAAGTTTGTAGCCAAGTTTGAGGAGCGTGTACTTTCCCCTCCTACATGTTAGCTAAGCTCAGCAAAACCTTCAACTCATAACCAGGGAAGTAGGACAAGGGTCTCAGGCTGCTAGGTCTTTGGTACTTTACTAAAATTCTGTTCAGATTTCTGAGATGTTACCTGAGAAGTTTTCACTTGACCACACACAATGTTACAACTTATGACAGAAAATCAAAATATAGCATTCACAACAACTTATCACAGAAAACGGCCACATAGTTTCCACCACAGTGGTCACAAAGTTTTCAACAAAGAAAAAACATTTAGTAACTCAATTATTCAATCATCCTTAAGGAGGTTTGCCTCCTCAAGGAACATAAAGTGCAACAGTCAAAGTTCTCCACTTATGGGGAACACTAAATTAACTCAATCAGTCACTTATTCAGTTATCAATCACTAAGTACAATAATTTAGTCAATCAATCATTCAATCAACTCGATCATTCAATTATCCTTCTTCATTCACTATTCAATCATCAGAAAATACACAAACCCTCCACCCCTAGGTCACTAGTAAGTTACAGTTTCATCACTACTCAGTACCCACAGAGAGGTCTTTTCATCTTGATTTGAGGCAGACAGCTCCTACCTGAATCCACCAAACAGTCACATGGATTCAAAGGCAGATAGCTCCCAGTTCTTTGCCCAGCTCGCCATGCAGACCTGTTCCACATAGAAATTCGCAGTGTCCAGTCCACTTTAAATCCTTCACAGTCTCTGTTCCCGGGAAGTCAAGGCTTGACAAAGCCACAAACAGGTTCATACAAAGTACCAGCATCACAATCATGCTTCCTCAGTCTTTGGCAGCTCTAGCTGGCCCAAGGAAATCCTCAACAGCTGGCCCTCAGCAATGACTGGCTCTTGGAAATCCTCAGCAGCTCCAGCTGGCCCTTGGACTCTTCAGAAGTTTCAGCTGGTTCCCAGAATCAACATCACTCCATCCAGGTTTGCAAAATCAAAACCATTCTCTCCAGCAGGGCATGGGGGTGCCTTTTCTCTTCAGCCTCCCTGGCAGCAGGAGCTTCTGCCTCCATGGAGCTTACTCAAAGAAGATCTGTCTCTCCCACTCTAAATCACTTCACCCAGGTTCCCTAAATCAAAATCTTTCTCTCCAGCCTTGGTCCTTCCTTTTCAGCCTCGTTGGCAGCAGCTGCTTCTGCCTCTATGAAGGTTACTCCAAGAAGATCTGTCTCAGTTATCAGTTCTCATTTTTCTTCTCAATTTTCAGTCCAGCAGTAGCAGCCGAGCCCCCAGATGCTGCTGATAGAAATCCTCTCTTTCTCCAGCAGCAGCAGCACCTGCCTCTAGATGCTTGTCCCAAGAAGTTCTGACTCTTCCTCTCTGGGTTTTTCCTTATAAACAGTATTGACCCTCCTTGTTCAGCCCCTTCTGGTTACATCAGCAACAGGAGACAGGAGTTCATACCCTCTGTTTCTTTAACAGAGGCTTAATCTGTACTAGGTGCTAAGTACCTCTTAGCTTAGCAATACAAAAGGAACTTCAAATCTCATTACTGTTACAGGAGGCCAGAGCCAATGAGATAGAGCAGGCAAGAACAACTGCAGAGACTAAGCCACAAGTTTATTTTCTGTAGGGAGGGAAATGACTTGCAAGCAAGGAGGGAAATTAGACATGTGTGCCAGGGTGGGACACGTGAGGGACCCATTCACTGCGGGCTGATCTCAATTCTCATACCAGTGACTACACAGTAAACTGCAGCCCTGATGATTCGTAACAGGGCTTCATGATTGGAGCATGGGTACTTGTCTGAGCTCAGACATCACCTGGTGCTGCTCACAGCATTCCATGATTATGTGAAACAGTTCTGGGATTTTGCTGTGGCTGAGACCATCCAGAGGGTGAGTGCAAAGGACTATTGTTATGCCAAGCTCAGGGCACAGCTCGCTTGTTGGGCCTTAGCTCTGAAAAAGAAGATGTCTCTTAATAGTATCTTGTCAACACATGCATTGTTCAAAGCTGAGAGTGGCCTCTTAGAGGGGACCAAGAGGGCAAGAGCCCAGTCCCTAGGGGTCCAGTGATGGTTATTATAGGTATGCAAGTATTATTGTTATTATTATTATTGCACTTTTTAGGAGTGAGGGTGACCAATAGTCAACTACAGAGGAAATCAGGAGGAAAGTAAAATGCTGTAGAACAGCGGTTCTCAACCTGTGGGTCGCAACCCCTTTGGGGTCAAATGACCCTTTCACAGAGGTCACAGGGGTTGCCTAAGACCGTTGGAAAACACATATTTCTGATGGTCTTAGGAACCTCCTCTATCCGTCTCCAGATGGGTCTGTCCACATGCAGACATGCCCACATGCAACTATTAAAGGGTCGTGACATTAGGAAGGTTGAGAACTGCTGTAGAAGATCCTGGACTTAACTTTCCTTTCTGGTTCAATGAAGGTAAAGTCTGCTGGTCTTTTTTTTTTTTTGGAGGGGAGCAAGGCAAAGCAATTGGGGTTAAGTGAGTTACCCAACAGCTAGTAAGTGTGTCAAGTGTCTGAGTTCGCATTTGAACTCAGGTCTTCCTGACTTCAGGGCCATTGCTCTATTCACTGAGCCACCTAGCTGCCCCCTGCTGGTCTTCCAAGCATGATTTATACAAGACTGGTAAAATGTTCTGGTTAATGTGGAGATAGGGCTTTTGAGTGAGAGCAGAGGATTATAGTGAGCCATCATTAGTCCTCCATGTGTGGTATGGAAATGCTACTGTAGGTGCATCAGTGAATCAGGATCTGAGAACAAACAAGTTTGAGTATGGAGGTAGGATTGAAGGGCAGAGTAGGAATGGGAGGGCAATCAGCCAAAGTAAAATGCCTAGATTCAAGAGAAAAATCCTGTATCATGGGTAAGGCCAGAATCAGTAGGCTGGCATTGCAATCTAAAGGCAATTAGAATTGACAGGTCGTATGTGTATATGCATGTGTATCTACACAACACATACATGCATACATACACGTATATGTGCATGCATATATGTATATAAACACAGTACATACATACAATGTATAATGTATACATATACATATATATTTATATGCAATGTGGTACTGGGGTGGGAAGACTTTTTGAAGGCCTCTCATAGTTTTTGTTGTGGACATCTTTAAAATGTTGCCTCTTGAAACGTGATCAATATCTTTCACTCATGTGAGAAGATCAAAGGAGTGAATATCACACATTTGGCTCTTTACAAATTATTTAAATGCACATCTGTTTGGGGCATGCGGCCAGTGGGCAAATTTTAGTTGTGGGAGAGAAGAATAAAATTAAAATTGTTCTAATGGCAGAGTAGAATTGAACAAGCCAACTTCAGCCTGGTGGCAATAGCTCTTTATGCAAATTATAGTAATAAATGATTTTGACTCTGAAGACTACAAAAAATAAAAGCATCAGTCAAGAGCTTGTGAGGTATCTGTATTTCCCTGAGGGGCTCGTATGGCCCATGGTCAGGTCCTATATTTACATAGGATCCAAGAAATAGAGGGGGACTTGATCAGAATCGATGTGTCCTGCAGATTCTGCCCCAGAATTTCATGTCTGATAACCTCACATCTGAACCCAATTCCTCAATATTGGGGAAGATTGTCCATTATTGGGCACCTTCTAACCCATCTAGTTAGTTCTGATCTCTGGGGCTAAGTGCAAATCTTCTGCTGAGTGTGATAGAGTGACCAGGAGGACTAACTTTAAAATACTTGGGTTTTGAGAAAAAGCAATGAGTTTGAAACTAGGTTTATTCTTGAGGGTGGTCATTTTCAGCTTGGTCATTCCTTCTTCTTTTCCAGCCTGGAATCATGCTTAATAATTCACATTTCTATTACACTTTACAGTTTATAAAATGCTTTCTTTACAATACTCCTGTGAACATTAACATTTTCATTTTAGAGATGAGGAAAATAGTACTCAGATCTGACGTGATTTACTGAGGTTTGCACAGCTAGTACATATTGGAGACATAATAGATTGAGGTCTAATGACCTTTTTAAAAAATAATATTTTATTTCCCCCCCAATTGCGTGTAAAAAATTAACATTTAAAAAAAAGTTTTGAGTTCCAGATTTTATCCCTTCCTCCCTTCCCTCCCCCCTCGCAGAAATGGTAAGCAATCTGATATAGGTCATACTGTGCAATCATGTAAAACATTTCCATATCTAATGATTTTTTTGAGGGCTGTATATGTTTTTATATTCATGGCTCCATGGCTCCCTTGCATCTTATACGTTTTCTGTGAAATAAAGGCTGTTCACACTTGATATATATTTGGTACCTCAAGTGTCTGTATGGGATTTGGGGATCCTATAAGCTACATTTGGGGAAATCTAGACATGCTAAGGATATTTAGAGATTTTTAGAGTATTATAGGTGGAGGCAATGAACCAAAGAGAAAGGGTAACTCTTTAGTAACATCTGGTAAAAGGTAACATTTATAACATTTGGTAAAAGGTAATAGCTACTGAAAAAAAGTCCATAAATGAGTCTCTGATTTTGAGGGGCTCTGGGCCATGGCTTACAATGATATGAAAAGGGAATATGCAGGCATTCATTGATTATATATATATAT